>CAXAKS010000160.1:0-224000 GCA_963969495.1 Ceratothoa steindachneri | reverse complement strand
ATGCCACGAACGACAATTGCATTGAAGGCCTTCAAAGAACATGCAGAGGTACGACCAACGAGGCCACGAACGAGAATTGAGTTGAAGGCCTTCCAAAAACATGCAGAGGTACGACGTACAATGCCGTCAAAAACAATTGAGTTGAAGGCCTTCCAAAACATGCCGAGGTACGACGTATGATGCCACAAACAACAATTGAGTTGAAGGCCTACCAAAACATTCCGAGGTACGACGTACGGTGCCACCAACAACAATTGAGTTGAGGGCGTTCCAAAAACATGCCGATCTACGACGTATGATGCCGTGGACAACAATTGAGTTAAAGGCCTTCCAAAACATGCCGAGGTACGACGTATGTTGCCAAAAACAACAATTTAGTTGAAGGCCTTTCAAAACATGCTGAGGTACGACGTACGATGCCACAAACAACAATTGAGTTGAAAGCCTTTCAAAACATGCCGAGGTACGAGGCACGATGCAAAAAACAACAATTGAGTTGAAGGCCTTCTAAAAAAGGCCGAGGTACGACGTTCCATGCTATAAACAACAATTGAGTTGGAGGGCTTCCAAAACATGCCGAGGTACGACGAATGATGCCGTGAACAACAATTGAGTTAAGGCCTTCCAAAACATGCCGAGGTACGACGTACGGTGCCACGAACAACAATTGAGTTGAAGGCCTTCCAAAACATGCCGAGGTACGACGTATGATGCCGTGAACAACAATTGAGTTGAAGTCCTTCCAAATCATGCGAGGTACGGTCGTACGGTGCCACGAACAACAATTGAGTTGAAGGCCTTCCAAGAACATGCCGCGGTACGACGTTCATGCCACAAACGATTAAGTTTAAGGCCTTCCAAAACATGTAGAGGTACGACGAACGATGCCACGAACAACAATTAAGTTGAAGGCCTTCTAAGAACATGCCGAAGTACGACGTACTATGCCACAAACAACAATTAAGTTGAAGGCACTCCAAAACATGCCGAGGTACGACGTACGATGCCACAAATAACAATTAAGTTCAAGGCCTTCCAAAACATTCAGAGGTAAGACGTACGGTGCCACGAACAACAATTGAGTTAAAGGCTTTTTAAAACATTCCGAAGTACGACGTACTATGCCACAAACAAAAATTAAGTTGAAGGCACTCCAAAACATGCCGAGGTACGACGTACGATACCACAAATAACAATTAAGTTCAAGGCCTTCCAAAACATTCAGAGGTACGAGGTACGGTGCCACGAATAACAATTGAGTTAAAGGCCTTCCAAAACATGCCGAGGTACGACGTATGATGCCAAAAACAACAATTTAGTTGAAGGCCTTTCAAAACATGCTGAGGTACGACGTACGATGCCACAAACAACAATTGAGTTAAAGGCCTTCCAAAACATGCCGAGGTACGACGCACGATGCAACAAACAACAATTAAGTTGAAGGCCTTCTAAAAAATGCCGAGGTACGACGTACGATGCTACAAACAACAATTGAGTTGAAGCCTTCCAAAACATGCCGAGGTACGACGTATGTTGCCTTGAACAACAATTGAGTTGAAGGCCTTCCAAAACATCCTGAGGTTCGACGTACGGTGCCACGAACAACAATTGAGTTTAAGGCCTTCCAAGAACATGCGGAGGTACAAAGTACGATACCATGAAGAACAATTGAGTTAAAAGCCTTCCAAAACATGCCGAGGTAAGACGTATGATGCCACAAACAACAATTAAGTTACAGGCCATCCGAAACATGCCAAGGTATAAGGTACGATGCCACGAACAACAATTGAGTTGAAGGCCTTTCAAAACATGCCGAGGTACGACATACGATGCCACGAACAACAATTGAATTGCAGAGTTTCCAAGAACATACAGAGGTACGACGTACGATGCCGTGAAGAACAATTGAGTTGAAAGCCTTCCAAACCATGCCGAGGTACGACGTATAATGCCACAAACAACAATTGAGTTCAAGGCCTTCTAAAACATGCCTAGGTATGATGTACGATGCCGTGAAGAACAATTAAGTTAAAGGACTTCCAAAACATGCTGATATACGACGTACGATGCCACGAACGACAATTGAATTCAAGAGTTTCCAAGAACATAAAGAGGTACGACGTACGATGCCGTGAAGAACAATTGAGTTGAAGGCCTTCCAAAACATGCCGAGATACGACTTACGATGCCACAAACGACAATTGAATTGGAGGCCTTCCAAGAACATGCAGAAGTACGACGTACGATGCCGTGAAGAACAATTGAGTTGAAGGCCTTCCAAAACATGCCGAGATACGACGTACGATGCCACGAACGACAATTGAATTGAAAAGGCCTTCCAAGAACATGCAGAGGTACGACGTACGATGCCGTGAAGAACAATTCAGTTAAAGGCCTTCCAAAACATGCCGAGATAACACGTAAAATGCCACGAACGAAAATTGAAGTGAAGGCCTTCCAAACATGCCAAGGTATGATGTACGATGCCACGAACTACAATTGAGTTGAATGCCTTCCAAAACATGCCGAGGTATGATGTACGATGCCACGAACAACAATTGAGTTAAGGCCTACCAAAACATGCCGATGTACGACGTATGAACCAACAAACAACAATTGAGTTGAAGGCCTTCCAAAACATGTTGAGGTACGACGTACGGTGCCACGAACAACAATAGAGTTGAAGGCCTCCCAAAACATGCCGAGGAACCACGTACGATGCCACAAAGAACAATTGAGTTGAAGGCCTTCTAAAACATGCCGAGTTACGACGTATGATGCCGCAAACAACAATTGAGTTGAAGGCCTTCCAAAACATTCCGAGGTACGACGTACGGTGCCAATAACAACAATTGAGTTGAAGGCCTTCCAAACATGCCAAGGTATGATGTACGATGCCACGAACTACAATTGAATTGAAGGCCTTCCAAGAACATGCAGAGGTACGACGTACGATGCCACGAACGACAAATGAGTTGAAGGCCTGCCAAAACATGCCGAGGTACGACGTACGTTGCCCCGAAAGAAAATTAAATTCAAGGCCTTCCAAGAACATGCAGAGGTACGACGTACGATGCCGGGAACGACAATTGAATTGAAGAGTTTCCAAGAACATAAAGAGGTACGACGTACGATGCCGTGAAGAACAATTGAGTTAAGGCCTTTCAAACCATGCCGAGCTACGACGTATGATGCCACAAACAACAATTGAGTTGCAGGCTTTCAAAACATGCTAAGGGATGATATACGATGCCGTGAAGAACAATTAAGTTGAAGTCCTTCCAAAACATGCCGAGATAAGACGTACGATGCCACGAACGACAATTAAATTGAAGGCCTCCTAAGAACATGCAGAGGTACGTCGTACGATGCCGTGAAGAACAATTGAGTTCAGGCCTTCCAAAACATGCCGAGATACGACGTACGATACCACAAACAACAATTGAGTTGAAGGCCTTCCAAACATGCCAAGGTATGATGTACGATGCCACGAACTACAATTGAATTGAAGGCCTTCCAAGAACATGCAGAGGTATGACGTACGATGCCATGAAGAACAATTGAATTAAAGGCCTTCCAAAACATGCCGAGGTATAATGTACGATGCCACGAACAACAATTGATTCGAAGGCCTGCCAAAACATGCCGAGGTACGACGTACGGTGCCCCGAACAAAAATTAAATTGAAGGCCTTCCAAGAACATGCAGAGGTACGACGTACGATGCCGTGAAGAACAATTAAGTTGAAGGCCTTCCAAAACATCCTGAGATACGACGTACGATGCCACGAAGGACAATTGAATTAAAGGCCTACCAAGAACATGCAAAGGTACGACGTACGAAGTCACGAACAACAATTGAGTTGAAGGCCTTCCAAAACATGAAGTGGTACGACGTACGATGCAACGAACAAAAATTGAATTGAAGAATTCCCAAGAACATGCAGAGGTACGACGTACGGTGCCGTGAATAACAATTGAGTTGAAGGCCTTCCAAAACATGCCGAGGTACGACGTAAGATACCACGAACAACAATTGAGTTGAAGGCCTTCCAAAACATGCTGAGGTATGATGTACGATGCCACAAACAACAATTGAGTTGATGGCCTTCCAAAACATTCCAAGGTATGATGTAAGATGCCACGACCGACAATTGAATTAAAGGCCTTCCAAAACATGCCGAGGTATGCCGCACGATGCCACAAACGACAATTGAATTGAAGGCCTTCCAAGAACATGCAGAGGTACGACGTACGATGCCATGAAGAACAATTGAATTAAAGGCCTTCCAAAACATGCTGAGGTATGATGTACGATGCCAGGAACAACAATTGACTTAAAGGCCTTCCAAGAACATGCAGAGGTACAAAGTACGATACCATGAAGAACAATTGAGTTATAAGCCTTCCAAAACATGCCGAGGTATGACGTATGATGCCACAAACAACAATTAAGTTACAGGCCATCCGAAACATGTCGAGGTATAAGGTACGATGCCACGAACAACAATTGAGTTGAAGGCCTTTCAAAACATGCCGAGGTACGACGTACGATGCCACGAACAACAATTGAATTGCAGAGTTTCCAAGAACATACAGAGGGACGACGTACGATGCCGTGAAGAACAATTGAGTTGAAAGCCTTCCAAACCATGCCGAGGTACGACGTATAATGCCACAAACAACAATTAAGTTCAAGGCCTTCTAAAACATCCCTAGGTATGATGTACGATGCCGTGAAGAACAATTAAGTTGAAGGGCTTCCAAAACATGCTGATATACGACGTACGATGCCACGAACGACAATTGAATTCAAGAGTTTCCAAGAACATAAAGAGGTACGACGTACGATGCCGTGAAGAACAATTGAGTTGAAGGCCTTCCAAACCATGCCGAGCTACGACGTATGATGCCACAAACAACAATTGAGTTGTAGGCCTTCAAAACATGCTGAGGTATGATATACGATGCCGTGAAGAACAATTAGGTTGAAGGCGTTCCAAAACATGCCGAGATACGACGTACGATGCCACGAACGACAATTGAATTGAAGGCCTCCTAAGAACATGCAGAGGTACGTCGTACGATGCCGTGAAGAACAATTGAGTTCAGGCCTTCCAAAACATGCCGAGATACGACGTACGATACCACAAACAACAATTGAGTTGAAGGCCTTCCAAACATGCCAAGGTATGATGTACGATGCCACGAACTACAATTGAGTTGAATGCCTTCCAAAACATGCCGAGGTATGATGTACGATGCCACGAACAACAATTGAGTTAAGGCCTACCAAAACATGCCGATGTACGACGTATGAACCAACAAACAATAATTGAGTTGAAGGCCTTCCAAAACATGTTGAGGTACGACGTACGGTGCCACGAACAACAATAGAGTTGAAGGCCTCCCAAAACATGCCGAGGAACCACGTACGATGCCACAAAGAACAATTGAGTTGAAGGCCTTCTAAAACATGCCGAGTTACGACGTATGATGCCGCAAACAACAATTGAGTTGAAGGCCTTCCAAAACATTCCGAGGTACGACGTACGGTGCCAATAACAACAATTGAGTTGAGCACGTTTTAAAACATGCCGAGGTACGACGTACGATGCCGTGGACAACAATTGAGTTGAAGGCATTCCAAAACATGCTGAGGTACGACGTACGATGCCACGAACGACAAATGAGTTGAAGGCCTGCCAAAACATGCCGAGGTACGACGTACGGTGCCCCGAACGAAAATTAAATTCAAGGCCTTCCAAGAACATGCAGAGGTACGACGTACGATGCCGGGAAGAACAATTGAGTTGAAGGCCCTCTTAAAACATGCCGAGATACGACGTACGATGCCACGAACGACAATTGAATTCAAGAGTTTCCAAGAACATAAAGAGGTACGACGTACGATGCCGTGAAGAACAATTGAGTTGAAGGTCTTCCAAACCATGCCGAGGTACGACGTATGATGCCACAAACAACAATTGAGTTGTAGGCCTTCAAAACATGCTGAGGTATGATATACGATGCCGTGAAGAACAATTAAGTTGAAGGCCTTCCAAAACATGCCGAGATACGACGTACGATGCCACGAACGACAATTGAATTGAATGCCTTCTAAGAACATGCAGAGGTACGTCGTACGATGCCGTGAAGAACAATTGAGTCCAAGCCTCCTAAAACATGCCGAGATACGACGTACGATACCACAAACGACAATTTAGTTGAAGGCCTTCCAAACATGCCAAGGTACGACGTACGATGCCACAAACGACAATTGAATTGAAGACTTTCCAAGAACATGGAGAGGTACGACGTACAATGCCGTAAAGAACAATTGAGTTGAAGGCCTTCCAAAACATCCTGAGATACGACGTACGATGCCACGAACGACAATTGAATTGAAGGCATACCAAGAACATGCAAAGGTACGACGTACGAAGTCACGAACAACAATTGAGTTGAAGGCCTTCCAAAACATGAAGTGGTACGACGTACGATGCAACGAACAAAAATTGAATTGAAGAATTCCCAAGAACATGCAGAGGTACGACGTACGGTGCCGTGAATAACAATTGAGTTGAAGGCCTTCCAAAACATGCCGAGGTACGACGTAAGATACCACGAACAACAATTGAGTTGAAGGCCTTCCAAAACATGCTGAGGTATGATGTACGATGCCACAAACAACAATTGAGTTGATGGCCTTCCAAAACATTCCAAGGTATGATGTAAGATGCCACGACCGACAATTGAATTAAAGGCCTTCCAAAACATGCCGAGGTATGCCGCACGATGCCACAAACGACAATTGAATTGAAGGCCTTCCAAGAACATGCAGAGGTACGACGTACGATGCCATGAAGAACAATTGAATTAAAGGCCTTCCAAAACATGCTGAGGTATGATGTACGATGCCAGGAACAACAATTGAGTTAAAGGCCTTCCAAGAACATGCAGAGGTACAAAGTACGATACCATGAAGAACAATTGAGTTATAAGCCTTCCAAAACATGCCGAGGTATGACGTATGATGCCACAAACAACAATTAAGTTACAGGCCATCCGAAACATGTCGAGGTATAAGGTACGATGCCACGAACAACAATTGAGTTGAAGGCCTTTCAAAACATGCCGAGGTACGACGTACGATGCCACGAACAACAATTGAATTGCAGAGTTTCCAAGAACATACAGAGGGACGACGTACGATGCCGTGAAGAACAATTGAGTTGAAAGCCTTCCAAACCATGCCGAGGTACGACGTATAATGCCACAAACAACAATTAAGTTCAAGGCCTTCTAAAACATCCCTAGGTATGATGTACGATGCCGTGAAGAACAATTAAGTTGAAGGGCTTCCAAAACATGCTGATATACGACGTACGATGCCACGAACGACAATTGAATTCAAGAGTTTCCAAGAACATAAAGAGGTACGACGTACGATGCCGTGAAGAACAATTGAGTTGAAGGCCTTCCAAACCATGCCGAGCTACGACGTATGATGCCACAAACAACAATTGAGTTGTAGGCCTTCAAAACATGCTGAGGTATGATATACGATGCCGTGAAGAACAATTAGGTTGAAGGCGTTCCAAAACATGCCGAGATACGACGTACGATGCCACGAACGACAATTGAATTGAAGGCCTCCTAAGAACATGCAGAGGTACGTCGTACGATGCCGTGAAGAACAATTGAGTTCAGGCCTTCCAAAACATGCCGAGATACGACGTACGATACCACAAACAACAATTGAGTTGAAGGCCTTCCAAACATGCCAAGGTATGATGTACGATGCCACGAACTACAATTGAGTTGAATGCCTTCCAAAACATGCCGAGGTATGATGTACGATGCCACGAACAACAATTGAGTTAAGGCCTACCAAAACATGCCGATGTACGACGTATGAACCAACAAACAATAATTGAGTTGAAGGCCTTCCAAAACATGTTGAGGTACGACGTACGGTGCCACGAACAACAATAGAGTTGAAGGCCTCCCAAAACATGCCGAGGAACCACGTACGATGCCACAAAGAACAATTGAGTTGAAGGCCTTCTAAAACATGCCGAGTTACGACGTATGATGCCGCAAACAACAATTGAGTTGAAGGCCTTCCAAAACATTCCGAGGTACGACGTACGGTGCCAATAACAACAATTGAGTTGAGCACGTTTTAAAACATGCCGAGGTACGACGTACGATGCCGTGGACAACAATTGAGTTGAAGGCATTCCAAAACATGCTGAGGTACGACGTACGATGCCACGAACGACAAATGAGTTGAAGGCCTGCCAAAACATGCCGAGGTACGACGTACGGTGCCCCGAACGAAAATTAAATTCAAGGCCTTCCAAGAACATGCAGAGGTACGACGTACGATGCCGGGAAGAACAATTGAGTTGAAGGCCCTCTTAAAACATGCCGAGATACGACGTACGATGCCACGAACGACAATTGAATTCAAGAGTTTCCAAGAACATAAAGAGGTACGACGTACGATGCCGTGAAGAACAATTGAGTTGAAGGTCTTCCAAACCATGCCGAGGTACGACGTATGATGCCACAAACAACAATTGAGTTGTAGGCCTTCAAAACATGCTGAGGTATGATATACGATGCCGTGAAGAACAATTAAGTTGAAGGCCTTCCAAAACATGCCGAGATACGACGTACGATGCCACGAACGACAATTGAATTGAATGCCTTCTAAGAACATGCAGAGGTACGTCGTACGATGCCGTGAAGAACAATTGAGTCCAAGCCTCCTAAAACATGCCGAGATACGACGTACGATACCACAAACGACAATTTAGTTGAAGGCCTTCCAAACATGCCAAGGTACGACGTACGATGCCACAAACGACAATTGAATTGAAGACTTTCCAAGAACATGCAGAGGTACGACGTACAATGCCGTAAAGAACAATTGAGTTGAAGGCCTTCCAAAACATCCTGAGATACGACGTACGATGCCACGAACGACAATTGAATTGAAGGCATACCAAGAACATGCAAAGGTACGACGTACGAAGTCACGAACAACAATTGAGTTGAAGGCCTTCCAAAACATGAAGAGGTACGACGTACGATGAAACGAACAAAAATTGAATTGAAGACTTTCCAAGAACATGCAGAGGTACGACGTACGGTGCCGTGAATAACAATTGAGTTGAAGGCCTTCCAAAACATGCCGAGGTACGACGTAAGATACCACGAACAACAATTGAGTTGAAGGCCTTCCAAACCATGCCGAGGTACGACGTACGATGCCGTGGACAACAATTGAGTTGAAGGCCGTCCAAAACATGCCGAAGTACGACGTACGATGCCACGAACGACAATTGAATTGAAGGCATTCCAAGAACATGCAGAGGTATGACGTACGATACCATGAAGAACAATTGAATTATAGGCCTTCCAAAACATGCCGAGGTATGATGTACGATGCCACGAACAACAATTGAGTTGAAGGACTGCCAAAACATGCCGAGGTACGACGTACGGTGCCCCGAACAAAAATTAAATTGAAGGCCTTCCAAGAACATGCAGAGGTACGACGTACAATGCCGTGAAGAACAATTGAGTTGAAGGCCTTCCAAAACATCCTGAGATACGACGTACGATGCCACGAACGACAATTGAATTGAAGGCCTACCAAGAAATGCAAAGGTACGACGTACGAAGTCACGAACAACAATTGAGTTGAAGGCCTTCCAAAACATGAAGAGGTACGACGTACGATGAAACGAACAAAAATTGAATTGAAGACTTTCCAAGAACATGCAGAGGTACGACGTACGGTGCCGTGAATAACAATTGAGTTGAAGGCCTTCCAAAACATGCCGAGGTACGACGTAAGATACCACGAACAACAATTAAGTTGAAGGCCTTCCAAAACATGCCGAGATACGACGTACGATGCCACGAACGACAATTGAATTGAATGCCTTCTAAGAACATGCAGAGGTACGTCGTACGATGCCGTGAAGAACAATTGAGTTCAAGCCTCCTAAAACATGCCGAGATACGACGTACGATACCACAAACAACAATTTAGTTGAAGGCCTTCCAAACATGCCAAGGTACGACGTACGATGCCACAAACGACAATTGAATTGAAGACTTTCCAAGAACATGCAGAGGTACGACGTACAATGCCGTAAAGAACAATTGAGTTGAAGGCCTTCCAAAACATCCTGAGATACGACGTACGATGCCACGAACGACAATTGAATTGAAGGCATACCAAGAACATGCAAAGGTACGACGTACGAAGTCACGAACAACAATTGAGTTGAAGGCCTTCCAAAACATGAAGAGGTACGACGTACGATGAAACGAACAAAAATTGAATTGAAGACTTTCCAAGAACATGCAGAGGTACGACGTACGGTGCCGTGAATAACAATTGAGTTGAAGGCCTTCCAAAACATGCCGAGGTACGACGTAAGATACCACGAACAACAATTGAGTTGAAGGCCTTCCAAAACATGCTGAGGTATGATGTACGATGCCACGAACAACAATTGAGTTGATGGCCTTCCAAAACATTCCAAGGTATGATGTAAGATGCCACGACCGACAATTGAATTAAAGGCCTTCCAAAACATGCCGAGGTACGCCGTACGATGCCACGAACGACAATTTAATTGAAGGCCTTCTAAGAACATGCAGAGGTACGACGTACGATGCCATGAAGAACAATTGAATTAAAGGCCTTCCAAAACATGCTGAGGTATGATGTACGATGCGACGAACAACAATTGAGTTGAAGGCCTTCCAAGAACATGCAGAGGTACAAAGTACGATACCCTGAAGAACAATTGAGTTAAAAGCCTTCCAAAACATGCCGAGGTATGACGTATGATGCCACAAACAACAATTAAGTTACAGGCCATCCGAAACATGCAGAGGTATAAGGTACGATGCCACGAACAACAATTGAGTTGAAGGCCTTTCAAAACATGCCGAGGTACGACGTACGATGCCACGAACAACAATTGAATTGCAGTTTCCAAGAACATACAGAGGTATGACGCACGATGCTGTGAAGAACAATTGAGTGAAAGCCTTCCAAACCATGCCGAGGTACGACGTATAATGCCACAAACAACAATTGAGTTCAAGGCCTTCTAAAACATGCCGAGTTATGATGTACGATGCCGTGAAGAACAATTAAGTTGAAGGGCTTCCAAAACATGCTGATATACGACGTACGATGCCATGAACGACAATTGAATTCAAGAATTTCCAAGAACATAAAGAGTTACGACGTACGATGCCGTGAAGAACAATTGAGTTGAAGGCCTTCCAAACCATGCCGAGGTACGACGTATGATGCCACAAACAACAATTGAGTTGTAGGCCTTTAAAACATGCTGAGGTATGATATACGATGCCGTGAAGAACAATTAAGTTGAAGGCCTTCCAAAACATGACGAGATACGACGTACGATGTCACGAACGACAATTGAATTGAAGGCCTTCTAAGAACATGCAGAGGTACGCCGTACGATGCCGGGAAGAACAATTGAGTTCAGGCCTTCCAAAACATGCCGAGATACGACCTACGATACCACAAACAACAATTGAGTTGAAGGCCTTTCAAACATGCCAAGGTATGATGTACAATGCCACGAACTACAATTGAGTTGAATGCCTTCCAAAACATGCCGAGGTATGATGTACGATGCCACGAACAACAATTGAGTTAAGGCCTACCAAAACACGCCGAGGTACGACGTATGATACCACAAACAACAATTGAGTTGGAGGCCTTCCAAAACATGTTGAGGTACGACGTACGGTGCCACGAACAACAATAGAGTTGAAGGCCTCCCAAAACATGCCGAGGAACCACGTACGATGCCGTGAAGAACAATTGAGCTGAAGGCCTTCCAAAACATGCCGAGGTACGACGTATGATGCCGCAAACAACAATTGAGCTGAAGGCCTTCCAAAACATTCCGAGGTACGACGTACGGTGCCATTAACAACAATTGAGTTGAGCACGTTTTAAAACATGCCGAGGTACGACGTACGATGCCGTGGACAACAATTGGGTTGAAGGCCTTCCAAAACATGCCGAGGTACGACGTACGATGCCACGAACGACAAATGAGTTAAAGGCCTGCCAAAACATGCCGAGGTACGAGGTACGGTGCCCCGAACGAAAATTAAATTGAAGGCCTTCCAAGAACATGCAGAGGTACGACGTACGATGCCGTGAAAAACAATTGAGTTGAAGGCCCTCTTAAAACATGCCGAGATACGACGTACGATGCTACGAACGACAATTGAATTGAAAGCCTACCAAGAACATGCAGAGGTACGACGTACGAAGTCACGAACAACAATTGAGTTGAAGGCCTTTCAAAACATGCAGAGGTACGACGTACGATGCAACGAAAAAAAATTGAATTGAAGACTTTCCAAGAACATGCAGAGGTACGACGTACGGTGCCGTGAATAACAATTGAGTTGAAGGCCTTCCAAAACATGCCGAGGTACGACGTAAGATACCACGAACAACAATTGAGTTGAAGGCCTTCCAAAACATGCTTAGGTATGATGTACGATGCCACGAACAACAATTGAGTTGATGGCCTTCCAAAACATGCCAAGGTATGATGTAAGATGCGACGACCGACAATTGAATTGAAGGCCTTCCAAAACATGCCTAGGTACGCCGTACGATGCCACGAACGACAATTGAATTAAAGGCCTTCCAAAACATGCCGAAGTATGATGTACGATGCCACGAACAACAATTGAGTTGAAGGCCTTCCAAGAACATGCAGAGGTACGACGTACGATGCCATGAAGAACAATTGAGTTAAAAGCCTTCCAAAACCTCGCCGAGGTATGACGTATGATGCCACAAACAACAATTAAGTTACAGGCCATCCAAAACATGCCGAGGTATGAGGTACGATGCCACGAACAACAATTGAGTTGAAGGCCTTTCAAAACATGCTGAGGTACGACGTTCGATGCTACGAACGACAATTGAATTCAGAGTTCCCAAGAATATACAGAGGTACAACGTACGATGCCGTGAAGAACAATTGAGTTGAAGGCTTTCCAAACCATGCGGAGGTACGACGTATAATGCCACAAACAACAATTGAGTTCAAGGCCTTCCAAAACATGCCGAGGTATGATGTACGATGCCGTGAAGAACAATTAAGTTGAAGGCCTTCCAAAACATGCTGATATACGACGTAGGATGCCACGAACGACAATTGAATGAAGAGTTTCCAAGAACATACAGAGGTACGACGTACGATCCCGTGAAGAAAAATTTAGTTGAAGGCCTTCCAAACAATGCCAAGGTACGACGTATGATGCCACAAACAACAATTGAGTTGTAGGTTTTCTAAACATGCTGAGGTATGATATACGATGCCGTGAAGAAAAATTAAGATGAAGGCCTTCCAAAACATGCTGAGATACGACGTACGAGGCCATGAACGACAATTGAATTGACGGCCTTCCAAGAACATGCAGAGGTACGATGTACGATGCCATGAAGAACAATTAAGTTCAGGCCTATCAAAACATGCCGAGATACGACGTACGATAGCACAAACAACAATTGAGTTGAAGGCCTTCCAAACATGCCAAGGTCTGATGTACGATGCCATGAACAACAATTGAGTTGAAGGCCTTCCAAAACATGCCGAGGTATGATGTACGATGCCACGAACAACAATTGAGTTGAAGGCCTACCAAAACATGCTGAGGTATGACGTATGATGCCACAAACAACAATTGAGTTGAAGGTCTTCCAAAACATTCAGAGGTATGACGTACGGTGCCACGAACAACAATAGAGTTGAAGGCCTTCCAAAACATGCCGAGGAACCACGTACGATGCAACAAAGAACAATTGAGTTGAAGGCCTTCCAAAACATGCTGAGGTACGACGTATGATGCCACAAACAACAATTGAGTTAAAGGCCTTCCAAAACATTCCGAGGTACGACGTACGGTGCAATTAACAACAATTGAGTTGAGCACGTTTCAAAACATGCCGAGGTACGACGTACGATGCCGTGGACAACAATTGAGTTGAAGGCCTTCCAAAACATGCCGAGGTACGACGTACGATGCCACAAACAACAATTGAATTAAAGGCCTTCCAAAACAAGCCGAGGTACGACGCACGATGCAACAAACAACAATTAAATTGAAGTCCTTCCAAAAAAATGCCGAGGTACGACGTACGATGCTACAAACAACAATTGAGTTGAAGGCCTTCCAAAACATGCCAAGGTACGAAGTATGTTGCCTTGCACAACAATTGAGTTGAAGGCCTTCCAAAACATCCTGAGGTTCGACGTACTGTGCCACGAACAACAATTGAGTTTAAAACCTTCTAAGAACATGCCGAGGTACGACGTACATGCCACAAACAAATGAGTTAAAGGCCTTCCCAAACATTTCGAGTTACGACGTGCGATGCTACGAACAATTAAGTTGAAGGCCTTCCAAGAACATGCCGAGGTACGACGTACGGTGCCACGAACGACAATTGAATTGAAGGCCTTCCAAGAACATGCAGAGGTACGACGTACGAAGCCGTGAAGAACAATGGAGTTGAAACCCTTCCAAACAAACTGAGGTACGACGTATGATGCCACTAACAAGAACTGAGTTGAAGGCCTTCCAAAACATGCCGAGGTATGTTGTACGATGCAACGAACAACAATTGAGTTGAAGGCCTTTCAAGAACCTACTGAGGTACGACGTATGATGCCACAAACAACAATTGAGTTGAAGGCCTTCCAAAACATGCAGAGGTAGGACGTACGATGCCACGAACGACAATTGAGAAAGGCCTTCAAAGCACATGCAGAGGTACAACGTACGATGCCGTGGACAACAATTGAGTTGAAGGCCTTCCAAGAACATGCCGACGTACGATGTACGCTGCCACAAACAACAATTGAGTTGAAGGCCTTTCAAAACAATGCAAGGTATGATGTACGATGCCACGAACGAAAATTGAATTGAAGGCCTTTCAAAACATGCCAAGGTATGATGTACGATGCCACGAACGACAATTGCATTGAAGGCCTTCAAAGAACATGCAGAGGTACGACCAACGAGGCCACGAACGAGAATTGAGTTGAAGGCCTTCCAAAAACATGCAGAGGTACGACGTACAATGCCGTCAAAAACAATTGAGTTGAAGGCCTTCCAAAACATGCCGAGGTACGACGTATGATGCCACAAACAACAATTAAGTTGAAGGCCTACCAAAACATTCCGAGGTACGACGTACGGTGCCACCAACAACAATTGAGTTGAGGGCGTTCCAAAACATGCCGATCTACGACGAATGATGCCGTGGACAACAATTGAGTTAAAGGCCTTCCAAAACATGCCGAGGTACGACGTATGATGCCAAAAACAACAATTTAGTTGAAGGCCTTTCAAAACATGCTGAGGTACGACGTACGATGCCACAAACAACAATTGAGTTGAAAGCCTTTCAAAACATGCCGAGGTACGAGGCACGATGCAAAAAACAACAATTGAGTTGAAGGCCTTCTAAAAAAGGCCGAGGTACGACGTTCCATGCTATAAACAACAATTGAGTTGGAGGGCTTCCAAAACATGCCGAGGTACGACGAATGATGCCGTGAACAACAATTGAGTTAAGGCCTTCCAAAACATGCCGAGGTACGACGTACGGTGCCACGAACAACAATTGAGTTAAAGGCCTTCCAAAACATGCCGAGGTACGACGTATGATGCCGTGAACAACAATTGAGTTGAAGTCCTTCCAAATCATGCGAGGTACGGTCGTACGGTGCCACGAACAACAATTGAGTTGAAGGCCTTCCAAGAACATGCCGCGGTACGACGTTCATGCCACAAACGATTAAGTTTAAGGCCTTCCAAAACATGTAGAGGTACGACGAACGATGCCACGAACAACAATTAAGTTGAAGGCCTTCCAAGAACATGCCGAAGTACGACGTACTATGCCACAAACAACAATTAAGTTGAAGGCACTCCAAAACATGCCGAGGTACGACGTACATGCCACAAACAATTGAGTTGAAGGCCTTCCAAAACATTCCGAGGTATGACGTGCGATGCCACGAACAATTAATTTGAAGGCCTTTCAAAACATGCCGAGGTACGACGTACGGTGCCACGAACGACAATTGAATTGAAGGCCTTCCAAGAACATGCAGAGGTACGACGTACGCTGCCGTGAAAAACAATTTAGTTGAAAGCCATCCAAAACATGCTGAGGTACGACGTATGATGCTACAAACTACAACTGATTTGAAGGCCTTCCAAAACATGCCGAAGTATGGTGTACGATGCAACGAACAACAATTGAGTTGAAGGCCTTCCAAGAACATGCTGAGGTACGACGTATGATGCCACAAACAACAAAAGAGTTGAAGGCCTTCCAAAACATGCCAAGGTACGACGTACGATGCCACGAAGGAAAATTGAGTTGAAGGCCTTCCAAGAACATGCAGAGGTACGACGTACGATGCCGTAAAAAATAATTGAGTTGAAGGCCTTCCAAAACATGCTGAGGTATGACGTATGATGCCACAAACAACAATTGAGTTGTAGGCCTTCCAAACAGGCTGAGGTACGACGTTGGGTGCCACCAACAACAATTGAGTTGAGGCCTTCTAAAACATGCCGAGGTACGACGTACGATGCAACAAACAACAATTAAGTTGAAGGCCTTCCAAGAACATCCCGAGGTACGACGTACGATGTTACAAACAACAAATGAGTTGAAGGCCTTCCACACACTCCGAGGTACGACGTATGATGCCATGAAAAACAATTAAGTTGAAGGCATTTCAAAAGATGCCGAGGTACGACGTACGGTGCCACGAACAACAATTCAGGTGAAGACCTTCCAAGAACATGCCGAGGTACAACGTACAGGCCACAAACAATTGAGTTGAAGGCCTCCCAAAACATTCCGAGGTACGACGTACGATGCCACGAACGACAATTGAATTGAAGGCCTTCCAAGAACATGCCGAGGTACGACGTACGGTGCCACGAACGACAAATGAATTGAAGGCCTTCCAAGAACATGCAGAGGTACGACGTACGATGCTGTGAAGAACAATGGAGTTGAAAGCCTTCCAAAACATGCTGAGGTAGGATGTATGATGCCACAAACAACAACCGGGTGAAGGCCTTCCAAAACATGCCGAGGTATGTTGTACGATGCAACGAACAACAATTGAGTTGAAGGCCTTCCAAAACATGCCGAGGTACGACGTAAGATGCCACGAACGTCAATTGAGCAAGGTTTTCAAAGAACATGCAAAGGTACAACGTACGATGCCGTGGACACCAATTAAGTTGAAGGCCTTTCAAGAACATGCCGACGTACGACGTACGCTCCCACAAACAACAATTGAGTTGAAGGAATTTCAAAACATTGCAAGGTATGATGTACGATGCCACGAACGAAAATTGAATTGAAGGCCTTTCAAAACATGCCAAGGTATGACGTACGATGCCACGAACGACAATTGAATTGAAGGCCTTCTAAGAACATGCAGAGGTACGACCAACGATGCCACGAACGACAGTTTAGTTAAATGCCTTCCAAAACATGCCGAGGTACGACGTATGATGCCACAAACAACAATTAAGTTGAAGGCCTTCCAAAACATCCTGAGGTACAAGGTACGGTGCCACGAACAACAATAGAGTTAAAGACCTTCCAAAACATGACGAGGTATGACGTATGATGCCACAAACAACAATTGAGTTAAAGGCCTTCCAAAACATTTCGAGGTACGACGTACGGTGCCAACAACAACAATTGAGTTGAGGCCTTTTAAACCCTTCGAGGTACGACGTACGATGCAACAAACAACAATTAAGTTGAAGGCCTCCTAAGAACATCCCGAGGTACGACGTACGATGTTACAAACAACAATTGAGTTAAGGGCCTTCCACACACTCCGAGCTACGACGTATGATGCCGTGAACAACAATTGAGTTGAAGGCATTCCAAAACATGCCGAGGTACGACGTACGGTGCCACGAACAACAATTGAGGTGAAGACCTTTCAAGAACATGCCGAGGTACAACATACAGGCCACAAGCAATTGAGTTGAAGGCCTTCCAAAACATTCCGAGGTACGACGTACGATGCCACAAACGACAATTGAATTGAAGGCCTTCCAAGAACATGCCGAGGTACGACGTACGGTGCCACGAACGACAATTGAATTGAAGGCCTTCCAAGAACATGCAGAGGTACGACGTACGATGCTGTGAAGAACAATGAAGTTGAAAGCCTTCCAAAACATGCTGAGGTACGATGTATGATGCCACAAACAACAACCGAGTTGAAGGCCTTCCAAAACATGCCGAGGTATGTTGTACGATGCAACGAACAAGAATTGAGTTGAAGGCCTTCCAAGAACATGCTGAGGTACAACGTATGATGCCACAAACAACAATTGAGTTTAAGGCCTTCCAAAACATGCCGAGGTACGACGTAAGATGCCACCAACGACAATTGAGCAAGGCTTTCAAAGAACATGCAGAGGTACAACGTACGATGCCGTGGACAACAATTAAGTTGAAGGCCTTCCAAGAACATGCCGACGTACGACGTACGCTCCCACAAACAACAATTGAGTTGAAGGAATTTCAAAACATTGCAAGGTATGATGTACGAAGCCACGAACGAAAATTAAATTGAAGGCCTTTCAAACCATGCCAAGGTATGACGTACGATGCCACGAACGACAATTAAATTGAAGACCTTCAAAAAACATGCAGAGGTACGACCAACGATGCCACGAACGACAATTTAGTTGAAGGCCTTCCAAAAACATGCAAAGGTACGACGTAAGATGCCGTCCACAACAATTGAGTTAAAGGCCTTCCAAAACATGCCAAGGTACGACGTATGATGCCACAAACAACAATTAGGTTGAAGGCCTTCCAAAACATGCTGAGGTAAAACGTACGGTGCCAGAACAACAATAGAGTTAAAGACCTTCCAAAACATGCAGAGGTATGACGTATGATGCCACAAACAACAATTGAGTTAAAAACCTTCCAAAACATGCCGAGGTACGAGGCACGATGCAAAAAACAACAATTGAGTGTGAGGCCTTCCAAAAAAGGCCGAGGTACGACGTACGATGCTATAAACAACAATTGTGTTGGAGTACTTCCAAAAAAGCCGACGTACGACGAATGATGTCATAAACAACAATTGAGTTAAGGCCTTTCTAAACATGCCGAGGTACGACGTACGGTGCCACGAACAACAATTGAGTAGAAGGCCTTCCAAAACATGCCGAGGTACGACGTATGATGCCGTGAACAACAATTGAGTTGAAGGCCTTCCAAAACATGCCGAGGTACGGTCGTACGGTGCCACGAACAACAATTGAGTTGAAGCCCTTCCAAGAAAATGCCACGGTACGACGATCATGCCACAAACAATTAAGTTTAAGGCCTTCCAAAACATGTCGCGGTACGACGTACGATGCCACGAAGAAAAAATTAAGTTGAAGCCCTTCCAAGAACATGCCGAAGTCCGACGTACGATGCTACAAATAACAATTAAGGTGAATGCCTTCCAAAACATTCCGAGGTACGACGTACGGTGCCACGAACAACAATTGAGTTAAAGGCCTTTTAAAACATTCCGAGGTACGAAGTACGTTGCCACAAACAATAATTGAGTTGAAGGCCTTCCAAAACATTCCGAGGTACGAAGTACGATGCCACGAACAACAATGAAGTTAAAGGCCTTCCAAAACATTCCGAGGTGCGACGTACGGTGCCACGAACAACAATTAAGTTGAAGGCCTTCCAAGAACATGCCGAAGTACCACGTACGATGCCACAAACAATAATTGAGTTGAAGGCCCTTCCAAAACATGCCCAGGTATGACGTAAGATGCCATAAACAACAATTGAGTTGAAAGCCTTCCAAAACATGCCGAGGTATGACGTACGGTGCTACGAACAACAATTGAGTTGAAAGCCCTCCAAGAACATTCCGAGGTACGACGTAGGGTGCTACGAACAACAATAAGGTTGAAGGCCGTCCAAAACATGCCGAGGTACGACGTACGATGCCACAAACAACAATTGAGTTGAAGGCATTCCAAAACAATTGAGTTGAAGGGCAACAAAGAACATGCCAAGGTACGACGTACGATGCCACAAACAACAATTGAGTTGAAGGCCTTCCACACATGCCGAGGTACGATGTACGATGCCACAAACAACAATTAAGTTGAAGGCCTTCCAAGAACATGACGAGGTATGACGTACGATGCTACAAACAACAATTGAGTAGAGATCCTTCCAAAACATGCCGAGGTATGACGTACGGTGCCACGAACAATAATTGAATTGAAGGCCTTCCAAGAACATGCTGAGGTACAACGTATGATGCCACAAATAACAATTGAGTTGAAGGCCTACCAAAACATGCCGAGGTACGACGTATGATGCCACAAACAACAATTAAGTTGAAGGCCTTCCAAAACATGCTGAGGTACGACGTACGGTGCCACGAACAACAATAGAGTTGAAGGCCTTCCAAAACATGCCGAAGTATCACGTACGATGCCACAAAAAACAATTGAGTTGAAGGCCATCCAAAGCATGCCGAGCTACGACGTATGATGCCACAAACAACAATTGAGTTGAAGGGCTTCCAAAACATTCCGAGGTACGACGTACGGTGCCATTAACAACAATTGAGTTGAGCACGTTTCAAAACATGCCGTCGTACGAAGTACGATGCCGTGGAAGAGAATTAAGTTGAAGGCCTTCCAAAACTTGCCAAGGTACGACGTACGATGCCACAAACAACAATTGAGTTGAAGGCCTTCTAAAACATTTCGAGGTACGACCTACGGTGCCACGAATAACAATTGAATTGAAGGCCTTCCAAGAACATGCCGATGTACGAAGTACGATGCTACGAACAACAATTGAGTTGAAGGCCTTCCAAAACATTCCAAAGTACGACTTACGGTGCCACAAACAACAATTGAATTGAAGGCCTTCCAAGAACATGCCGAGGTACGACGTACGATGCCACGAACAACAATTGAGTTGAAGGCCTTCCAAAACATTCCGCGGTACGATGCCACAAACAACAATTGAGTAGAAGGCCTTCCAAAACATGCCGAGGTATGACGTACGATGCAACGAACAACAATTTAGTTGGAAGCCTTCCAAAACATTCCGAGGTACGACGTATGATGCCACGAACAATAATTAAGTTGAAGGCTTTCCAAGAACATGCCGAAGTACGACATACGATGCTACAAACAACAATTGAGTTGAAGGCCTTCCAAAACATTCCGAGGTATGACGTACGGTGCCACGAACAACAATTGAGTTGAAGGCCTTCCAAAACATGCCGAGGTACAACGTACGGTGCCACGAACAACAATTAAGTTGACGGCCTTCTAAAACATGCCGAGGTATGACGCACGGTGCCACGAAACCAATTGGGTTAGAAGCCTTCCAAAACATTCCGAGGTACGACGTACGGTGCAACGAACAACAATTAAGTTAAAGGCCTTCCAAGAACAGCCCGAGGTACGACGTACGATGCTACAAACAACAATTAATTTGAAGGCCTTCTAAAACATGCCGAGGTATGACGTACGGTGCCATGAACAACAATTGAGTTGAAGGCCTTCCAAAAAATTCCGAGGTACGACGTACGGTGCCACGAACAACAATTGAGTTGAAGGCCTTCCAAAACATGCCGAGGTATGAGGTACGGTGCCATGAACAACAATTGAGTTGAAGGCCTTCCAAAACATGCCGAGGTATGACTTACGGTTCCACAAACAACAATTGAGTTGAAGGCCTTCCAAGAACATGCCGAGGTACGACGTACGATGCCACGAACAACAATTGAGTCGAAAGCCTTCCAAGAACATGCCAAGGTGCGACGTAAGATGCCACGAAGAACAATTAAGTTGAAGGCCTTCCAAGAACATGCCGAAGTACGACGTACGATGCTACAAATAACAATTAAGGTGAAGGCCTTCTAAAACATTCCGAGGTACGACCTACGGTGCCACGAACAACAATTGAGTTAAAGGCCTTTTAAAACATTCCGAGGTAAGAAGTACGTTGCCACAAACAATAATTGAGTTGAAGGCCTTCCAAAACATTCCGAGGTACGAAGTACGATGCCACGAACAACAATGAATTTAAAGGCCTTCCAAAACATTCCGAGGTGCGACGTACGGTGCCACGAAAAACAATTCAGTTGAAGGCCTTCCAAGAACATGCCGAAGTACCACGTACGATGCCACAAACAACAAATGAGTTGAAGGCCCTTCCAAAACATGCCCAGGTATGACGTAAGATGCCATAAACAACAATTGAGTTGAAAGCCTTCCAAAACATGCAGAGGTATGACGTACGGTGCTACGAACAACAATTGAGTTGAAAGCCCTCCAAGAACATTCCGAGGTACGACGTAGGGTGCTACGAACAACAATAAGGTTGAATGCCTTCCAAAACATGCCGAGGTACGACGTACGATGCCACAAACAACAATTGAGTTGAAGGCATTCCAAAACATGCCGAGGTACGACGTACTATGCCACGAACGACAATTGAGTTGAAGGGCAACAAAGAACATGCCAAGGTACGACGTACGATGCCACAAACAACAATTGAGTTGAAGGCCTTCCAAAACATGCCGAGGTACGATGTACGATGCCACAAACAACAATTAAGTTGAAGGCCTTCCAAGAACATGACGAGGTATGACGTACGATGCTACAAACAACAATTGAGTAGAGCACGTTTCAAAACATGCCAAGGTAGGACGTACGATGCCGTGGACAAGAATTAAGTTGAAGGCCTTCCAAAACATGCCAAGGTATGACGTACGATGCCACAAACAACAATTACGTTGAAGGCCTCCTAAAACATTCAGAGGTACGACGTACGGTGCCACGAATAACAATTGAATTGAAGGCCTTCCAAGAACATGCCGAGGTACGAAGTACGATGCTACGAACAACAATTGAGTTGAAGGCCTTCCAAAACATTCCGAGGAACGACTTACGGTGCCACAAACAACAATTGAATTGAAGGCCTTCCAAGAACATGCCGAGGTACGACGTACGATGCCACGAACCACAATTGAGTTGAAAGCCTTCCAAGAACATGCCGAGGTACGACGTACGGTTCCACGAACAACAATTGAGTTGAAGGCCTTCCAAAACATTCCGAGGTACGATGCCACAAACAACAATTGAGTTGAAGGCCTTCCAAAACATGCCGAGGTATGACGTACGATGCAACGAACAACAATTTAGTTGGAAGCCTTCCAAAACATTCCGAGGTACGACGTATGATGCCACGAACAATAATTAAGTTGAAGGCCTTCCAAGAACATGCCGAAGTACGACGTACGATGCTACGAACAACAATTGAGTTGAAGGCCTTCCAAAAAATTCCGAGGTATGACGTACGGTGCCACGAATAACAATTGAGTTGAAGGCCTTCCAAAGCATGCCGAGGAACGAGGTACGATGCCACAAACAACAATTGAGTTAAAGGCCTTCCAAAACATGCCGAGATATGACGTACGGTGCCACGAACAACAATTGAGTTGAAGGCCTTCTAAAAAATTCCAAGGGAAGACGTTCGGTGCCACGAAAACAATTAAGTTGAGGGCCTTCCAAGAACATGCCGAGGTACGACGTATGATGCCACAAACAACAATTGAGGTAAAGGCCTTCCAAATCATGCCGAGGTGTGACGTACGGTGCCACGAACAACAATTGAGTTGAAGGCCTTCCAAAACCTGCCGAGGTATGACGCACGGTGCCACGAAACCAAATGGGTTAGAAGACTTCCAAAACATTCCGAGGTACGACGTACGGTGCAACGAACAACAGTTAAGTTGAAGGCCTTCCAAGAACATGCCGAGGTACGACGTACGATGCTACAAACGACAATTGAGTTGAAGGCCTTCTAAAACATGCCGAGGTATGACGTACGGTGCCACGAACAACAATTGAGTGTAAGGCCTTCCAAAAAATTCCGAGGTACGACGTACGGTGCCACGAACAACAATTAAGTTGAAGGCCTTCCAAAACATGCCGAGGTATGACTTACGTTGCCACAAACAACAATTGAGTTGAAGGCCTTCCAAGAACATGCCGAGGTACGACGTACGATGCCACGAACAACAATTGAGTCGAAAGCCTTCCAAAAACATGCCAAGGTACGACGTACGGTTCCACGAACAACAATTAAGTTAAAGGCCTTCCAAAACTTTCCGAGGTACGACGTACGATGCTACAAACAACAATTGAGTTGAATGCCTTCCAAAACTTGCCGAGGTATGACGTACAGTGCCGCGAACAACAATTGAGTTGAAGGCCTTCCAAAACCTTCCGAGGTATGACGTACGGTGCCACGAACAACAATTGAGTCGAAGGCCTTCCAAAACATGCCGAGGTACGACGTAAGGTGCCACGAACAACAATTACGTTTGAGACTTCCAAGAACATGCCGAGTTAGGACGTATGATGCCACAAACAACAATTGAGTTGAAGGGCTCCCAAAACATGCCGAGGTATGACGTACGGTTCCACGAACAACAATTGAGTTGAAGGCCTTTCAAAACATTATGAGGTATGACGTACGGTGCGACGAACAACAATTAGTTGAAGGCCTTCCAAGAACATGCCGAAGTACCACGTACTATGCCACAAACAACAATTGAGTTGAAGGCCCTTCCAAAACATACCCAGGTTTCACGTAAGATGCCATAAACAACAATTGAGTTGAAAGCCTTCCAAAACATGCCGAGGTATGACGTACGGTGCTACGAACAACAATTGAGTTGAAAGCCCTCCAAGAACATTCCGAAGTACGACGTAGGGTGCTACGAAGAACAATAAAGTTGAAGGCCTTCCAAAACATGCCGAGGTACGACGTACGATGCCACAAACAACAATTGAGTTAAGGGCATTCCAAAACATGCCGAGGTACGACGTACTATGCCACGAACGACAATTAAGTTGAGGGGCAACAAAGAACATGCCAAGGTACGACGTACGATGCCACAAACAACAATTGAGTTGAAGGCCTTCCAAAACATGCCGAGGTACGATGTACGATGCCACAAACAACAATTAAGTTGAAGGCCTTCCAAGAACATGACGAGGTATGACGTACGATGCTACAAACAACAATTGAGTAGAGCACGTTTCAAAACATGCCAAGGTACGACGTACGATGTCGTGGACAAGAATTAAGTTGAAGGCCTTCCAAAACAGGCCAAGGTACGACGTACGATGCCACAAACAACAATTGAGTTGAAGGCTTTTAAAACATTCCGAGGTACGACGTACGGTGCCACGAATAACAATTGAATTGAAGGCCTTCCAAGAACATGCCGAGGTACGAAGTACGAAGCTACGAACAACAATTGAGTTGAAGGCCTTCCAAAACATTCCGAGGTACGACTTACGGTGCCACAAACAACAATTGAATTGAAAGCCTTCCAAGAACATGCCGAGGTACGACGTACGATGCCACGAACCACAATTGAGTTGAAAGCCTTCCAAGAACATGCCGAGGTACGACGTACGATGCTACAAACAACAATTGAATTGAATGCCTTCCAAAACATGCCGAGGTACGACGTATGATGCCACAAACAACAATTGAGGTAAAGGCCTTCCAAAACATGCCGAGGTATGACGTACGATGCAACGAACAACAATTTAGTTGGAAGCCTTCCAAAACATTCCGAGGTACGACGTACGGTGCCACGAACAACAATTAAGTTGAAGGCCTTCCAAAACATGCCGAGGTATGACTTACGGTTCCACAAACAACAATTGAGTTGAAGGCCTTCCAAGAACATGCCGAGGTACGACGTACGATGCCACGAACAACAATTGAGTCGAAAGCCTTCCAAGAACATGCCAAGGTGCGACGTAAGATGCCACGAAGAACAATTAAGTTGAAGGCCTTCCAAGAACATGCCGAAGTACGACGTACGATGCTACAAATAACAATTAAGGTGAAGGCCTTCCAAAACATGCCGAGATATGACGTACGGTGCCACGAACAACAATTGAGTTGAAGGCCTTCTAAAAAATTCCAAGGGAAGACGTTCGGTGCCACGAAAACAATTAAGTTGAGGGCCTTCCAAGAACATGCCGAGGTACGACGTATGATGCCACAAACAACAATTGAGGTAAAGGCCTTCCAAATCATGCCGAGGTGTGACGTACGGTGCCACGAACAACAATTGAGTTGAAGGCCTTCCAAAACCTGCCGAGGTATGACGCACGGTGCCACGAAACCAAATGGGTTAGATGACTTCCAAAACATTCCGAGGTACGACGTACGGTGCAACGAACAACAGTTAAGTTGAAGGCCTTCCAAGAACATGCCGAGGTACGACGTACGATGCTACAAACGACAATTGAGTTGAAGGCCTTCTAAAACATGCCGAGGTATGACGTACGGTGCCACGAACAACAATTGAGTGTAAGGCCTTCCAAAAAATTCCGAGGTACGACGTACGGTGCCACGAACAACAATTAAGTTGAAGGCCTTCCAAAACATGCCGAGGTATGACTTACGTTGCCACAAACAACAATTGAGTTGAAGGCCTTCCAAGAACATGCCGAGGTACGACGTACGATGCCACGAACAACAATTGAGTCGAAAGCCTTCCAAAAACATGCCAAGGTACGACGTACGGTTCCACGAACAACAATTAAGTTAAAGGCCTTCCAAAACTTTCCGAGGTACGACGTACGATGCTACAAACAACAATTGAATTGAATGCCTTCCAAAACTTGTTGAGGTATGACGTACGGTGCCGCGAACAACAATTGAGTTGAAGGCCTTCCAAAACCTTCCTAGGTATGACGTACGGTGCCACGAACAACAATTGAGTCGAAGGCCTTCCAAAACATGCCGAGGTACGACGTACGGTGCCACGAACAACAATTACGTTTGAGACTTCCAAGAACATGCCGAGTTACGACGTATGATCCCACAAACAACAATTGAGTTGAAGGGCTCCCAAAACATGCCGAGGTATGACGTACGGTTCCACGAACAACAATTGAGTTGAAGGCCTTCCAAAACATTATGAGGTATGACGTACGGTGCGACGAACAACAATTAGTTGAAGGCCTTCCAAGAACATGCCGAAGTACCACGTACTATGCCACAAACAACAATTGAGTTGAAGGCCCTTCCAAAACATACCCAGGTTTCACGTAAGATGCCATAAACAACAATTGAGTTGAAAGCCTTTCAAAACATGCCGAGGTATGACGTACGGTGCTACGAAATACAATTGAGTTGAAAGCCCTCCAAGAACATTCCGAAGTACGACGTAGGGAGCTACGAACAACAATAAAGTTGAAGGCCTTCCAAAACATGCCGAGGTACGACGTACGATGCCACAAACAACAATTGATTTGAAGGCATTCCAAAACATGCCGAGGTACGACGTACTATGCCTACGAACGACAATTGAGTTGAGGGGCAACAAAGAACATGCCAAGGTACGACGTACGATGCCACAAACAACAATTGAGTTGAAGGCCTTCCAAAACATGCCGAGGTACGATGTTCGATGCCACAAACAACAATTAAGTTGAAGGCCTTCCAAGAACATGACGAGGTATGACGTACGATGCTACAAACAACAATTGAGTAGAGCACGTTTCAAAACATGCCAAGGTACGACGTACGATGCCGTGGACAAGAATTAAGTTGAAGGCCTTCCAAAACAGGCCAAGGTACGACGTACGATGCCACAAACAACAATTGAGTTGAAGGCTTCTAAAACATTCCGAGGTACGACGTACGGTGCCAAGAATAACAAATGAACTGAAGGCCTTCCAAGAACATGCCGAGGTACGAAATACGATGCTACGAACAACAATTGAGTAAGGCCTTCCAAAACATTCCGAGGTACGACTTGCGGTGCCACAAACAACAATTGAATTGAAGGACTTCCAAGAACATGCCGAGGTACGACGTACGATGCCACGAACCACAATTGAGTTGAAAGCCTTCCAAGAACATGCCGAGGTACGACGTACGGTTCCACGAACAACAATTGAGTTAAAGGCCTTCCAAAACATTCCGAGGTACGATGCCACAAACAACAATTGAGTTGAAGGCCTTCCAAAACATGCCGAGGTATGACGTACGATGCAACGAACAACAATTTAGTTGGAAGCCTTCCAAAACATTCCGAGGTACGACGTATGATGCCACGAACAATAATTAAGTTGAAGGCCTTCCAAGAACATGCAGGAGTACGACGTACGATGCTACGAACAACAAATGAGTTGAAGGCCTTCCAAAACATTCCGAGGTATGACGTACGGTGCCACGAATAACAATTGAGTTGAAGGCCTTCCAAAGAATGCCGAGGTGCGAGGTACGATGCCACAAACAACAATTGAGTTAAAGGCCTTCCAAAACATGCCGAGATATGACGTACGGTGCCACGAACAACAATTGAGTTGAAGGATTTCTAAAACATTCCAAGGGAAGACGTTCGGTGCCACGAAAAAAATTAAGTTGAGGGCCTTCCAAGAACATGCCGAGGTACGACGTATGATGCCACAAACAACAATTGAGGTAAAGGCCTTCCAAATCATGCCGAGGTGTGACGTACGGTGCCACAAACAACAATTGAGTTGAAGGCCTTCTAAAACCTGCCGAGGTATGACGCACGGTGCCACGAAACCAAATGGGTTAGAAGCCTTCCAAAACATTCCGAGGTACGACGTACGGTGCAACGAACAACAGTTAAGTTGAAGGCCTTCCAAGAACATGCCGAGGTACGACGTACGATGCTACAAACAACAATTGAGTTAAAGGCCTTCTAAAACATGCCGAGGTATGACGTACGGTGCCACGAACAACAATTGAGTTGAAGGCCTTCCAAAAAATTCCGAGGTACGACGTACGGTGCCACGAACAACAATTAAGTTGAAGACCTTCCAAAACATGCCGAGGTATGACGTACTGTGCCACGAACTACAATTGAGTTGAAGGCCTTCCAAAACATGCCGAGGTATGACTTACGGTGCCACAAACAACAATAGTTGAAGGCCTTCCAAGAACATGCCGAGGTACGACGTACGATGCCACGAACAAAAATTGAGTCGAAAGCCCTCCAAGAACATGCCAAGGTACGTCGTACGGTTCCACGAACAACAATTAAGTTGAAGGCCTTCCAAAACTTTCAGAGGTACGACGTACGATGCTACAAACAACATTTGAGTTGAATGCCTTCCAAACCTGCCGAGGTATGACGTACGGTGCCGCGAACAACAATTGAGTTGAAGGACTTCCAAAACCTTCCGAGGTATGACGTACGGTGCCACGAACAACAATTGAGTCGAATGCCTTCCAAAACATGCCGAGGTACGACGTACGGTGCCACGAACAACAATTACGTTTGAGACTTCCAAGAACATGCCGAGTTACGACGTATGATGCCAAAAACAACAATTGAGTTGAAGGGCTCCCAAAACATGCTGAGGTATGACGTACGGTTCCACGAACAACAATTGAGTTGAAGGCCTTCCAAAACATTGCGAGGTATGACGTACGGTGCGACGAACAAAAATTAAGTTAAAGGCCTTCCAAGAACATGCCGAAGTACCACGTACTATGCCACAAACAACAATTGAGTTGAAGGCCCTTCCAAAACATGCCCAGGTATGACGTAAGATGCCATAAACAACAATTGAGTTGAAAGCCTTCCAAAACATGCCGAGGTATGACGTACGATGCCATGAAGAACAATTGAGTTGAAAGCCCTCCAAGAACATTCTGAGGTATGACGTAAGGTGCCACGAACAACAATTGAATTGAAGGCCTTCCAAAACATGCCGAGGTACGACGTACGATGCCACAAACAACAATTGAGTTGAAGGCATTCCAAAACATGCCGAGGTACGACGTACTATGCCACGAACGACAATTGAGTTGAAGGGCAACAAAGAACATGCCAAGGTACGACGTACGGTGCCACGAACAACAATTGAGTTGAAGGCCTTCCAAAACATGCCGAGGTACGATGTACGATGCCACAAACAACAATTAAGTTGAAGGCCTTCCAAGAACATGACGAGGTATGACGTACGATGCTACAAACAACAATTGAGTAGAGCACGTTTTAAAACATGCCAAGGTACGACGTACGATGCTGTGGACAAGAATTAAGTTGAAGGCCTTCCAAAACATGCCAAGGTACGACGTACGATGCCACAAAGAACAATTGAGTTGAAGGCTTCTAAAACATTCCGAGGTACGACGTACGGTGCCACGAATAACAATTGAATTGAAGGCCTTCCAAGAACATGCCGAGGTACGAAGTACGATGCTACGAACAACAATTGAGTTGAAGGCCTTCCAAAACATTCCAAGGTACGACTTACGGTGCCACAAACAACAATTGAATTGAAGGCCTTCCAAGAACATGCCGAGGTACGATGTACGGTTTTACGAACAACAATTGAGTTGAAGGCCTTCCAAAACATTCCGAGGTACGATGCCACAAACAACAATTGAGTTGAAGACCTTCCAAAACCTTCCGAGGTATGACGTACGATGCAACAAACAACAATTTAGTTAGAAGCCTTCAAAAACATTCCGAGGTACGAAGTATGATGCCACGAACAATAATTAAGTTGAAGGCCTTCCAAGAACATGCCGAAGTACGACGTACGATGCTACGAACAACAATTGAGTTGAAGGCCTTCCAAAACATTCCGAGGTATGACGTACGGTGCCACAAATAACAATTGAGTTGAAGGCCTTCCAAAGCATGCCGAGGTACGAGGTACGATGCCACAAACAAAAATTGAGTTAAAGGCCTTCCAAAACATGCCGAGATAAGACGTACGGTGCCACGAACAACAATTGAGTTGAAGGCCTTCTAAAACATTACAAGGGAAGACGTTCGGTGCCACAAAAACAATTAAGTTGAGGGCCTTCCAAGAACATGCCGAGGTACGACGTATGATGCCACAAACAACAATTGAGGTAAAGGCCTTCCAAATCATGCCGAGGTGTGACGTACGGTGCCACGAACAACAATTGAGTTGAAGGCCTTCCAAGAACATGCGGAGGTACGACGTACGGTTCCACGAACAACAATTGAGTTGAAGGCCTTCCAAAACATTCTAAAGGTACGATGCCACAAACAACAATTGAGTTGAAGCCCTTCAAAACATATCGAGGTATGACGTACGATGCAACGAACAACAATTTAGTTGGAAGCCTTCCAAAACATTCCGAGGTACGACGTATGATGCCACGAACAATAGTTAAGTTGAAGGCCTTCCAAGAACATGCCGAAGTACGACGTACGATGCTACAAACAACAATTGAGTTGAAGGCCTTCCAAAACATTCCGAGGTATGACGTACGGTGCCAAGAACAACAATTGAGTTGAAGGCCTTCCAAAACATGCCGAGGTACGACGTACGGTGCCACGAACAACAATTAAGTTGAAGGCCTTCCAAGAACATCCTGAGGTTCGACGCATGATGCCACAAACAACAATTGAGTTAAAGGCCTTCCAAAACATGCCGAGGTATGACGTATGATGCCACAAACAACAATTGAGTTGAAGGCCTTCCAAAACATGCCCAGGTATGAGCTACGGTGCCACGAACAACAATTGAGTTGAATGCCTTTCAAAACATGCCGAGGTATGACGTATGATGCCACAAACAACAATTGAGGTGAAGGCCTTCCAAATCATTCCGAGGTGTGACGTACGGTGCCACGAACAACAATTGAGTTGAAAGCCTTCTAAAACATGCCGAGGTATGGCGCACGGTGCCACGAAACCAATTGGGTTAGAAGCCTTCCAAAACATTCCGAGGTACGACGTACCGTGCAACGAACAACAATTAAGTTGAAGGCCTTCCAAGAACATGCCGAGGTACGACGTACGATGCTACAAACAACAATTGAGTTGAAGGCCTTCTAAAACATGCCGAGGTATGACGTACGGTGCCACGAACAACAATTGAGTTGAAGGCAATCCAAAAAATTCCGAGGTACGACGTACGGTGCCACGAACAACAATTGAGTTGAAGGCCTTCCAAAACATGCCGAGGTATGACTTACTGTGCCACAAACAACAATTGAGTTGAAGGCCTTCCAAGAACATGCCGAGGTACGACGTACGATGCCACGAACAACAATTGAGTCGAAAGCCTTCCAAGAACATGCCAAGGTACGACGTACGGTTCCACAAACAACAATTAAGTTGAAGGCCTATAAAACTTTCCGAGGTACGACGTACGATGCTACAAACAACAATTGAGTAGAATGCTTTCCAAAACTTGCCGAGGTATGACGTACGGTGCCGCAAACAACAATTGAGTTAAAGGCCTTCCAAAACCTTCCGAGGTATGACGTACGGTGCCATGAACAACAATTGAGTCGAAGGCCTTCCAAAACATGCCGAGGTATGACGTATGATGCCACGAACAACAATTGGGTGGAAGGCCTTCCAAAACATGCCGAGGTATGACGTACGGTGCCACGAACAACAATTGAGTTGAAGGCCTTCCAAAACATGCCGAGGTATGACGTACGGTGCCACGAAACCAATTGAGTTAGAAGCCTTCCAAAACATTCCGAGGTACGACAAACAGTGCCACGAACAACAATTAAGTTGAAGGCCTTCCAAGAACATCCCGAGGTACGACGTACGATGCTACAAACAACAATTGAGTTGAAGGCCTTCTAAAACATGCCGAGGTATGACGTCTGGTTCCACGAACAACAATTGAGTGCAAGGCCTTCCAAAACATTCCGAGGTACGACGTACGGTGCCACAAACAACAATTTATTTGAAGGCCTTCCAAGAACATGCCGAGGTACGACGTATGATGCCACAAACAACAATTGAGTTGAAGGCCTTCCAAAACATGCCCAGGTATGAGGTACGGTGCCACGAACAACAATTGAGTCGAAAGCCTTCCAAGAACATGCCAAGGTACGACGTACTGTTCTACGAACAACAATTGAGTTGAAGGCCTTGTAAAACATTCTGAGGTACGACGTACGATGCAACAAACAACAATTGAGTTGAAGGCCTTCCAAAACATCCCGAGGTATGACGTACGGTGCCACGAACGACAATTAAGTTGAAGGCCTTCCAAGAACATGCCGAGGTACGACGTATGATGCCACGGACAACAATTGAGTTGAAGCCCTTTAAAACATGCCGAGGTATGACGTACGATGCAACGAACAACAATTTATTTGGAAGCCTTCCAAAACATTCCGAGGTACGACGTATGATGCCACGAACAATAATTAAGTTGAAGGCCTTCCAAGAACATGCCGAAGTACGACGTATGATGCTACGAACAACAATTGAGTTGAAGGCCTTCCAAAACATTCCGAGGTATGACGTAAGGTGCCACGAATAACAATTGAGTTGAAGGCCTTCCAAAGCATGCCGAGGTACGAGGTACGATGCCACAAACAACAATTGAGTTAAAGGCCTTCCAAAACATGCCGAGATACGACGTACGGTACCACGAACAACAATTGAGTTGAAGGCCTTCTAAAACATTCCAAGGGAAGACGTTCAGTGCCACGAAAACAATTAAGTTGAGGGCCTTCCAAGAACATGCCGAGGTATGACGTATGATGCCACAAACAACAATTGAGGTAAAGGCCTTCCAAATCTGTCTGAGGTGTGACGTACGGTGCCACGAACAACAATTCAGTTGAAGGCCTTCTAAAACCTGCCGAGGTATGACGCACGGTGCCACGAAACCAAATGGGTTAGAAGCCTTCCAAAACATTCCGAGGTACGACGTACGGTGCAACGAACAACAGTTAAGTTGAAGGCCTTCCAAGAACATGCCGAGGTACGACGTACGATGCTACAAACAACAATTGAGTTGAAGGCCTTCTAAAACATGCCGAGGTATGACGTACGGTGCCACGAACAACAATTGAGTTGAAGGCCTTCCAAAAAATTCCGAGGTACGACGTACGGTGCCACGAACAACAATTAAGTTGAAGGCCTTCCAAAACATGCCGAGGTATGACTTACGGTGCCATGAACAACAATTGAGTCGAAGGCCTTCCAAAACATGCCCAGGTACGACGTACGGTGCCACGAACAACAATTAAGTTTAAGGCCTTCCAAGAATATGCCGAGTTACGACGTATGATGCCACAAACAACAATTGAGTTGAAGGCCTCCCAAAACATGCCGAGGTATGACGTACAGTTCCACGAACAACAATTGAGTTGAAGGCCTTCAAAAACATTCCGAGGTATGACGTACGGTGCCAAGAACAACAATTAAGTTGAGGGCCTTCCAAGAACATGCCGAGGTACGACGTATGATGCCACAAACAACAATTGAGTTGAAGGCCTTTCAAAACATGCCGAGGTATGACGTACGGTGCCACGAACAACAATTGGGTGGAAGGCCTTCCAAAACATGCCGAGGTATGACGTACGGTGCCACGAAACCAATTGAGTTAGAAGCCTTCCAAAACATTCCGAGGTACGACAAACAGTGCCACGAACAACAATTAAGTTGAAGGCCTTCCAAGAACATCCCGAGGTACGACGTACGATGCTACAAACAACAATTGAGTTGAAGGCCTTCTAAAACATGCCGAGGTATGACGTCTGGTTCCACGAACAACAATTGAGTGCAAGGCCTTCCAAAACATTCCGAGGTACGACGTACGGTGCCACAAACAACAATTTATTTGAAGGCCTTCCAAGAACATGCCGAGGTACGACGTATGATGCCACAAACAACAATTGAGTTGAAGGCCTTCCAAAACATGCCCAGGTATGAGGTACGGTGCCACGAACAACAATTGAGTCGAAAGCCTTCCAAGAACATGCCAAGGTACGACGTACTGTTCTACGAACAACAATTGAGTTGAAGGCCTTGTAAAACATTCTGAGGTACGACGTACGATGCAACAAACAACAATTGAGTTGAAGGCCTTCCAAAACATCCCGAGGTATGACGTACGGTGCCACGAACGACAATTAAGTTGAAGGCCTTCCAAGAACATGCCGAGGTACGACGTATGATGCCACGGACAACAATTGAGTTGAAGCCATTCAAAACATGCCGAGGTATGACGTACGATGCAACGAACAACAATTTATTTGGAAGCCTTCCAAAACATTCCGAGGTACGACGTATGATGCCACGAACAATAATTAAGTTGAAGGCCTTCCAAGAACATGCCGAAGTACGACGTATGATGCTACGAACAACAATTGAGTTGAAGGCCTTCCAAAACATTCCGAGGTATGACGTAAGGTGCCACGAATAACAATTGAGTTGAAGGCCTTCCAAAGCATGCCGAGGTACGAGGTACGATGCCACAAACAACAATTGAGTTAAAGGCCTTCCAAAACATGCCGAGATACGACGTACGGTACCACGAACAACAATTGAGTTGAAGGCCTACTAAAACATTCCAAGGGAAGACGTTCAGTGCCACGAAAACAATTAAGTTGAGGGCCTTCCAAGAACATGCCGAGGTATGACGTATGATGCCACAAACAACAATTGAGGTAAAGGCCTTCCAAATCATGCCGAGGTGTGACGTACGGTGCCACGAACAACAATTCAGTTGAAGGCCTTCTAAAACCTGCCGAGGTATGACGCACGGTGCCACGAAACCAAATGGGTTAGAAGCCTTCCAAAACATTCCGAGGTACGACGTACGGTGCAACGAACAACAGTTAAGTTGAAGGCCTTCCAAGAACATGCCGAGGTACGACGTACGATGCTACAAACAACAATTGAGTTGAAGGCCTTCTAAAACATGCCGAGGTATGACGTACGGTGCCACGAACAACAATTGAGTTGAAGGCCTTCCAAAAAATTCCGAGGTACGACGTACGGTGCCACGAACAACAATTAAGTTGAAGGCCTTCCAAAACATGCCGAGGTATGACTTACGGTGCCACAAACAACAATTGAGTTGAAGGCCTTCCAAGAACATTCCTAGGTACGACGTACGATGCCACGAACAACAATTAAGTCGAAAGCCTTCCAAGAACATGCCAAGGTACGACGTACGGTTCCACGAACAACAATTAAGTTGAAGGCCTTCCAAAACTTTCCGAGGTACAACGTACGATGCTACAAACAACAATTGAGTTGAATGCCTTCCAAAACTTGCCGAGGTATGACGTACGGTGCCGCGAACAACAATTGAGTTGAAGGCCTTCCAAAACCTTCCGAGGTATGACGTACGGTGCCACGAACAACAATTGAGTCGAAGTCCTTCCAAAACATGCCGAGGTACGACGTACGGTGCCACGAACAACAATTACGTTTGAGAATTCCAAGAACATGCCGAGTTACGACGTATGATGCCACAAACAACAATTGAGTTGAAGTTCTCCCAAAACATGCCGAGGTATGACGTACGGTTCCACGAACAACAATTGAGTTGAAGGCCTTCTAAAACATTCCGAGGTATGACGTACGGTGCGACGAACAACAATTAAGTTGAAGGCCTTCCAAGAACATGCCGAAGTACCACGTACTATGCCACAAACAACAATTGAGTTGAAGGTTTTTTCCAAAACATGACCAGGTATGACGTAAGATGCCATAAACAACAATTGAGTTGAAAGCCTTCCAAAACATGCCGAGGTATGACGTACGGTGCTACTAACAACAATTGAGTTGAAAGCCCTCCAAGAACATTCCGAGGTACGACGTAGGGTGCTACGAACAACAATAAAGTTGAAGGCCTTCCAAAACATGCCGAGGTACGACGTACGATGCCACAAACAACAATTGAGTTGAAGGCATTCCAAAACATGCCGAGGTACGACGTACTATGCCACGAACGACAATTGAGTTGTGGGGCAACAAAGAACATGCCAAGGTACGACGTACGATGCCACAAACAACAATTGAGTTGAAGGCTTTCCAAAACATGCCGAGGTACGATGTACGATGCCACAAACAACAATTAAGTTGAAGGCCTTCCAAGAACATGACGAGGTATGACGTACGATGCTACAAACAAAAATTGAGTAGAGCACGTTTCAAAACATGCCAAGGTACGACGTACGATGCTGTGGACAAGAATTAAGTTGAAGGCCTTCCAAAACATGCCAAGGTACGACGTACGATGCCACAAACAACAATTGAGTTGAAGGCTTCTAAAACATTTCGAGGTACGACGTACGGTGCCACGAATAACAATTGAATTGAAGGCCTTCCAAGAACATGCCGAGGTACGAAGTACGATGCTACGAACAACAATTGATTGAAGGCCTTCCAAAACATTTTGAGGTACGACTTACGGTGCCACAAACAACAATTGAATTGAAGGCCTTCCAAGAACATGCCGAGGTACGACGTACGATGCCACGAATTACAATTGAGTTGAAAGCCTTCCAAGAACATGCCGAGGTACGACGTACGGTTCCACGAACAACAATTGAGTTGAAGGCCTTCCAAAACATTCCGAGGTACGATGCCACAAACAACAATTGAGTTGAAGGCCTTCCAAAACATGCCGAGGTATGACGTACGGTGCTACTAACAACAATTGAGTTGAAAGCCCTCCAAGAACATTCCGAGGTACGACGTAGGGTGCTACGAACAACAATAAAGTTGAAGGCCTTCCAAAACATGCCGAGGTACGACGTACGATGCCACAAACAACAATTGAGTTGAAGGCATTCCAAAACATGCCGAGGTACGACGTACTATGCCACGAACGACAATTGAGTTGTGGGGCAACAAAGAACATGCCAAGGTACGACGTACGATGCCACAAACAACAATTGAGTTGAAGGCTTTCCAAAACATGCCGAGGTACGATGTACGATGTACGATGCCACAAACAACAATTAAGTTGAAGGCCTTCCAAGAACATGACGAGGTATGACGTACGATGCTACAAACAAAAATTGAGTAGAGCACGTTTCAAAATATGCCAAGGTACGACGTACGATGCTGTGGACAAGAATTAAGTTGAAGGCCTTCCAAAACATGCCAAGGTACGACGTACGATGCCACAAACAACAATTGAGTTGAAGGCTTCTAAAGCATTTAGAGGTACGACGTACGGTGCCACGAATAACAATTGAATTGAAGGCCTTCCAAGAACATGCCGAGGTACGAAGTACGATGCTACGAACAACAATTGAGTTGAAGGCCTTCCAAAACATTTCGAGGTACGACTTACGGTGCCACAAACAACAATTGAATTGAAGGCCTTCCAAGAACATGCCGAGGTACGACGTACGATGCCACGAACCACAATTGAGTTGAAAGCCTTCCAAGAACATGCCGAGGTACGACGTACGGTTCCACGAACAACAATTGAGTTGAAGGCCTTCCAAAACATTCCGCGGTACGATGCCACAAACAACAATTGAGTTGAAGGCCTTCCAAAACATGCCGAGGTATGACGTACGATGCAACGAACAACAATTTAGTTGGAAGCCTTCCAAAACATTCCGAGGTACGACGTATGATGCCACGAACAATAATTAAGTTGAAGGCCTTCCAAGTACATGCCGAAGTACGACGTACGATGCTACGAACAACAATTGAGTTGAAGGCTTTCCAAAACATTCCGAGGTATGACGTACGGTCCCACGAACAACAATTGAGTTGAAGGCCTTCTAAAACATTGCAAGGGAAGACGTTCGGTGCCACGAAAACAATTAAGTTGAGGGCCTTCCAAGAACATGCCGAGGTACGACGTATGATGCCACAAACAACAATTGAGGTAAAGGCCTTCCAAATCATGCCGAGGTGTGACGTACGGTGCCACGAACAACAATTGAGTTGAAGGCCTTCTAAAACCTGCCGAGGTATGACGCACGGTGCCACGAAACCAAATGGGTTAGAAGCCTTCCAAAACATTCCGAGGTACGACGTACGGTGCAACGAAAAACAGTTAAGTTGAAGGCCTTCCAAGAACATCCTGAGGTACGAGGTACGATGCTACAAAAAACAATTGAGTTGAAGGCCTTCTAAAAAATGCCGAGGTATGACGTACGGTGCCACGAACAACAATTGAGTTGAAGGCCTTCCAAAAAATTCCGAGGTACGACGTACGGTGCCACGAACAACAATTAAGTTGAAGGCCTTCCAAAACATGCCGAGGTATGACGTACGGTGCCACGAACAACAATTGAGTTGAAGGCCTTCCAAAACATGCCGAGGTATGACTTACGGTGATACAAACAACAATTGAGTCGAAAGCCTTCCAAGAACATGCCAAGGTACGACGTACGGTTCCACGAACAACAATTAAGTTGAAGGCTTATAAAACTTTCCGAGGTACGACGTACGATGCTACAAACAACAATTGAGTTGAATGCTTTCCAAAACTTGCCGAGGTATGACGTACGTTGCCGCGAACAACAATTGAGTTAAAGGCCTTCCAAAACCTTCCGAGGTATGACGTACGGTGCCACGAACAACAATTGAGTCGAAGGCCTTCCAAAACATGCCGAGGTACGACGTACGGTGCCACGAACAACAATTAAGTTTAAGGCCTTCCAAGAATATGCCGAGTTACGACGTATGATGCCACAAACAACAATTGAGTTGAAGGCCTCCCAAAACATGCCGAGGTATGACGTACAGTTCCACGAACAACAATTGAGTTGAAGGCCTTCCAAAACATTCCGAGGTATGACGTACGGTGCCAGGAACAACAATTAAGTTGAGTGCCTTCCAAGAACATGCCGAGGTACGACGTATGATGCCACAAACAACAATTGAGTTAAAGGCCTTTTAAAACATGCCGAGGTATGACGTACGGTGCCACGAACAACAATTGAGTTGAAGGCCTTCCAAAAAAGGCCGAGGTATGACTTACGGTGCCACGAAACCAATTGAGTTAGAAGCCTTCCAAAACATTCCGAGGTACGACAAACAGTGCCACGAACAACAATTAAGTTGAAGGCCTTCCAAGAACATCCCGAGGTACGACGTACGATGCTAGAAACAACAATTGAGTTGAAGGCCTTCTAAAACATGCCGAGGTATGACGTCTGGTTCCACGAACAACAATTGAGTGCAAGGCCTTCCAAAACATTCCGAGGTACGACGTACGGTGCCACAAACAACAATTTATTTGAAGGCCTTCCAAGAACATGCCGAGGTACGACGTATGATGCCACAAACAACAATTGAGTTGAAGGCCTTCCAAAACATGCCCATGTATGAGGTACGGTGCCACGAACAACAATTAAGGTGAATGCCTTTCAAAACATGCCAAGGTATGACTTACGGTGCCACAAACAACAATTGAGTTGAAGGCCTTCCCAGAACATGCTGAGTTACGACGTACGATGCCACGAACAACAATTGAGTCGAAAGCCTTTCAAGAACATGCCAAGGTACGACGTACTGTTCTACGAACAACAATTGAGTTGAAGGCCTTGTAAAACATTCCGAGGTACGACGTACGATGCAACAAACAACAATTGAGTTGAAGGCCTTCCAAAACATCCCGAGGTATGACGTACGGTGCCACGAACAACAATAAAGTTGAAGGCCTTTCAAGAACATGCCGAGGTACGACGTATGATGCCACGGACAACAATTGAGTTGAAGCCCTTCAAAACATGCCGAGGTATGACGTACGATGCAACGAACAACAATTTATTTGGAAGCCTTCCAAAACATTCCAAGGTACGACGTATGATGCCACGAACAATAATTAAGTTGAAGGCCTTCCAAGAACATGCCGAAGTACGACGTACGAAGCTACGAACAACAATTGAGTTGAAGGCCTTCCAAAACATTCCGAGGTATGACGTACGGTGCCACGAATAACAATTGAGTTGAAGGCCTTCCAAAGCATGCCGAGGTACGAGGTACGATGCCACAAACAACAATTGAGTTAAAGGCCTTCCAAAACATGCCGAGATACGACGTACGGTACCACGAACAACAATTGAGTTGAAGGCCTTCTAAAACATTCCAAGGGAAGACGTTCAGTGCCACGAAAACAATTAAGTTGAGGGCCTTCCAAGAACATGTCGAGGTACGACGTATGATGCCACAAACAACAATTGAGGTAAAGGCCTTCCAAATCATGCCGAGGTGTGACGTACGGTGCCACGAACAACAATTGAGTTGAAGGCCTTCTAAAACCTGCCGAGGTATGACGCATGGTGCCACGAAACCAAATGGGTTAGAAGCCTTCCAAAACATTCCGAGGTACGACGTACGGTGCAACGAACAACAGTTAGGTCAAGGCCTTCCAAGAACATGCCGAGGTACGACGTACGATGCTACAAACAACAATTGAGTTGAAGGCCTTCTAAAACATGCCGAGGTATGACGTACGGTGCCACGAACAACAATTGAGTTGAAGGCCTTCCAAAAAATTCCGAGGTACGACGTACGGTGCCACGAACAACAATTAAGTTGAAGGCCTTCCAAAACATCCTGAGGTATGACTTACGGTGCCACAAACAACAAATGAGTTGAAGGCCTTCCAAGAACATGCCGAGGTACGACGTACGATGCCACGAACAACAATTAAGTCGAAAGCCTTCCAAGAACATGCCAAGGTATGACGTACGGTTCCACGAACAACAATTAAGTTGAAGGCCTTCCAAAACTTTCCGAGGTACGACATACGATGCTACAAACAACAATTGAGTTGAATGCCTTCCAAAACTTGCCGAGGTATGACGTACGGTGCCGCGAACAACAATTGAGTTGAAGGCCTTCCAAAACCTTCCGAGGTATGACGTACGGTGCCACGAACAACAATTGAGTCGAAGTCCTTCCAAAACATGCCGAGGTACGACGTACGGTGCCACGAACAACAATTACGTTTGAGACTTCCAAGAAAATGCCGAGTTACGACGTATGATGCCACAAACAACAATTGAGTTGAAGGGCTCCCAAAACATGCCGAGGTATGACGTACGGTTCCACGAACAACAATTGAGTTGAAGGCCTTCCAAAACTTTCCGAGGTATGACGTACGGTGCGACGAACAACAATTAAGTTGAAGGCCTTCCAAGAACATGCCGAAGTACCACGTACTATGCCACAAACAACAATTGAGTTGAAGGCCCTTCCAAAACATGCACAGGTATGACGTAAGATGCCATAAACAACAATTGAGTTGAAAGCCTTCCAAAACATGCCGAGGTATGACGTACGGTGCTACGAACAACAATTGAGTTGAAAGCCCTCCAAGAACATTCCGAGGTACGACGTAGGGTGCTACGAACAACAATAAAGTTGAAGGCCTTCCAAAACATGCCGAGGTACGACGTACGATGCCACAAACAACAATTGAGTTGAAGGCATTCCAAAACATGCCGAGGTACGACGTACTATGCCACGAACGACAATTGAGTTGAGGGGCAACAAAGAACATGCCAAGGTACGACGTACGATGCCACAAACAACAATTGAGTTGAAGGCCTTCCAAAACATGCCGAGGTACGATGTACGATGCCACAAACAACAATTAAGTTGAAGGCCTTCCAAGAACATGACGAGGTATGACGTACGATGCTACAAACAACAATTGAGTAGAGCACGTTTCAAAACATGCCAAGGTACGACGTACGATGCTGTGGACAAGAATTAAGTTGAAGGCCTTCCAAAACATGCCAAGGTACGACGTACGATGCCACAAAGAACAATTGAGTTGAAGGCTTCTAAAACATTCCGAGGTACGACGTACGGTGCCACGAATAACAATTGAATTGAAGGCCTTCCAAGAACATGCCGAGGTACGAAGTACGATGCTACGAACAACAATTGAGTTGAATGCCTTCCAAAACATTCCGAGGTACGACTTACGGTGCCACAAACAACAATTGAATTGAAGGCCTTCCAAGAACATGCCGAGGTACGACGTACGATGCCACGAACCACAATTGAGTTGAAAGCCTTCCAAGAACATGCCGAGGTACGACGTACGGTTCCACGAACAACAATTGAGTTGAAGGCCTTCCAAAACATTCCAAGGTACGATGCCACAAACAACAATTGAGTTGAAGGCCTTCCAAAACATGCCGAGGTATGACGTACGATGCAACGAACAACAATTTAGTTGGAAGCCTTCCAAAACATTCCGAGGTACGACGTATGATGCCACGAACAATAATTAAGTTGAAGGCCTTCCAAGAACATGCCGAAGTACGACGTACGATGCTACGAACAACAATTAAGTTGAAGGCCTTCCAAAACATTCAGAGGTATGACGTACGGTGCCACGAACAACAATTGAGTTGAAGGCCTTCTAAAACATTGCAAGGGAAGACGTTCGGTGCCACGAAAACAATTGAGTTGAAGGCCTTCCAAAACATGCCGAGGTATGACTTACGGTGCCACGAAACCAATTGAGTTAGAAGCCTTCCAAAACATTCCGAGGTACGACAAACAGTGCCACGAACAACAATTAAGTTGAAGGCCTTCCAAGAACATCCCGAGGTACGACGTACGATGCTAGAAACAACAATTGAGTTGAAGGCCTTCTAAAACATGCCGAGGTATGACGTCTGGTTCCACGAACAACAATTGAGTGCAAGGCCTTCCAAAACATTCCAAGGTACGACGTACGGTGCCACAAACAACAATTTATTTGAAGGCCTTCCAAGAACATGCCGAGGTACGACGTATGATGCCACAAACAACAATTGAGTTGAAGGCCTTCCAAAACATGCCCATGTATGAGGTACGGTGCCACGAACAACAATTAAGGTGAATGCCTTTCAAAACATGCAAAGGTATGACGTACGGTGCCACAAACAACAATTGAGTTGAAGGCCTTCCCAGAACATGCTGAGTTACGACGTACGATGCCACGAACAACAATTGAGTCGAAAGCCTTTCAAGAACATGCCAAGGTACGACGTACTGTTCTACGAACAACAATTGAGTTGAAGGCCTTGTAAAACATTCCGAGGTACGACGTACGATGCAACAAACAACAATTGAGTTGAAGGCCTTCCAAAACATCCCGAGGTATGACGTACGGTGCCACGAACAACAATAAAGTTGAAGGCCTTCCAAGAACATGCTGAGGTACGACGTATGATGCCACGGACAACAATTGAGTTGAAGCCCTTCAAAACATGCCGAGGTATGACGTACGATGCAACGAACAACAATTTATTTGGAAGCCTTCCAAAACATTCCGAGGTACGACGTATGATGCCACGAACAATAATTAAGTTGAAGGCCTTCCAAGAACATGCCGAAGTACGACTTACGAAGCTACGAACAACAATTGAGTTGAAGGCCTTCCAAAACATTCCGAGTTATGACGTACGGTGCCACGAATAACAATTGAGTTGAAGGCCTTCCAAAGCATGCCGAGGTACGAGGTACGATGCCACAAACAACAATTGAGTTAAAGGCCTTCCAAAACATGCCGAGATACGACGTACGGTACCACGAACAACAATTGAGTTGAAGGCCTTCTAAAACATTCCAAGGGAAGACGTTCAGTGCCACGAAAACAATTAAGTTGAGGGCCTTCCAAGAACATGCCGAGGTACGACGTATGATGCCACAAACAACAATTGAGGTAAAGGCCTTCCAAATCATGCCGAGGTGTGACGTACGGTGCCACGAACAACAATTGAGTTGAAGGCCTTCTAAAACCTGCCGAGATATGACGCATGGTGCCACGAAACCAAATGGGTTAGAAGCCTTCCAAAACATTCCGAGGTACGACGTACGGTGCAACGAACAACAGTTAGGTCAAGGCCTTCCAAGAACATGCCGAGGTACGACGTACGATGCTACAAACAACAATTGAGTTGAAGGCCTTCTAAAACATGCCGAGGTATGACGTACGGTGCCACGAACAACAATTGAGTTGAAGGCCTTCCAAAAAATTCCGAGGTACGACGTACGGTGCCACGAACAACAATTAAGTTGAAGGCCTTCCAAAACATGCCGAGGTATGACTTACGGTGCCACAAACAACAAATGAGTTGAAGGCCTTCCAAGAACATGCCGAGGTACGACGTACGATGCCACGAACAACAATTAAGTCGAAAGCCTTCCAAGAACATGCCAAGGTATGACGTACGGTTCCACGAACAACAATTAAGTTGAAGGCCTTCCAAAACTTTCCGAGGTACGACATACGATGCTACAAACAACAATTGAGTTGAATGCCTTCCAAAACTTGCCGAGGTATGACGTACGGTGCCGCGAACAACAATTGAGTTGAAGGCCTTCCAAAACCTTCCGAGGTATGACGTACGGTGCAACGAACAACAATTGAGTCGAAGGCCTTCCAAAACATGCCGAGGTACGACGTACGGTGCCACGAACAACAATTACGTTTGAGACTTCCAAGAACATGCCGAGTTACGACGTATGATGCCACAAACAACAATTGAGTTGAAGGGCTCCCAAAACATGCCGAGGTATGACGTACGGTTCCACGAACAACAATTGAGTTGAAGGCCTTCCAAAACTTTCCGAGGTATGACGTACGGTGCGACGAACAACAATTAAGTTGAAGGCCTTCCAAGAACATGCCGAAGTACCACGTACTATGCCACAAACAACAATTGAGTTGAAGGCCCTTCCAAAACATGCACAGGTATGACGTAAGATGCCATTAACAACAATTGAGTTGAAAGCCTTCCAAAACATGCCGAGGTATGACGTACGGTGCTACGAACAACAATTGAGTTGAAAGCCCTCCAAGAACATTCCGAGGTACGACGTAGGGTGCTACGAACAACAATAAAGTTGAAGGCCTTCCAAAACATGCCGAGGTACGACGTACGATGCCACAAACAACAATTGAGTTGAAGGCATTCCAAAACATGCCGAGGTACGACGTACTATGCCACGAACGACAATTGAGTTGAGGGGCAACAAAGAACATGCCAAGGTACGACGTACGATGCCACAAACAACAATTGAGTTGAAGGCCTTCCAAAACATGCCGAGGTACGATGTACGATGCCACAAACAACAATTAAGTTGAAGGCCTTCCAAGAACATGACGAGGTATGACGTACGATGCTACAAACAACAATTGAGTAGAGCACGTTTCAAAACATGCCAAGGTACGACGTACGATGCTGTGGACAAGAATTAAGTTGAAGGCCTTCCAAAACATGCCAAGGTACGACGTACGATGCCACAAAGAACAATTGAGTTGAAGGCTTCTAAAACATTCCGAGGTACGACGTACGGTGCCACGAATAACAATTGAATTGAAGGCCTTCCAAGAACATGCCGAGGTACGAAGTACGATGCTACAAACAACAATTGAGTTGAATGCCTTCCAAAACATTCCGAGGTACGACTTACGGTGCCACAAACAACAATTGAATTGAAGGCCTTCCAAGAACATGCCGAGGTACGACGTACGATGCCACGAACCACAATTGAGTTGAAAGCCTTCCAAGAACATGCCGAGGTACGACGTACGGTTCCACGAACAACAATTGAGTTGAAGGCCTTCCAAAACATTCCGAGGTACGATGCCACAAACAACAATTGAGTTGAAGGCCTTCCAAAACATGCCGAGGTATGACGTACGATGCAACGAACAACAATTTAGTTGGAAGCCTTCCAAAACATTCCGAGGTACGACGTATGATGCCACGAACAATAATTAAGTTGAAGGCCTTCCAAGAACATGCCGAAGTACGACGTACGATGCTACGAACAACAATTAAGTTGAAGGCCTTCCAAAACAATCAGAGGTATGACGTACGGTGCCACGAACAACAATTGAGTTGAAGGCCTTCTAAAACATTGCAAGGGAAGACGTTCGGTGCCACGAAAACAATTGAGTTGAAGGCCTTCTAAAACCTCCAGAGGTATGACGCACGGTGCCACGAAACCAAATGGGTTAGAAGCCTTCCAAAACATTCCGAGGTACGACGTACGGTGCAACGAACAACAGTTAAGTTGAAGGCCTTCCAAGAACATCCCGAGGTACGACGTACGATGCTACAAACAACAATTGAGTTGAAGGCCTTCTAAAAAATGCCGAGGTATGACGTACCGTGCCACGAACAACAATTGAGTTGAAGGCCTTCCAAAAAATTCAGAGGTACGACGTACGGTGCAACGAACAACAATTAAGTTGAAGGCCTTCCAAAACATGCCGAGGTATGACGTACGGTGCCACGAACAACAATTAAGTTAAGGGCCTTCCAAAACATGCCGAGGTATGACTTACGGGGCCACAAACAACAATTGATTTGAAGGCCTTCCAAGAACATGCCAAGGTACGACGTACGATGCCACGAACAACAATTGAGTCGAAAGCCTTCCAAGAACATGCCAAGGTACGACGTACGGTTCCACGAACAACAATTAAGTTGGAGGCCTTCCAAAACTTTCCGAGGTACGACGTAAGATGCTACAAACAACAATTGAGTTGAATGCCTTCCAAACCTGCCGAGGTATGACGTACGGTGCCGCGAACAACAATTGAGTTGAAGGCCTTCCAAAACCTTCCGAGGTAGGACGTACGGTGCCACGAACAACAATTGAGTCGAAGGCCTTCCAAAACATGCCGAGGTACGACGTACGGTGCCACGAACAACAATTACGTTTGAGACTTCCAAGAACATGCCGAATTACGACGTATGATGCCACAAACAACAATTGAGTTGAAGGGCTCCCAAACATGCCGAGGTATGACGTACGGTTCCACGAACAACAATTGAGTTAAAGGCCTTTCAAAACATTCCGAGGTATGACGTACGGTGCCACGAACAACAATTAAGTTGAGGGCCTTCCAAGAGCATGCCGAGGTACGACGTATGATGCCACAAACAACAATTGAGTTGAAGGCCTTCAAAAGCAAGCCGAGGTACGACGTATGATGCCACAAACAACAATTGAGTTGAAGGCCTTCCAAAACATGCCGAGGTACGACTTACGGTGCCACAAACAAAAATTGAATGGAAGGCCGTCCAAGAACATGCCGAGGTACGACGTACGATGCCGCGAACAACAATTGAGTTGAAAGCCTTCAAGAACATGCCGAGGTACGACGTACGGTTTCACGAACAACAATTGAGTTGAAGGCCTTCCAAAACATTCTAAAGGTACGATGCCACAAACAACAATTGAGTTGAAGCCCTTCAAAACATGCCGAGGTATGACGTACGATGCAACGAACAACAATTTAGTTGGAAGCCTTCCACAACATTCCGAGGTACGACTTATGATGCCACGAACAATAATTAAGTTCAAGGCCTTCCAAGAACATGCCGAAGTACGACGTACGATGCTACAAACAACAATTGAGTTGAAGGCCTTCCAAAACATTCCGAGGTATGACGTACGGTGCCACGAACAACAATTGAGTTGAAGGCCTTCCAAAACATGCCGAGGTACGACGTACGGTGCCACGAACAACAATTAAGTTGAAGGCCTTCCAAGAACATCCTAGGGTTCGACGTACGATGCTACAAACAACAATTGAGTTGAAGGCCTTCTAAAACATGCCGAGGTATGACGTCTGGTGCCACGAAACCCAAGTGAGCTAAAGGCCTTCCAAAAAATTCCGAGGTACGACGTACGGTGCCACGAACAACAATTGAGTTGAAGGCCTTCCAAAACATGCCGAGGTATGACGTACGGTGCCACGAACATCAATTGAGTTGAAGGCCTTCCAAAACATGCCGAGGTATGACGTACGGTGCCACAAACAACAATTGAGTTGAAGGCCTTCCAAGAACATGCCGAGGTACGACGTACGATGCCACGAACAACAATTAGGTCGAAAGCCTTCCAAGAACATGCCAAGGTACGACGTACGGTTCCACGAACAACAATTGAGTTGAAGGCCTTCTAAAACTTCCTGAGGTATGACGTACGGTGCCGCGAACAACAATTGAGTTGAAGGCCTTCCAAAACATGCCGAGGTATGACGTACGGTGCCACGAACAACAATTGAGTCGAAGGCCTTCCAAAACATGCCGGGGTACGACGTACGGTGCCACGAAGAACAATTAAGTTTATGGCCTTCCAAGAACATGCCGAGGTACGACGTACGATGCTACAAACAACAATTGAGTTGAAGGCCTTCTAAAACATGCCGAGGTATGACGTACGGTGCCACGAACAACAATTGAGTTGAAGGCCTTCCAAAAAATTCCGAGGTACGACGTACGGTGCCACGAACAACAATTAAGTTGAAGGCCTTCCAAAACATGCCGAGGTATGACTTACGGTGCCACAAACAACAATTGAGTTGAAGGCCTTCCAAGAATATGCCGAGGTACGACGTACGATGCCACGAACAACAATTAAGTCGAAAGCCATCCAAGAACATGCCAAGGTACGACGTACGGTTCCACGAACAACAATTAAGTTGAAGGCCTTCCAAAACTTTCCGAGGTACGACGTACGATGCTACAAACAACAATTGAGTTGAATGCCTTCCAAAACTTGCCGAGGTATGACGTACGGTGCCGCGAACAACAATTGAGTTGAAGGCCTTCCAAAACCTTCCGAGGTATGACGTACGGTGCAACGAACAACAATTGAGTCGAAGGCCTTCCAAAACATGCCGAGGTACGACGTACGGTGCCACGAACAACAATTACGTTTGAGACTTCCAAGAACATGCCGAGTTACGACGTATGATGCCACAAACAACAATTGAGTTGAAGGGCTCCCAAAACATGCCGAGGTATGACGTACGGTTCCACGAACAACAATTGAGTTGAAGGCCTTCCAAAACATTCCGAGGTATGACGTACGGTGCGACGAACAACAATTAAGTTGAAGGCCTTCCAAGAACATGCCGAAGTACCACGTACTATGCCACAAACAACAATTGAGTTGAAGGCCCTTCCAAAACATGCCCAGGTATGACGTAAGATGCCATAAACAACAATTGAGTTGAAAGCCTTCCAAAACATGCCGAGGTATGACGTACGGTGCTACGAACAACAATTGAGTTAAAAGCCCTCCAAGAACATTCCGAGGTACGACGTACGGTGCTACGAACAACAATAAAGTTGAAGGCCTTCCAAAACATGCCGAGGTACGACGTACGATGCCACAAACAACAATTGAGTTGAAGGCATTCCAAAACATGCCGAGGTACGACGTACTATGCCACGAACGACAATTGAGTTGAGGGGCAACAAAGAATATGCCAAGGTACGACGTACGATGCCACAAACAACAATTGAGTTGAAGGCCTTCCAAAACATGCCGAGGTACGATGTACGATGCCACAAACAACAATTAAGTTGAAGGCCTTCCAAGAACATGACGAGGTATGACGTACGATGCTACAAACAACAATTGAGTAGAGCACGTTTCAAAACATGCCAAGGTACGACGTACGATGCTGTGGACAAGAATTAAGTTGGAGGCCTTCCAAAACATGCCAAGGTACGACGTACGATGCCACAAACAACAATTGAGTTGAAGGCTTCTAAAACATTCCGAGGTACGACGTACGGTGCCACGAATAACAATTGAATTGAAGGCCTGTCAAGAACATGCCGAGGTACGAAGTACGATGCTACGAACAACAATTGAGTTGAAGGCCTTCCAAAACATTCCGAGGTACGACTTACGGTGCCACAAACAACAATTGAATTGAAGGCCTTCCAAGAACATGCCGAGGTATGACGTACGATGCAACGAACAACAATTTAGTTAGAAGCCTTCCAAAACATTCCGAGGTACGACGTATGATGCCACGAACAATAATTAAGTTGAGGGCCTTCCAAGAACATGCCGAGGTACGACGTTTGATGCCACAAACAACAATTGAGGTGAAAGCCTTCCAAAACATGCCGAGGTGTGACGTACGGTGCCACGAACAACAATTAAGTTGAAGGCCTTCCAAAACATGCCGATGTATGACGTACGGTGCCACGAAACCAATTGGGTTAGAAGCCTTCCAAAACATTCCGGGGTACGACGTACGGTGCAACGAACAACAATCAAGTTGAAGGCCTTCCAAGAACATGCCGAGGTACGACGTACGATGCTACAAACAACAATTGAGTTGAAGGCCTTCTAAAACATGCCGAGGTATGACGTCTGGTGCCACGAAACCCAAGTGAGCTAAAGGCCTTCCAAAAAATTCCGAGGTACGACGTACGGTGCCACGAACAACAATTGAGTTGAAAACCTTCCAAAACATGCCGAGGTATGACGTACGGTGCCACGAACATCAATTGAGTTGAAGGCCTTCCAAAACATGCCGAGGTATGACGTACGGTGCCACAAACAACAATTGAGTTGAAGGCCTTCCAAGAACATGCCGAGGTACGACGTACGATGCCACGAACAACAATTAGGTCGAAAGCCTTCCAAGAACATGCCAAGGTACGACGTACGGTTCCACGAACAACAATTGAGTTGAAGGCCTTCTAAAACTTCCTGAGGTATGACGTACGGTGCCGCGAACAACAATTGAGTTGAAGGCCTTCCAAAACATGCCGAGGTATGACGTACGGTGCCACGAACAACAATTGAGTCGAAGGCCTTCCAAAACATGCCGGGGTACGACGTACGGTGCCACGAAGAACAATTAAGTTTATGGCCTTCCAAGAACATGCCGAGTTACGACGTATGATGCCACAAACAACAATTGAGTTGAAGGCCTCCCAAAACATGCTGAGGTATGACGTACGGTGCCGCGAACAACAATTGAGTTGAAGGCCTTCCAAAACATTCCGAGGTATGACGTGAGGTGCCACGAACAACAATTGAGGTGAGGGCCTTCCAAGAACATGCCGAGGTACGACGTATGATGCCACAAACAACAATAGAGTTGAAGGCCTTCCAAAACATGCCGAGGTATGACGTACGGTGCCACGAACAACAATTGATTTGAAGGCCTTCCAAAAAATGCCGAGGTATGACGTACGGTGACACGAAACCAATTGAGTTAGAAGCCTTCTAAAACATTCCGAGGTACGATGTACAGTGCCACGAACAACAATTAAGTTGAAGGCCTTCCAAGAACATCCCGAGGTACGACGTACGATGCTACAAACAACAATTGAGTTGAAGGCCTTCTAAAACATACCGAGGTATGACGTCTGGCTCCACGAACAACAATTAAGTGTAAGGCCTTCCAAAACATTCTGAGGTACGACGTACGGTGCCACAAACAACGATTTATTTGAAGGCCTTCCAAAACATTCCGAGGTACGACGTATGATGCCACGAACAATAATTAAGTTGAAGGCCTTCCAAGAACATGCCGAAGTACGACGTATGATGCTACGAACAACAATTGAGTTGAAGGCCTTCCAAAACATTCCGAGGTATGACGTAAGGTGCCACGAATAACAATTGAGTTGAAGGCCTTCCAAAGCATGCCGAGGTACGAGGTACGATGCCACAAACAACAATTGAGTTAAAGGCCTTCCAAAACATGCCGAGATACGACGTACGGTACCACGAACAACAATTGAGTTGAAGGCCTACTAAAACATTCCAAGGGAAGACGTTCAGTGCCACGAAAACAATTAAGTTGAGGGCCTTCCAAGAACATGCCGAGGTATGACGTATGATGCCACAAACAACAATTGAGGTAAAGGCCTTCCAAATCATGCCGAGGTGTGACGTACGGTGCCACGAACAACAATTCAGTTGAAGGCCTTCTAAAACCTGCCGAGGTATGACGCACGGTGCCACGAAACCAAATGGGTTAGAAGCCTTCCAAAACATTCCGAGGTACGACGTACGGTGCAACGAACAACAGTTAAGTTGAAGGCCTTCCAAGAACATGCCGAGGTACGACGTACGATGCTACAAACAACAATTGAGTTGAAGGCCTTCTAAAACATGCCGAGGTATGACGTACGGTGCCACGAACAACAATTGAGTTGAAGGCCTTCCAAAAAATTCCGAGGTACGACGTACGGTGCCACGAACAACAATTAAGTTGAAGGCCTTCCAAAACATGCCGAGGTATGACTTACGGTGCCACAAACAACAATTGAGTTGAAGGCCTTCCAAGAACATTCCTAGGTACGACGTACGATGCCACGAACAACAATTAAGTCGAAAGCCTTCCAAGAACATGCCAAGGTACGACGTACGGTTCCACGAACAACAATTAAGTTGAAGGCCTTCCAAAACTTTCCGAGGTACAACGTACGATGCTACAAACAACAATTGAGTTGAATGCCTTCCAAAACTTGCCGAGGTATGACGTACGGTGCCGCGAACAACAATTGAGTTGAAGGCCTTCCAAAACCTTCCGAGGTATGACGTACGGTGCCACGAACAACAATTGAGTCGAAGTCCTTCCAAAACATGCCGAGGTACGACGTACGGTGCCACGAACAACAATTACGTTTGAGAATTCCAAGAACATGCCGAGTTACGACGTATGATGCCACAAACAACAATTGAGTTGAAGTTCTCCCAAAACATGCCGAGGTATGACGTACGGTTCCACGAACAACAATTGAGTTGAAGGCCTTCTAAAACATTCCGAGGTATGACGTACGGTGCGACGAACAACAATTAAGTTGAAGGCCTTCCAAGAACATGCCGAAGTACCACGTACTATGCCACAAACAACAATTGAGTTGAAGGTTTTTTCCAAAACATGACCAGGTATGACGTAAGATGCCATAAACAACAATTGAGTTGAAAGCCTTCCAAAACATGCCGAGGTATGACGTACGGTGCTACTAACAACAATTGAGTTGAAAGCCCTCCAAGAACATTCCGAGGTACGACGTAGGGTGCTACGAACAACAATAAAGTTGAAGGCCTTCCAAAACATGCCGAGGTACGACGTACGATGCCACAAACAACAATTGAGTTGAAGGCATTCCAAAACATGCCGAGGTACGACGTACTATGCCACGAACGACAATTGAGTTGTGGGGCAACAAAGAACATGCCAAGGTACGACGTACGATGCCACAAACAACAATTGAGTTGAAGGCTTTCCAAAACATGCCGAGGTACGATGTACGATGCCACAAACAACAATTAAGTTGAAGGCCTTCCAAGAACATGACGAGGTATGACGTACGATGCTACAAACAAAAATTGAGTAGAGCACGTTTCAAAACATGCCAAGGTACGACGTACGATGCTGTGGACAAGAATTAAGTTGAAGGCCTTCCAAAACATGCCAAGGTACGACGTACGATGCCACAAACAACAATTGAGTTGAAGGCTTCTAAAACATTTCGAGGTACGACGTACGGTGCCACGAATAACAATTGAATTGAAGGCCTTCCAAGAACATGCCGAGGTACGAAGTACGATGCTACGAACAACAATTGATTGAAGGCCTTCCAAAACATTTTGAGGTACGACTTACGGTGCCACAAACAACAATTGAATTGAAGGCCTTCCAAGAACATGCCGAGGTACGACGTACGATGCCACGAATTACAATTGAGTTAAAAGCCTTCCAAGAACATGCCGAGGTACGACGTACGGTTCCACGAACAACAATTGAGTTGAAGGCCTTCCAAAACATTCCGAGGTACGATGCCACAAACAACAATTGAGTTGAAGGCCTTCCAAAACATGCCGAGGTATGACGTACGGTGCTACTAACAACAATTGAGTTGAAAGCCCTCCAAGAACATTCCGAGGTACGACGTAGGGTGCTACGAACAACAATAAAGTTGAAGGCCTTCCAAAACATGCCGAGGTACGACGTACGATGCCACAAACAACAATTGAGTTGAAGGCATTCCAAAACATGCCGAGGTACGACGTACTATGCCACGAACGACAATTGAGTTGTGGGGCAACAAAGAACATGCCAAGGTACGACGTACGATGCCACAAACAACAATTGAGTTGAAGGCTTTCCAAAACATGCCGAGGTACGATGTACGATGTACGATGCCACAAACAACAATTAAGTTGAAGGCCTTCCAAGAACATGACGAGGTATGACGTACGATGCTACAAACAAAAATTGAGTAGAGCACGTTTCAAAATATGCCAAGGTACGACGTACGATGCTGTGGACAAGAATTAAGTTGAAGGCCTTCCAAAACATGCCAAGGTACGACGTACGATGCCACAAACAACAATTGAGTTGAAGGCTTCTAAAGCATTTAGAGGTACGACGTACGGTGCCACGAATAACAATTGAATTGAAGGCCTTCCAAGAACATGCCGAGGTACGAAGTACGATGCTACGAACAACAATTGAGTTGAAGGCCTTCCAAAACATTTCGAGGTACGACTTACGGTGCCACAAACAACAATTGAATTGAAGGCCTTCCAAGAACATGCCGAGGTACGACGTACGATGCCACGAACCACAATTGAGTTGAAAGCCTTCCAAGAACATGCCGAGGTACGACGTACGGTTCCACGAACAACAATTGAGTTGAAGGCCTTCCAAAACATTCCGCGGTACGATGCCACAAACAACAATTGAGTTGAAGGCCTTCCAAAACATGCCGAGGTATGACGTACGATGCAACGAACAACAATTTAGTTGGAAGCCTTCCAAAACATTCCGAGGTACGACGTATGATGCCACGAACAATAATTAAGTTGAAGGCCTTCCAAGTACATGCCGAAGTACGACGTACGATGCTACGAACAACAATTGAGTTGAAGGCTTTCCAAAACATTCCGAGGTATGACGTACGGTCCCACGAACAACAATTGAGTTGAAGGCCTTCTAAAACATTGCAAGGGAAGACGTTCGGTGCCACGAAAACAATTAAGTTGAGGGCCTTCCAAGAACATGCCGAGGTACGACGTATGATGCCACAAACAACAATTGAGGTAAAGGCCTTCCAAATCATGCCGAGGTGTGACGTACGGTGCCACGAACAACAATTGAGTTGAAGGCCTTCTAAAACCTGCCGAGGTATGACGCACGGTGCCACGAAACCAAATGGGTTAGAAGCCTTCCAAAACATTCCGAGGTACGACGTACGGTGCAACGAAAAACAGTTAAGTTGAAGGCCTTCCAAGAACATCCTGAGGTACGAGGTACGATGCTACAAAAAACAATTGAGTTGAAGGCCTTCTAAAAAATGCCGAGGTATGACGTACGGTGCCACGAACAACAATTGAGTTGAAGGCCTTCCAAAAAATTCCGAGGTACGACGTACGGTGCCACGAACAACAATTAAGTTGAAGGCCTTCCAAAACATGCCGAGGTATGACGTACGGTGCCACGAACAACAATTGAGTTGAAGGCCTTCCAAAACATGCCGAGGTATGACTTACGGTGATACAAACAACAATTGAGTCGAAAGCCTTCCAAGAACATGCCAAGGTACGACGTACGGTTCCACGAACAACAATTAAGTTGAAGGCTTATAAAACTTTCCGAGGTACGACGTACGATGCTACAAACAACAATTGAGTTGAATGCTTTCCAAAACTTGCCGAGGTATGACGTACGTTGCCGCGAACAACAATTGAGTTAAAGGCCTTCCAAAACCTTCCGAGGTATGACGTACGGTGCCACGAACAACAATTGAGTCGAAGGCCTTCCAAAACATGCCGAGGTACGACGTACGGTGCCACGAACAACAATTAAGTTTAAGGCCTTCCAAGAATATGCCGAGTTACGACGTATGATGCCACAAACAACAATTGAGTTGAAGGCCTCCCAAAACATGCCGAGGTATGACGTACAGTTCCACGAACAACAATTGAGTTGAAGGCCTTCCAAAACATTCCGAGGTATGACGTACGGTGCCAGGAACAACAATTAAGTTGAGTGCCTTCCAAGAACATGCCGAGGTACGACGTATGATGCCACAAACAACAATTGAGTTAAAGGCCTTTTAAAACATGCCGAGGTATGACGTACGGTGCCACGAACAACAATTGAGTTGAAGGCCTTCCAAAAAAGGCCGAGGTATGACTTACGGTGCCACGAAACCAATTGAGTTAGAAGCCTTCCAAAACATTCCGAGGTACGACAAACAGTGCCACGAACAACAATTAAGTTGAAGGCCTTCCAAGAACATCCCGAGGTACGACGTACGATGCTAGAAACAACAATTGAGTTGAAGGCCTTCTAAAACATGCCGAGGTATGACGTCTGGTTCCACGAACAACAATTGAGTGCAAGGCCTTCCAAAACATTCCGAGGTACGACGTACGGTGCCACAAACAACAATTTATTTGAAGGCCTTCCAAGAACATGCCGAGGTACGACGTATGATGCCACAAACAACAATTGAGTTGAAGGCCTTCCAAAACATGCCCATGTATGAGGTACGGTGCCACGAACAACAATTAAGGTGAATGCCTTTCAAAACATGCCAAGGTATGACTTACGGTGTCACAAACAACAATTGAGTTGAAGGCCTTCCCAGAACATGCTGAGTTACGACGTACGATGCCACGAACAACAATTGAGTCGAAAGCCTTTCAAGAACATGCCAAGGTACGACGTACTGTTCTACGAACAACAATTGAGTTGAAGGCCTTGTAAAACATTCCGAGGTACGACGTACGATGCAACAAACAACAATTGAGTTGAAGGCCTTCCAAAACATCCCGAGGTATGACGTACGGTGCCACGAACAACAATAAAGTTGAAGGCCTTTCAAGAACATGCCGAGGTACGACGTATGATGCCACGGACAACAATTGAGTTGAAGCCCTTCAAAACATGCCGAGGTATGACGTACGATGCAACGAACAACAATTTATTTGGAAGCCTTCCAAAACATTCCAAGGTACGACGTATGATGCCACGAACAATAATTAAGTTGAAGGCCTTCCAAGAACATGCCGAAGTACGACGTACGAAGCTACGAACAACAATTGAGTTGAAGGCCTTCCAAAACATTCCGAGGTATGACGTACGGTGCCACGAATAACAATTGAGTTGAAGGCCTTCCAAAGCATGCCGAGGTACGAGGTACGATGCCACAAACAACAATTGAGTTAAAGGCCTTCCAAAACATGCCGAGATACGACGTACGGTACCACGAACAACAATTGAGTTGAAGGCCTTCTAAAACATTCCAAGGGAAGACGTTCAGTGCCACGAAAACAATTAAGTTGAGGGCCTTCCAAGAACATGTCGAGGTACGACGTATGATGCCACAAACAACAATTGAGGTAAAGGCCTTCCAAATCATGCCGAGGTGTGACGTACGGTGCCACGAACAACAATTGAGTTGAAGGCCTTCTAAAACCTGCCGAGGTATGACGCATGGTGCCACGAAACCAAATGGGTTAGAAGCCTTCCAAAACATTCCGAGGTACGACGTACGGTGCAACGAACAACAGTTAGGTCAAGGCCTTCCAAGAACATGCCGAGGTACGACGTACGATGCTACAAACAACAATTGAGTTGAAGGCCTTCTAAAACATGCCGAGGTATGAGGTACGGTGCCACGAACAACAATTGAGTTGAAGGCCTTCCAAAAAATTCCGAGGTACGACGTACGGTGCCACGAACAACAATTAAGTTGAAGGCCTTCCAAAACATCCTGAGGTATGACTTACGGTGCCACAAACAACAAATGAGTTGAAGGCCTTCCAAGAACATGCCGAGGTACGACGTACGATGCCACGAACAACAATTAAGTCGAAAGCCTTCCAAGAACATGCCAAGGTATGACGTACGGTTCCACGAACAACAATTAAGTTGAAGGCCTTCCAAAACTTTCCGAGGTACGACATACGATGCTACAAACAACAATTGAGTTGAATGCCTTCCAAAACTTGCCGAGGTATGACGTACGGTGCCGCGAACAACAATTGAGTTGAAGGCCTTCCAAAACCTTCCGAGGTATGACGTACGGTGCCACGAACAACAATTGAGTCGAAGTCCTTCCAAAACATGCCGAGGTACGACGTACGGTGCCACGAACAACAATTACGTTTGAGACTTCCAAGAAAATGCCGAGTTACGACGTATGATGCCACAAACAACAATTGAGTTGAAGGGCTCCCAAAACATGCCGAGGTATGACGTACGGTTCCACGAACAACAATTGAGTTGAAGGCCTTCCAAAACTTTCCGAGGTATGACGTACGGTGCGACGAACAACAATTAAGTTGAAGGCCTTCCAAGAACATGCCGAAGTACCACGTACTATGCCACAAACAACAATTGAGTTGAAGGCCCTTCCAAAACATGCACAGGTATGACGTAAGATGCCATAAACAACAATTGAGTTGAAAGCCTTCCAAAACATGCCGAGGTATGACGTACGGTGCTACGAACAACAATTGAGTTGAAAGCCCTCCAAGAACATTCCGAGGTACGACGTAGGGTGCTACGAACAACAATAAAGTTAAAGGCCTTCCAAAACATGCCGAGGTACGACGTACGATGCCACAAACAACAATTGAGTTGAAGGCATTCCAAAACATGCCGAGGTACGACGTACTATGCCACGAACGACAATTGAGTTGAGGGGCAACAAAGAACATGCCAAGGTACGACGTACGATGCCACAAACAACAATTGAGTTGAAGGCCTTCCAAAACATGCCGAGGTACGATGTACGATGCCACAAACAACAATTAAGTTGAAGGCCTTCCAAGAACATGACGAGGTATGACGTACGATGCTACAAACAACAATTGAGTAGAGCACGTTTCAAAACATGCCAAGGTACGACGTACGATGCTGTGGACAAGAATTAAGTTGAAGGCCTTCCAAAACATGCCAAGGTACGACGTACGATGCCACAAAGAACAATTGAGTTGAAGGCTTCTAAAACATTCCGAGGTACGACGTACGGTGCCACGAATAACAATTGAATTGAAGGCCTTCCAAGAACATGCCGAGGTACGAAGTACGATGCTACGAACAACAATTGAGTTGAATGCCTTCCAAAACATTCCGAGGTACGACTTACGGTGCCACAAACAACAATTGAATTGAAGGCCTTCCAAGAACATGCCGAGGTACGACGTACGATGCCACGAACCACAATTGAGTTGAAAGCCTTCCAAGAACATGCCGAGGTACGACGTACGGTTCCACGAACAACAATTGAGTTGAAGGCCTTCCAAAACATTCCAAGGTACGATGCCACAAACAACAATTGAGTTGAAGGCCTTCCAAAACATGCCGAGGTATGACGTACGATGCAACGAACAACAATTTAGTTGGAAGCCTTCCAAAACATTCCGAGGTACGACGTATGATGCCACGAACAATAATTAAGTTGAAGGCCTTCCAAGAACATGCCGAAGTACGACGTACGATGCTACGAACAACAATTAAGTTGAAGGCCTTCCAAAACATTCAGAGGTATGACGTACGGTGCCACGAACAACAATTGAGTTGAAGGCCTTCTAAAACATTGCAAGGGAAGACGTTCGGTGCCACGAAAACAATTGAGTTGAAGGCCTTCCAAAACATGCCGAGGTATGACTTACGGTGCCACGAAACCAATTGAGTTAGAAGCCTTCCAAAACATTCCGAGGTACGACAAACAGTGCCACGAACAACAATTAAGTTGAAGGCCTTCCAAGAACATCCCGAGGTACGACGTACGATGCTAGAAACAACAATTGAGTTGAAGGCCTTCTAAAACATGCCGAGGTATGACGTCTGGTTCCACGAACAACAATTGAGTGCAAGGCCTTCCAAAACATTCCAAGGTACGACGTACGGTGCCACAAACAACAATTTATTTGAAGGCCTTCCAAGAACATGCCGAGGTACGACGTATGATGCCACAAACAACAATTGAGTTGAAGGCCTTCCAAAACATGCCCATGTATGAGGTACGGTGCCACGAACAACAATTAAGGTGAATGCCTTTCAAAACATGCAAAGGTATGACGTACGGTGCCACAAACAACAATTGAGTTGAAGGCCTTCCCAGAACATGCTGAGTTACGACGTACGATGCCACGAACAACAATTGAGTCGAAAGCCTTTCAAGAACATGCCAAGGTACGACGTACTGTTCTACGAACAACAATTGAGTTGAAGGCCTTGTAAAACATTCCGAGGTACGACGTACGATGCAACAAACAACAATTGAGTTGAAGGCCTTCCAAAACATCCCGAGGTATGACGTACGGTGCCACGAACAACAATAAAGTTGAAGGCCTTCCAAGAACATGCTGAGGTACGACGTATGATGCCACGGACAACAATTGAGTTGAAGCCCTTCAAAACATGCCGAGGTATGACGTACGATGCAACGAACAACAATTTATTTGGAAGCCTTCCAAAACATTCCGAGGTACGACGTATGATGCCACGAACAATAATTAAGTTGAAGGCCTTCCAAGAACATGCCGAAGTACGACTTACGAAGCTACGAACAACAATTGAGTTGAAGGCCTTCCAAAACATTCCGAGTTATGACGTACGGTGCCACGAATAACAATTGAGTTGAAGGCCTTCCAAAGCATGCCGAGGTACGAGGTACGATACCACAAACAACAATTGAGTTAAAGGCCTTCCAAAACATGCCGAGATACGACGTACGGTACCACGAACAACAATTGAGTTGAAGGCCTTCTAAAACATTCCAAGGGAAGACGTTCAGTGCCACGAAAACAATTAAGTTGAGGGCCTTCCAAGAACATGCCGAGGTACGACGTATGATGCCACAAACAACAATTGAGGTAAAGGCCTTCCAAATCATGCCGAGGTGTGACGTACGGTGCCACGAACAACAATTGAGTTGAAGGCCTTCTAAAACCTGCCGAGGTATGACGCATGGTGCCACGAAACCAAATGGGTTAGAAGCCTTCCAAAACATTCCGAGGTACGACGTACGGTGCAACGAACAACAGTTAGGTCAAGGCCTTCCAAGAACATGCCGAGGTACGACGTACGATGCTACAAACAACAATTGAGTTGAAGGCCTTCTAAAACATGCCGAGGTATGACGTACGGTGCCACGAACAACAATTGAGTTGAAGGCCTTCCAAAAAATTCCGAGGTACGACGTACGGTGCCACGAACAACAATTAAGTTGAAGGCCTTCCAAAACATGCCGAGGTATGACTTACGGTGCCACAAACAACAAATGAGTTGAAGGCCTTCCAAGAACATGCCGAGGTACGACGTACGATGCCACGAACAACAATTAAGTCGAAAGCCTTCCAAGAACATGCCAAGGTATGACGTACGGTTCCACGAACAACAATTAAGTTGAAGGCCTTCCAAAACTTTCCGAGGTACGACATACGATGCTACAAACAACAATTGAGTTGAATGCCTTCCAAAACTTGCCGAGGTATGACGTACGGTGCCGCGAACAACAATTGAGTTGAAGGCCTTCCAAAACCTTCCGAGGTATGACGTACGGTGCAACGAACAACAATTGAGTCGAAGGCCTTCCAAAACATGCCGAGGTACGACGTACGGTGCCACGAACAACAATTACGTTTGAGACTTCCAAGAACATGCCGAGTTACGACGTATGATGCCACAAACAACAATTGAGTTGAAGGGCTCCCAAAACATGCCGAGGTATGACGTACGGTTCCACGAACAACAATTGAGTTGAAGGCCTTCCAAAACTTTCCGAGGTATGACGTACGGTGCGACGAACAACAATTAAGTTGAAGGCCTTCCAAGAACATGCCGAAGTACCACGTACTATGCCACAAACAACAATTGAGTTGAAGGCCCTTCCAAAACATGCACAGGTATGACGTAAGATGCCATTAACAACAATTGAGTTGAAAGCCTTCCAAAACATGCCGAGGTATGACGTACGGTGCTACGAACAACAATTGAGTTGAAAGCCCTCCAAGAACATTCCGAGGTACGACGTAGGGTGCTACGAACAACAATAAAGTTGAAGGCCTTCCAAAACATGCCGAGGTACGACGTACGATGCCACAAACAACAATTGAGTTGAAGGCATTCCAAAACATGCCGAGGTACGACGTACTATGCCACGAACGACAATTGAGTTGAGGGGCAACAAAGAACATGCCAAGGTACGACGTACGATGCCACAAACAACAATTGAGTTGAAGGCCTTCCAAAACATGCCGAGGTACGATGTACGATGCCACAAACAACAATTAAGTTGAAGGCCTTCCAAGAACATGACGAGGTATGACGTACGATGCTACAAACAACAATTGAGTAGAGCACGTTTCAAAACATGCCAAGGTACGACGTACGATGCTGTGGACAAGAATTAAGTTGAAGGCCTTCCAAAACATGCCAAGGTACGACGTACGATGCCACAAAGAACAATTGAGTTGAAGGCTTCTAAAACATTCCGAGGTACGACGTACGGTGCCACGAATAACAATTGAATTGAAGGCCTTCCAAGAACATGCCGAGGTACGAAGTACGATGCTACAAACAACAATTGAGTTGAATGCCTTCCAAAACATTCCGAGGTACGACTTACGGTGCCACAAACAACAATTGAATTGAAGGCCTTCCAAGAACATGCCGAGGTACGACGTACGATGCCACGAACCACAATTGAGTTGAAAGCCTTCCAAGAACATGCCGAGGTACGACGTACGGTTCCACGAACAACAATTGAGTTGAAGGCCTTCCAAAACATTCCGAGGTACGATGCCACAAACAACAATTGAGTTGAAGGCCTTCCAAAACATGCCGAGGTATGACGTACGATGCAACGAACAACAATTTAGTTGGAAGCCTTCCAAAACATTCCGAGGTACGACGTATGATGCCACGAACAATAATTAAGTTGAAGGCCTTCCAAGAACATGCCGAAGTACAACGTACGATGCTACGAACAACAATTAAGTTGAAGGCCTTCCAAAACATTCAGAGGTATGACGTACGGTGCCACGAACAACAATTGAGTTGAAGGCCTTCTAAAACATTGCAAGGGAAGACGTTCGGTGCCACGAAAACAATTGAGTTGAAGGCCTTCTAAAACCTCCAGAGGTATGACGCACGGTGCCACGAAACCAAATGGGTTAGAAGCCTTCCAAAACATTCCGAGGTACGACGTACGGTGCAACGAACAACAGTTAAGTTGAAGGCCTTCCAAGAACATCCCGAGGTACGACGTACGATGCTACAAACAACAATTGAGTTGAAGGCCTTCTAAAAAATGCCGAGGTATGACGTACCGTGCCACGAACAACAATTGAGTTGAAGGCCTTCCAAAAAATTCAGAGGTACGACGTACGGTGCAACGAACAACAATTAAGTTGAAGGCCTTCCAAAACATGCCGAGGTATGACGTACGGTGCCACGAACAACAATTAAGTTAAGGGCCTTCCAAAACATGCCGAGGTATGACTTACGGGGCCACAAACAACAATTGATTTGAAGGCCTTCCAAGAACATGCCAAGGTACGACGTACGATGCCACGAACAACAATTGAGTCGAAAGCCTTCCAAGAACATGCCAAGGTACGACGTACGGTTCCACGAACAACAATTAAGTTGGAGGCCTTCCAAAACTTTCCGAGGTACGACGTAAGATGCTACAAACAACAATTGAGTTGAATGCCTTCCAAACCTGCCGAGGTATGACGTACGGTGCCGCGAACAACAATTGAGTTGAAGGCCTTCCAAAACCTTCCGAGGTATGACGTACGGTGCCACGAACAACAATTGAGTCGAAGGCCTTCCAAAACATGCCGAGGTACGACGTACGGTGCCACGAACAACAATTACGTTTGAGACTTCCAAGAACATGCCGAGTTACGACGTATGATGCCACAAACAACAATTGAGTTGAAGGGCTCCCAAACATGCCGAGGTATGACGTACGGTTCCACGAACAACAATTGAGTTAAAGGCCTTTCAAAACATTCCGAGGTATGACGTACGGTGCCACGAACAACAATTAAGTTGAGGGCCTTCCAAGAGCATGCCGAGGTACGACGTATGATGCCACAAACAACAATTGAGTTGAAGGCCTTCAAAAGCAAGCCGAGGTACGACGTATGATGCCACAAACAACAATTGAGTTGAAGGCCTTCCAAAACATGCCGAGGTACGACTTACGGTGCCACAAACAAAAATTGAATGGAAGGCCGTCCAAGAACATGCCGAGGTACGACGTACGATGCCGCGAACAACAATTGAGTTGAAAGCCTTCAAGAACATGCCGAGGTACGACGTACGGTTTCACGAACAACAATTGAGTTGAAGGCCTTCCAAAACATTCTAAAGGTACGATGCCACAAACAACAATTGAGTTGAAGCCCTTCAAAACATGCCGAGGTATGACGTACGATGCAACGAACAACAATTTAGTTGGAAGCCTTCCACAACATTCCGAGGTACGACTTATGATGCCACGAACAATAATTAAGTTCAAGGCCTTCCAAGAACATGCCGAAGTACGACGTACGATGCTACAAACAACAATTGAGTTGAAGGCCTTCCAAAACATTCCGAGGTATGACGTACGGTGCCACGAACAACAATTGAGTTGAAGGCCTTCCAAAACATGCCGAGGTACGACGTACGGTGCCACGAACAACAATTAAGTTGAAGGCCTTCCAAGAACATCCTAGGGTTCGACGTACGATGCTACAAACAACAATTGAGTTGAAGGCCTTCTAAAACATGCCGAGGTATGACGTCTGGTGCCACGAAACCCAAGTGAGCTAAAGGCCTTCCAAAAAATTCCGAGGTACGACGTACGGTGCCACGAACAACAATTGAGTTGAAGGCCTTCCAAAACATGCCGAGGTATGACGTACGGTGCCACGAACATCAATTGAGTTGAAGGCCTTCCAAAACATGCCGAGGTATGACGTACGGTGCCACAAACAACAATTGAGTTGAAGGCCTTCCAAGAACATGCCGAGGTACGACGTACGATGCCACGAACAACAATTAGGTCGAAAGCCTTCCAAGAACATGCCAAGGTACGACGTACGGTTCCACGAACAACAATTGAGTTGAAGGCCTTCTAAAACTTCCTGAGGTATGACGTACGGTGCCGCGAACAACAATTGAGTTGAAGGCCTTCCAAAACATGCCGAGGTATGACGTACGGTGCCACGAACAACAATTGAGTCGAAGGCCTTCCAAAACATGCCGGGGTACGACGTACGGTGCCACGAAGAACAATTAAGTTTATGGCCTTCCAAGAACATGCCGAGGTACGACGTACGATGCTACAAACAACAATTGAGTTGAAGGCCTTCTAAAACATGCCGAGGTATGACGTACGGTGCCACGAACAACAATTGAGTTGAAGGCCTTCCAAAAAATTCCGAGGTACGACGTACGGTGCCACGAACAACAATTAAGTTGAAGGCCTTCCAAAACATGCCGAGGTATGACTTACGGTGCCACAAACAACAATTGAGTTGAAGGCCTTCCAAGAATATGCCGAGGTACGACGTACGATGCCACGAACAACAATTAAGTCGAAAGCCATCCAAGAACATGCCAAGGTACGACGTACGGTTCCACGAACAACAATTAAGTTGAAGGCCTTCCAAAACTTTCCGAGGTACGACGTACGATGCTACAAACAACAATTGAGTTGAATGCCTTCCAAAACTTGCCGAGGTATGACGTACGGTGCCGCGAACAACAATTGAGTTGAAGGCCTTCCAAAACCTTCCGAGGTATGACGTACGGTGCAACGAACAACAATTGAGTCGAAGGCCTTCCAAAACATGCCGAGGTACGACGTACGGTGCCACGAACAACAATTACGTTTGAGACTTCCAAGAACATGCCGAGTTACGACGTATGATGCCACAAACAACAATTGAGTTGAAGGGCTCCCAAAACATGCCGAGGTATGACGTACGGTTCCACGAACAACAATTGAGTTGAAGGCCTTCCAAAACATTCCGAGGTATGACGTACGGTGCGACGAACAACAATTAAGTTGAAGGCCTTCCAAGAACATGCCGAAGTACCACGTACTATGCCACAAACAACAATTGAGTTGAAGGCCCTTCCAAAACATGCCCAGGTATGACGTAAGATGCCATAAACAACAATTGAGTTGAAAGCCTTCCAAAACATGCCGAGGTATGACGTACGGTGCTACGAACAACAATTGAGTTAAAAGCCCTCCAAGAACATTCCGAGGTACGACGTACGGTGCTACGAACAACAATAAAGTTGAAGGCCTTCCAAAACATGCCGAGGTACGACGTACGATGCCACAAACAACAATTGAGTTGAAGGCATTCCAAAACATGCCGAGGTACGACGTACTATGCCACGAACGACAATTGAGTTGAGGGGCAACAAAGAACATGCCAAGGTACGACGTACGATGCCACAAACAACAATTGAGTTGAAGGCCTTCCAAAACATGCCGAGGTACGATGTACGATGCCACAAACAACAATTAAGTTGAAGGCCTTCCAAGAACATGACGAGGTATGACGTACGATGCTACAAACAACAATTGAGTAGAGCACGTTTCAAAACATGCCAAGGTACGACGTACGATGCTGTGGACAAGAATTAAGTTGGAGGCCTTCCAAAACATGCCAAGGTACGACGTACGATGCCACAAACAACAATTGAGTTGAAGGCTTCTAAAACATTCCGAGGTACGACGTACGGTGCCACGAATAACAATTGAATTGAAGGCCTGTCAAGAACATGCCGAGGTACGAAGTACGATGCTACGAACAACAATTGAGTTGAAGGCCTTCCAAAACATTCCGAGGTACGACTTACGGTGCCACAAACAACAATTGAATTGAAGGCCTTCCAAGAACATGCCGAGGTATGACGTACGATGCAACGAACAACAATTTAGTTAGAAGCCTTCCAAAACATTCCGAGGTACGACGTATGATGCCACGAACAATAATTAAGTTGAGGGCCTTCCAAGAACATGCCGAGGTACGACGTTTGATGCCACAAACAACAATTGAGGTGAAAGCCTTCCAAAACATGCCGAGGTGTGACGTACGGTGCCACGAACAACAATTAAGTTGAAGGCCTTCCAAAACATGCCGATGTATGACGTACGGTGCCACGAAACCAATTGGGTTAGAAGCCTTCCAAAACATTCCGGGGTACGACGTACGGTGCAACGAACAACAATCAAGTTGAAGGCCTTCCAAGAACATGCCGAGGTACGACGTACGATGCTACAAACAACAATTGAGTTGAAGGCCTTCTAAAACATGCCGAGGTATGACGTCTGGTGCCACGAAACCCAAGTGAGCTAAAGGCCTTCCAAAAAATTCCGAGGTACGACGTACGGTGCCACGAACAACAATTGAGTTGAAGGCCTTCCAAAACATGCCGAGGTATGACGTACGGTGCCACGAACATCAATTGAGTTGAAGGCCTTCCAAAACATGCCGAGGTATGACGTACGGTGCCACAAACAACAATTGAGTTGAAGGCCTTCCAAGAACATGCCGAGGTACGACGTACGATGCCACGAACAACAATTAGGTCGAAAGCCTTCCAAGAACATGCCAAGGTACGACGTACGGTTCCACGAACAACAATTGAGTTGAAGGCCTTCTAAAACTTCCTGAGGTATGACGTACGGTGCCGCGAACAACAATTGAGTTGAAGGCCTTCCAAAACATGCCGAGGTATGACGTACGGTGCCACGAACAACAATTGAGTCGAAGGCCTTCCAAAACATGCCGGGGTACGACGTACGGTGCCACGAAGAACAATTAAGTTTATGGCCTTCCAAGAACATGCCGAGTTACGACGTATGATGCCACAAACAACAATTGAGTTGAAGGCCTCCCAAAACATGCTGAGGTATGACGCACGTTGCCACGAAAAACAATTGAGTTGAAGGCCTTCCAAAACATTCCGAGGTATGACGTACGGTGCCACGAACCACAATTGAGGTGAGGGCCTTCCAAGAACATGCCGAGGTACGACGTATGATGCCACAAACAACAATAGAGTTGAAGGCCTTCCAAAACATGCCGAGGTATGACGTACGGTGCCACGAACAACAATTGATTTGAAGGCCTTCCAAAAAATGCCGAGGTATGACGTACGGTGACACAAAACCAATTGAGTTAGAAGCCTTCTAAAACATTTCGAGGTACGACGTACAGTGCCACGAACAACAATTAAGTTGAAGGCCTTCCAAGAACATCCCGAGGTACGACGTACGATGCTACAAACAACAATTGAGTTGAAGGCCTTCTAAAACATGCCGAGGTATGACGTCTGGTTCCACGAACAACAATTGAGTGCAAGGCCTTCCAAAACATTCCGAGGTACGACGTACGGTGCCACAAACAACAATTTATTTGAAGGCCTTCCAAGAACATGCCGAGGTACGACGTATGATGCCACAAACAACAATTGAGTTGAAGGCCTTCCAAAACATGCCCAGGTATGAGGTATGGTGCCACGAACAACAATTGAGTTGAATGCCTTTCAAAACATGCCGAGGTATGACGTACGGTGCCACAAACAACAATTGAGTTGAAGGCCTTCTCAGAACATGCCGAGTTACGACGGACGATGCCACGAACAACAATTGAGTCGAAAGCCTTCCAAGAACATGCCAAGGTACGACGTACTGTTCTACGAAAAACAATTGGGTTGAAGGCCTTGTAAAACATTCCGAGGTACGACGTACAATGCAACAAACAACAATTGAGTTGAAGGCCTTCCAAAACATCCCGAGGTATGACGTACGGTGCCACGAACAACAATTAAGTTGGAGGCCTTCCAAGAACATGCCGATGCACGACGTATGATGCCACGGACAACAATTGAGCTGAAGGCCTTACAAAACATGCCGAGGTATGACGTACGGTGCCACGAACAACAAATGAGTTGAAGGCCTTCTAAAACATTCCGAGGTACGACGTACGATGCCATGAAGAACAATTGATTCGAAGGCCTTCCAAAACATGCCGAGGTATGACGTACGGTGCCACGAACAACAATTGAATTGAAGGCCTTCCAAAACATGCTAAGGTATGACGTACGATGCCACGAACGACAATTGAATTGAAGGCATTCCAAGAACATGCTGAGTTACGACGTATGATGCCACAAACAACAATTGAGTTAAAGGCCTTCCAAAACATGCCGAGGTATGACGTACGGTGCCACGAACAACAATTGAGTTGAAGGCCTTCTAAAACATTCCGAGGTACGACGTACGGTGCCACGAACAACAATTAAGTTGAGGGCCTTCCAAGAACATGCCGAGGTACGACGTATGATGCCACAAACAACAATTGAGGTGAAAGCCTTCCAAAACATGCCGAGGTGTGACGTACGGTGCCACGAACAACAATTGAGTTGAAGGCCTTCCAAAACATGCCGATGTATGACGTACGGTGCCACGAAACCAATTGGGTTAGAAGCCTCCTAAAACATTCCGGGGTACGACGTACTGTGCAACGAACAACAATCAAGTTGAAGGCCTTCCAAGAACATGCCGAGGTACGACGTACGATGCTACAAACAACAATTGAGTTGAAGGCCTTCTAAAACATGCCGAGGTATGACGTCTGGTGCCACGAAACCCAAGTGAGCTAAAGGCCTTCCAAAAAGTTCTGAGGTACGACGTACGGTGCCACGAACAACAATTGAGTTGAAGGCCTTCCAAAACATGCCGAGGTATGACGTACGGTGCCACGAACAACAATTGAGTTGAAGGCCTTCCAAAACATGCCGAGGTATGACGTACGGTGCCACAAACAACAATTGAGTTGAAGGCCTTCCAAGAACATGCCGAGGTACGACGTACGATGCCACGAACAACAATTGAGTCGAAAGCCTTCCAAGAACATGCCAAGGTACGACGTACGGTTCCACGAACAACAATTGAGTTGAAGGCCTTCCAAAACATTCCGAAGTACGACGTACGATGCTACAAACAACAATTGAGTTGAATGCCTTCCAAAACTTCCTGAGGTATGACGTACGGTGCCGCGAACAACAATTGAGTTGAAGGCCTTCCAAAACATTCCGAGGTATGACGTGAGGTGCCACGAACAACAATTGAGGTGAGGGCCTTCCAAGAACATGCCGAGGTACGACGTATGATGCCACAAACAACAATAGAGTTGAAGGCCTTCCAAAACATGCCGAGGTATGACGTACGGTGCCACGAACAACAATTGATTTGAAGGCCTTCCAAAAAATGCCGAGGTATGACGTACGGTGACACGAAACCAATTGAGTTAGAAGCCTTCTAAAACATTCCGAGGTACGATGTACAGTGCCACGAACAACAATTAAGTTGAAGGCCTTCCAAGAACATCCCGAGGTACGACGTACGATGCTACAAACAACAATTGAGTTGAAGGCCTTCTAAAACATACCGAGGTATGACGTCTGGCTCCACGAACAACAATTAAGTGTAAGGCCTTCCAAAACATTCTGAGGTACGACGTACGGTGCCACAAACAACGATTTATTTGAAGGCCTTCCAAAACATTCCGAGGTATGACGTACGGTGCCACGAATAACAATTGAGTTGAAGGCCTTCCAAAGCATGCCGAGGTACGAGTTACGATGCCACAAACAACAATTGAGTTAAAGGCCTTCCAAAACATGCCGAGATACGACGTACGGTACCACGAACAACAATTGAGTTGAAGGCCTTCTAAAACATTCCAAGGGAAGACGTTCAGTGCCACGAAATCAATTAAGTTTAGGGCCTTCCAAGAACATGCCGAGGTACGACGTATGATGCCACAAACAACAATTGAGGTAAAGGCCTTCCAAATCATGCCGAGGTGTGACGTACGGTGCCACGAACAACAATTGAGTTGAAGGCCTTCTAAAACCTGCCGAGGTATGACGCACGGTGCCACGAAACCAAATGGGTTAGAAGCCTTCAAAACATTCCGAGGTACGACGTACGGTGCAACGAACAACAGTTAAGTTGAAGGCCTTCCAAGAACATCCCGAGGTACGACGTACGACGCTACAAACAACAATTGAGTTGAAGGCCTTCTAAAAAATGCCGAGGTATGACGTACCGTGCCACGAACAACAATTGAGTTGAAGGCCTTCCAAAAAATTCAGAGGTACGACGTACGGTGCAACGAACAACAATTAAGTTGAAGGCCTTCCAAAACATGCCGAGGTATGACGTACGGTGCCACGAACAACAATTAAGTTGAAGGCCTTCCAAAACATGCCGAGGTATGACTTACGGTGCCACAAACAACAATTGATTTGAAGGCCTTCCAAGAACATGCCAAGGTACGACGTACGATGCCACGAACAACAATTGAGTCGAAAGCCTTCCAAGAACATGCCAAGGTACGACGTACGGTTCCACCAACAACAATTAAGTTGAAGGCCTTCCAAAACTTTCCGAGGTACGACGTAAGATGCTACAAACAACAATTGAGTTGAATGCCTTCCAAACCTGCCGAGGTAGGACGTAAGGTGCCGCGAACAACAATTGAGTTGAAGGCCTTCCAAAACCTTCCGAGGTATGACGTACGGTGCCACGAACAACAATTGAGTCTAAGGCCTTCCAAAACATGCCGAGGTACGACGTACGGTGCCACGAACAACAATTACGTTTGAGACTTCCAAGAACATGCCGAGTTACGACGTATGATGCCACAAACAACAATTGAGTTGAAGGGCTCCCAAACATGCCGAGGTATGACGTACGGTTCCACGAACAACAATTGATTTAAAGGCCTTTCAAAACATTCCGAGGTATGACGTACGGTGCCACGAACAACAATTAAGTTGAGGGCCTTCCAAGAGCATGCCGAGGTACGACGTATGATGCCACAAACAACAATTGAGTTGAAGGCCTTCCAAAGCATGCCGAGGTACGACGTATGATGCCACAAACAACAATTGAGTTGAAGGCCTTCCAAAACATGCCGAGGTACGACTTACGGTGCCACAAACAAAAATTGAATGGAAGGCCGTCCAAGAACATGCCGAGGTACGACGTACGATGCCGCGAACAACAATTGAGTTGAAAGCCTTCAAGAACATGCCGAGGTACGACGTACGGTTCCACGAACAACAATTGAGTTGAAGGCCTTCCCAAACATTCTAAAGGTACGATGCCACAAACAACAATTGAGTTGAAGCCCTTCAAAACATGCCGAGGTATGACGTACGATGCAACGAACAACAATTTAGTTGGAAGCCTTCCACAACATTCCGAGGTACGACTTATGATGCCACGAACAATAATTAAGTTCAAGGCCTTCCAAGAACATGCCGAAGTACGACGTACGATGCTACAAACAACAATTGAGTTGAAGGCCTTCCAAAACATTCCGAGGTATGACGTACGGTGCCACGAACAACAATTGAGTTGGAGGCCTTCCAAAACATGCCGAGGTACGACGTACGGTGCCACGAACAACAATTAAGTTGAAGGCCTTCCAAGAACATCCTAAGGTTCGACGTATGATGCCACAAACAACAATTGAGTTAAAGGCCTTCCAAAACATGCCGAGGTATGACGTACGGTGCCACGAACAACAATTGAGTTGAAGGCCTTCTAAAACATTCCGAGGTACGACGTTCGGTGCCACGAAAACAATTAAGTTGAGGGCCTTCCAAGAACATGCCGAGGTACGATGTATGATGTCACAAACAACAATTGAGGTGAAGGCCTTCCAAATCATTCCGAGGTGTGACGTACGGTGCCACGAACAACAATTGAGTTGAAGGCCTTCTAAAACATGCCGAGGTATGACGCACGGTGCCACGAAACCAATTGGGTTAGAAGCCTTCCAAAACATTCCGAGGTACGACGTACCATGCAACGAACAACAATTAAGTTGAAGGCCTTCCAAGAACATGCCGAGGTACGACGTACGATGCTACAAACAACAATTGAGTTAAAGGCCTTTCAAAACATGCCAAGGTATGACGTACGGTGCCACGAACAACAATTGAGTTGAAGGCCTTCAAAAACATGCCGAGGTATGACGTACGGTCCTACGAAACCAATTGAGTTGAAGGCTTCAAAACATTTCGAGGTACGACGTACGGTGCCACGAATAACAATTGAATTGAAGGCCTTCCAAGAACATGCCGAGGTACGACGTACGGTGCCACGAACAACAATTGATTTGAAGGCCTTCCAAAAAATGCCGAGGTATGACGTACGGTGACACGAAACCAATTGAGTTAGAAGCCTTCTAAAACATTCCGAGGTACGATGTACAGTGCCACGAACAACAATTAAGTTGAAGGCCTTCCAAGAACATCCCGAGGTACAACGTACGATGCTACAAACAACAATTTAGTTGAAGGCCTTATAAAACATACCGAGGTATGACGTCTGGATCCACGAACAACAATTAAGTGTAAGGCCTTCCAAAACATTCTGAGGTACGACGTACGGTGCCACAAACAACGATTTATTTGAAGGCCTTCCAAAACATCCCGAGGTATGACGTACGGTGCCACGAATAACAATTGAGTTGAAGGCCTTCCAAAGCATGCCGAGGTACGAGTTACGATGCCACAAACAACAATTGAGTTAAAGGCCTTCCAAAACATGCCGAGATACGACGTACGGTACCACGAACAACAATTGAGTTGAAGGCCTTCTAAAACATTCCAAGGGAAGACGTTCAGTGCCACGAAATCAATTAAGTTTAGGGCCTTCCAAGAACATGCCGAGGTACGACGTATGATGCCACAAACAACAATTGAGGTAAAGGCCTTCCAAATCATGCCGAGGTGTGACGTACGGTGCCACGAACAACAATTGAGTTGAAGGCCTTCTAAAACCTGCCGAGGTATGACGCACGGTGCCACGAAACCAAATGGGTTAGAAGCCTTCCAAAACATTCCGAGGTACGACGTACGGTGCAACGAACAATAGTTAAGTTGAAGGCCTTCCAAGAACATGCCGAGGTACGACGTACGATGCTACAAACAACAATTGAGTTGAAGGCCTTCTAAAACATGCCGAGGTATGACGTACGGTGCCACGAACAACAATTGAGTTAAGGGCCTTCCAAAAAATTCCGAGGTACGACGTACGGTGCCACGAACAACAATTAAGTTGAAGGCCTTCCAAAACATGCCGAGGTATGACTTACGGTGCCACAAACAACAATTAAGTTGAAGGCCTTCCAAGAATATGCCGAGGTACGACGTACGATGCCACGAACAACAATTAAGTCGAAAGCCATCCAAGAACATGCCAAGGTACGACGTACGGTTCCACGAACAACAATTAAGTTGAAGGCCTTCCAAAACTTTCCGAGGTACGACGTACGATGCTACAAACAACAATTGAGTTGAATGCCTTCCAAAACTTGCCGAGGTATGACGTACGGTGCCGCGAACAACAATTGAGTTGAAGGCCTTCCAAAACCTTCCGAGGTATGACGTACGGTGCAACGAACAACAATTGAGTCGAAGGCCTTCCAAAACATGCCGAGGTACGACGTACGGTGCCACGAACAACAATTACGTTTGAGACTTCCAAGAACATGCCGAGTTACGACGTATGATGCCACAAACAACAATTGAGTTGAAGGGCTCCCAAAACATGCCGAGGTATGACGTACGGTTCCACGAACAACAATTGAGTTGAAGGCCTTCCAAAACATTCCGAGGTATGACGTACGGTGCGACGAACACAATTAAGTTGAAGGCCTTCCAAGAACATGCCGAAGTACCACGTACTATGCCACAAACAACAATTGAGTTGAAGGCCCTTCCAAAACATGCCCAGGTATGACGTAAGATGCCATAAACAACAATTGAGTTGAAAGCCTTCCAAAACATGCCGAGGTATGACGTACGGTGCTACGAACAACAATTGAGTTAAAAGCCCTCCAAGAACATTCCGAGGTACGACGTACGGTGCTACGAACAACAATAAAGTTGAAGACCTTCCAAAACATGCCGAGGTACGACGTACGATGCCACAAACAACAATTGAGTTGAAGGCATTCCAAAACATGCCGAGGTACGACGTACTATGCCACGAACGACAATTGAGTTGAGGGGCAACAAAGAACATGCCAAGGTACGACGTACGATGCCACAAACAACAATTGAGTTGAAGGCCTTCCAAAACATGCCGAGGTACGATGTACGATGCCACAAACAACAATTAAGTTGAAGGCCTTCCAAGAACATGACGAGGTATGACGTACGATGCTACAAACAACAATTGAGTATAGCACGTTTCAAAACATGCCAAGGTACGACGTACGATGCTGTGGACAAGAATTAAGTTGAAGGCCTTCCAAAACATGCCAAGGTACGACGTACGATGCCACAAACAACAATTGAGTTGAAGGCTTCTAAAACATTCCGAGGTACGACGTACGGTGCCACGAATAACAATTGAATTGAAGGCCTTCCAAGAACATGCCGAGGTACGAAGTACAATGCTACGAACAACAATTGAGTTGAAGGCCTTCCAAAACATTCCGAGGTACGACTTACGGTGCCACCAACAACAATTGAATTGAAGGCCTTTCAAGAACATGCCGAGGTATGACGTACGATGCAACGAACAACAATTTAGTTAGAAGCCTTCCAAAACATTCCGAGGTACGACGTATGATGCCACGAACAATAATTAAGTTGAGGGCCTTCAAAGAACATGCCGAGGTACGACGTTTGATGCCACAAACAACAATTGAGGTGAAAGCCTTCCAAAACATGCCGAGGTGTGACGTACGGTGCCACGAACAACAATTAAGTTGAAGGCCTTCCAAAACATGCCGATGTATGACGTACGGTGCCACGAAACCAATTGGGTTAGAAGCCTTCCAAAACATTCCGGGGTACGACGTACGGTGCAACGAACAACAATCAAGTTGAAGGCCTTCCAAGAACATGCCGAGGTACGACGTACGATGCTACAAACAACAATTGAGTTGAAGGCCTTCTAAAACATGCTGAGGTATGACGTCTGGTGCCACGAAACCCAAGTGAGCTAAAGGCCTTCCAAAAAATTCCGAGGTACGACGTACGGTGCCACGAACAACAATTGAGTTGAAGGCCTTCCAAAACATGCCGAGGTATGACGTACGGTGCCACGAACATCAATTGAGTTGAAGGCCTTCCAAAACATGCCGAGGTATGACGTACGGTGCCACAAACAACAATTGAGTTAAAGGTCTTCCAAGAACATGCCGAGGTACGACGTACGATGCCACGAACAACAATTGGGTCGAAAGCCTTCCAAGAACATGCCAAGGTACGACGTACGGTTCCACGAACAACAATTGAGTTGAAGGCCTTCCAAAACTTCCTGAGGTATGACGTACGGTGCCGCGAACAACAATTGAGTTGAAGGCCTTCCAAAACATGCCGAGGTATGACGTACGGTGCCACGAACAACAATTGAGTCGAAGGCCTTCCAAGAACATGCCGAGTTACGACGTATGATGCCACAAACAACAATTGAGTTGAAGGCCTCCCAAAACATGCTGAGGTATGACGCACGTTGCCACGAAAAACAATTGAGTTGAAGGCCTTCCAAAACATTCCGAGGTATGAGGAACGGTGCCACGAACAACAATTGAGGTGAGGGCCTTCCAAGAACATGCCGAGGTACGACGTATGATGCCACAAACAACAATAGAGTTGAAGGCCTTCCAAAACATGCCGAGGTATGACGTACGGTGCCACGAACAACAATTGATTTAAAGGCCTTCCAAAAAATGCCGAGGTATGACGTACGGTGACACAAAACCAATTGAGTTAGAAGCCTTCTAAAACATTTCGAGGTACGACGTACAGTGCCACGAACAACAATTAAGTTGAAGGCCTTCCAAGAACATCCCGAGGTACGACGTACGATGCTACAAACAACAAATGAGTTGAAGGCCTTCTAAAACATACCGAGGTATGACGTCTGGCTCCACGAACAACAATTGAGTGTAAGGCCTTCCAAAACATTCTGAGGTACGACGTACGGTGCCACAAACAACAATTTATTTGAAGGCCTTCCAAAACATTCCGAGGTATGACGTACGGTGCCACGAATAACAATTGGGTTGAAGGTTTTTTAAAGCATGCCGAGGTACGAGGTACGATGCCACAAACAACAATTGAGTTAAAGGCCTTCCAAAACATGCCGAGATACGACGTAGGGTACCACGAACAACAATTGAGTTGAAGGCCTTCTAAAACATTCCAAGGGAAGACGTTCAGTGCCACGAAATCAATTAAGTTGAGGGCCTTCCAAGAACATGCCGAGGTACGACGTATGATGCCACAAACAACAATTGAGGTAAAGGCCTTCCAAATCATACCGAGGTGTGACGTACGGTGCCACGAACAACAATTGAGTTGAAGGCCTTTTAAAACCTGCCGAGGTATGACGCACGGTGCCACGAAACCAAATGGGTTAGAAGCCTTCCAAAACATTCCGAGGTACGACGTACGGTGCAACGAACAACAGTTAAGTTGAAGGCCTTCCAAGAACATGCCGAGGTACGACGTACGATGCTACAAACAACAATTGAGTTGAAGGCCTTCTAAAACATGCCGAGGTATGACGTACGGTGCCACGAACAACAATTGAGTTTAAGGCCTTCCAAAAAATTCCGAGGTACGACGTACGGTGCCACGAACAACAATTAAGTTGAAGGCCTTCCAAAACATGCCGAGGTATGACTTACGGTGCCACAAACAACAATTGAGTTGAAGGCCTTCCAAGAACATGCCGAGGTACGACGTACGATGCCACGAACAACAATTAAGTCGAAAGCCATCCAAGAACATGCCAAGGTACGACGTACGGTTCCACGAACAACAATTAAGTTGAAGGCCTTCCAAAACTTTCCGAGGTACGACGTACGATGCTACAAACAACAATTGAGTTGAATGCCTTCCAAAACTTGCCGAGGTATGACGTACGGTGCCGCGAACAACAATTGAGTTGAAGGCCTTCCAAAACCTTCCGAGGTATGACGTACGGTGCCACGAACAACAATTGAGTCGAAGGCCTTCCAAAACATGCCGAGGTACGACGTACGGTGCCACGAACAACAATTACGTTTGAGACTTCCAAGAACATGCCGAGTTACGACGTATGATGCCACAAACAACAATTGAGTTGAAGGGCTCCCAAAACATGCCGAGGTATGACGTACGGTTCCACGAACAACAATTGAGTTGAAGGCCTTCCAAAACATTCCGAGGTATGACGTACGGTGCGACGAACAACAATTAAGTTGAAGGCCTTCCAAGAACATGCCGAAGTACCACGTACTATGCCACAAACAACAATTGAGTTGAAGGCCCTTCCAAAACATGCCCAGGTATGACGTAAGATGCCATAAACAATAATTGAGTTGAAAGACTTCCAAAACATGCCGAGGTATGACGTACGATGTTACGAACAACAATTGAGTTGAAAGCCCTCCAAGAACATTCCGAGGTACGACGTACGGTGCTACGAACAACAATAAAGTTGAAGGCCTTCCAAAACATGCCGAGGTACGACGTACGATGCCACAAACAACAATTGAGTTGAAGGCATTCCAAAACATGCCGAGGTACGGCGTACTATGCCACGAACGACAATTGAGTTGAGGGGCAACAAAGAACATGCCAAGGTACGACGTACGATGCCACAAACAACAATTGAGTTGAAGGCCTTCCAAAACATGCCGAGGTACGATGTACGATGCCACAAACAACAATTAAGTTGAAGGCCTTCCAAGAACATGACGAGGTATGACGTACGATGCTACAAACAACAATTGATTAGAGCACGTTTCAAAACATGCCAAGGTACGACGTACTATGCTGTGGACAAGAATTAAGTTGAAGGCCTTCCAAAACATGCCAAGGTACGACGTACGATGCCACAAACAACAATTGAGTTGAAGGCTTCTAAAACATTCCGAGGTACGACGTACGGTGCCACGAATAACAATTGAATTGAAGGCCTTCCAAGAACATGTCGAGGTACGAAGTACGATGCTACGAACAACAATTGAGTTGAAGGCCTTCCAAAACATTCCGAGGTACGACTTACGGTGCCACAAACAACAATTGAATTGAAGGCCTTCCAAGAACATGATGAGGTACGACGTACGATGCCACGAACCACAATTGAGTTGAAAGCCTTCCAAGAACATGCCGAGGTACGACGTACGGTTCCACGAACAACAATTGAGTTGAAGGCCTTCCAAAACATTCCGAGGTACGATGCCACAAACAACAATTGAGTTGAAGGCCTTCCAAAACATGCCGAGGTATGACGTACGATGCAACGAACAACAATTTAGTTGGAAGCCTTCCAAAACGTTCCGAGGTACGACGTATGATGCCACGAACAATAATTAAGTTGAAGGCCTTGCAAGAACATCCTGAAGTACGACGTACGATGCTACGAACAACAATTGAGTTGAAGGCCTTCCAAAACATTCCGAGGTATGACGTACGGTGCCACGAATAACAATTGAGTTGAAGGCCTTCCAAAGCATGCCGAGGTACGAGGTACGATGCCACAAACAAAAATTGAGTTAAAGGCCTTCCAAAACATGCCGAGATATGACGTACGGTGCCACGAACAACAATTGAGTTGAAGGCCTTCTAAAACATTCCAAGGGAAGACGTTCGGTGCCACGAAAACAATTAAGTTGAGGGCCTTCCAAGAACATGCCGAGGTACGACGTATGATGCCACAAACAACAATTGAGGTAAAGGCCTTCCAAATCATGCCGAGGTGTGACGTACGGTGCCACGAACAACAATTGAGTTGAAGGCCTTCCAAAACCTGCCGAGGTATGACGCACGGTGCCACGAAACCAAATGGGTTAGAAGACTTCCAAAACATTCCGAGGTACGACGTACGGCGCAACGAACAACAGTTAAGTTGAAGGCCTTCCAAGAACATGCCGAGGTACGACGTACGATGCTACAAACAACAATTGAGTTGAAGGCCTTCTAAAACATACCGAGGTATGACGTACGGTGCCACGAACAACAATTGAGTGTAAGGCCTTCCAAAAAATTCCGAGGTACGACGTACGGTGCCACGAACAACAATTAAGTTGAAGGCCTTTCAAAACATGCCGAGGTATGACTTACGGTTCCACAAACAACAATTGAGTTGAAGGCCTTCCAAAAAATTCCGAGGTACGACGTACGATGCCACGAACAACAATTGAGTCGAAAGCCTTCCAAAAACATGCCAAGGTACGACGTACGGTTCCACGAACAACAATTAAGTTAAAGGCCTTCCAAAACTTTCCGAGGTACGACGTACGATGCTACAAACAACAATTGAGTTGAATGCCTTCCAAAACTTGCCGAGGTATGACGTACGGTGCCGCGAACAACAATTGAGTTGAAGGCCTTCCAAAACATGCCGAGGTATGACTTCCGGTGCCACAAACCACAATTGTATTGAAGGCCTTTCAAGAACATGCCGAGGTACGACGTACGATGCCACGAACAACAATTGAGTCGAAAGCCTTCCAAGAACATGCCAAGGTACGACGTACGGTTCCACGAACAACAATTAAGTTGAAGGCCTTCCAAAACATGCCGAGGTATGACTTACGGTGATACAAACAACAATTGAGTTGAAGGCCTTCCAAGAACATGCCGAGGTACGACGTACGATGCCACGAACAACAATTGAGTCGAAAGCCTTCCAAAAACATGCCAAGGTACGACGTACGGTTCCACGAACAACAATTAAGTTAAAGGCCTTCCAAAACTTTCCGAGGTACGTCGTACGATGCTACAAACAACAATTGAGTTGAATGCCTTCCAAAACTTGCCGAGGTATGACGTACGGTGCCGCGAACAACAATTGAGTTGAAGGCCTTCCAAAACATTCCGAGGTACGACTTACGGTGCCACAAACAACAATTGAATTGAAGGCCTTCCAAGAACATTCCGAGGTACGACGTACGATGCCACGAACCACAATTGAGTTGAAAGCCTTCCAAGAACATGCCGAGGTACGACGTACGGTTCCACGAACAACAATTGAGTTGAAGGCATTCCAAAACATTCCGAGGTACGATGCCACAAACAACAATTGAGTTGAAGGCCTTCCCTTACATGCCGAGATAGGACGTACGGTGCCACGAACAACAATTGAGTTGAAGGCCTTCCAAGAACATGCCGAGGTACGACGTTTGATGCCACAAACAACAATTGAGGTGAAAGCCTTCCAAAACATGCCGAGGTGTGACGTACGGTGCCACGAACAACAATTAAGTTGAAGGCCTTCCAAAACATGCCGATGTATGACGTACGGTGCCACGAAACCAATTGGGTTAGAAGCCTTCCAAAACATTCCGGGGTACGACGTACGGTGCAACGAACAACAATCAAGTTGAAGGCCTTCCAAGAACATGCCGAGGTACGACGTACGATGCTACAAACAACAATTGAGTTGAAGGCCTTCTAAAACATGCTGAGGTATGACGTCTGGTGCCACGAAACCCAAGTGAGCTAAAGGCCTTCCAAAAAATTCCGAGGTACGACGTACGGTGCCACGAACAACAATTGAGTTGAAGGCCTTCCAAATCATGCCGAGGTATGACGTACGGTGCCACGAACATCAATTGAGTTGAAGGCCTTCCAAAACATGCCGAGGTATGACGTACGGTGCCACAAACAACAATTGAGTTGAAGGCCTTCCAAGAACATGCCGAGGTACGACGTACGATGCCACGAACAACAATTGGGTCGAAAGCCTTCCAAGAACATGCCAAGGTACGACGTACGGTTCCACGAACAACAATTGAGTTGAAGGCCTTCCAAAACTTCCTGAGGTATGACGTACGGTGCCGCGAACAACAATTGAGTTGAAGGCCTTCCAAAACATGCCGAGGTATGACGTACGGTGCCATGAACAACAATTGAGTCGAAGGCCTTCCAAGAACATGCCGAGTTACGACGTATGATGCCACAAACAACAATTGAGTTGAAGGCCTCCCAAAACATGCTGAGGTATGACGCACGTTGCCACGAAAAACAATTGAGTTGAAGGCCTTCCAAAACATTCCGAGGTATGAGGAACGGTGCCACGAACAACAATTGAGGTGAGGGCCTTCCAAGAACATGCCGAGGTACGACGTATGATGCCACAAACAACAATAGAGTTGAAGGCCTTCCAAAACATGCCGAGGTATGACGTACGGTGCCACGAACAACAATTGATTTGAAGGCCTTCCAAAAAATGCCGAGGTATGACGTACGGTGACACAAAACCAATTGAGTTAGAAGCCTTCTAAAACATTTCGAGGTACGACGTACAGTGCCACGAACAACAATTAAGTTGAAGGCCTTCCAAGAACATCCCGAGGTACGACGTACGATGCTACAAACAACAAATGAGTTGAAGGCCTTCTAAAACATACCGAGGTATGACGTCTGGCTCCACGAACAACAATTGAGTGTAAGGCCTTCCAAAACATTCTGAGGTACGACGTACGGTGCCACAAACAACAATTTATTTGAAGGCCTTCCAAAACATTCCGAGGTATGACGTACGGTGCCACGAATAACAATTGAGTTGAAGGCCTTTTAAAGCATGCCGAGGTACGAGGTACGATGCCACAAACAACAATTGAGTTAAAGGCCTTCCAAAACATGCCGAGATACGACGTAGGGTACCACGAACAACAATTGAGTTGAAGGCCTTCTAAAACATTCCAAGGGAAGACGTTCAGTGCCACGAAATCAATTAAGTTGAGGGCCTTCCAAGAACATGCCGAGGTACGACGTATGATGCCACAAACAACAATTGAGGTAAAGGCCTTCCAAATCATACCGAGGTGTGACGTACGGTGCCACGAACAACAATTGAGTTGAAGGCCTTTTAAAACCTGCCGAGGTATGACGCACGGTGCCACGAAACCAAATGGGTTAGAAGCCTTCCAAAACATTCCGAGGTACGACGTACGGTGCAACGAACAACAGTTAAGTTGAAGGCCTTCCAAGAACATGCCGAGGTACGACGTACGATGCTACAAACAACAATTGAGTTGAAGGCCTTCTAAAACATGCCGAGGTATGACGTACGGTGCCACGAACAACAATTGAGTTTAAGGCCTTCCAAAAAATTCCGAGGTACGACGTACGGTGCCACGAACAACAATTAAGTTGAAGGCCTTCCAAAACATGCCGAGGTATGACTTACGGTGCCACAAACAACAATTGAGTTGAAGGCCTTCCAAGAACATGCCGAGGTACGACGTACGATGCCACGAACAACAATTAAGTTGAAGGCCTTCCAAAACATGCCGAGGTATGACTTACGGTGCCACAAACAACAATTGAGTTGAAGGCCTTCCAAGAACATGCCGAGGTACGACGTACGATGCTACAAACAACAATTGAGTTGAAGGCCTTCTAAAACATGCCGAGGTATGAAGTACGGTGCCACGAACAACAATTGAGTTTAAGGCCTTCCAAAAAATTCCGAGGTACGACGTACGGTTCCACGAACAACAATTAAGTTGAAGGCCTTCCAAAACTTTCCGAGGTACGACGTACGATGCTACAAACAACAATTGAGTTGAATGCCTTCCAAAACTTGCCGAGGTATGACGTACGGTGCCGCGAACAACAATTGAGTTGAAGGCCTTCCAAAACCTTCCGAGGTATGACGTACGGTGCCACGAACAACAATTGAGTCGAAGGCCTTCCAAAACATGCCGAGGTACGACGTACGGTGCCACGAACAACAATTACGTTTGAGACTTCCAAGAACATGCCGAGTTACGACGTATGATGCCACAAACAACAATTGAGTTGAAGGGCTCCCAAAACATGCCGAGGTATGACGTACGGTTCCACGAACAACAATTGAGTTGAAGGCCTTCCAAAACATTCCGAGGTATGACGTACGGTGCGACGAACAACAATTAAGTTGAAGGCCTTCCAAGAACATGCCGAAGTACCACGTACTATGCCACAAACAACAATTGAGTTGAAGGCCCTTCCAAAACATGCCCAGGTATGACGTAAGATGCCATAAACAATAATTGAGTTGAAAGACTTCCAAAACATGCCGAGGTATGACGTACGGTGTATCGAACAACAATTGAGTTGAAAGCCCTCCAAGAACATTCCGAGGTACGACGTACGGTGCTACGAACAACAATAAAGTTGAAGGCCTTCCAAAACATGCCGAGGTACGACGTACGATGCCACAAACAACAATTGAGTTGAAGGCATTCCAAAACATGCCGAGGTACGGCGTACTATGCCACGAACGACAATTGAGTTGAGGGGCAACAAAGAACATGCCAAGGTACGACGTACGATGCCACAAACAACAATTGAGTTGAAGGCCTTCCAAAACATGCCGAGGTACGATGTACGATGCCACAAACAACAATTAAGTTGAAGGCCTTCCAAGAACATGACGAGGTATGACGTACGATGCTACAAACAACAATTGATTAGAGCACGTTTCAAAACATGCCAAGGTACGACGTACTATGCTGTGGACAAGAATTAAGTTGAAGGCCTTCCAAAACATGCCAAGGTACGACGTACGATGCCACAAACAACAATTGAGTTGAAGGCTTCTAAAACATTCCGAGGTACGAAGTACGGTGCCACGAATAACAATTGAATTGAAGGCCTTCCAAGAACATGTCGAGGTACGAAGTACGATGCTACGAACAACAATTGAGCTGAAGGCCTTCCAAAACATTCCGAGGTACGACTTACGGTGCCACAAACAACAATTGAATTGAAGGCCTTCCAAGAACATGATGAGGTACGACGTACGATGCCACGAACCACAATTGAGTTGAAAGCCTTCCAAGAACATGCCGAGGTACGACGTACGGTTCCACGAACAACAATTGAGTTGAAGGCCTTCCAAAACATTCCGAGGTACGATGCCACAAACAACAATTGAGTTGAAGGCCTTCCAAAACATGCCGAGGTATGACGTACGATGCAACGAACAACAATTTAGTTGGAAGCCTTCTAAAACATTCCGAGGTACGACGTATGATGCCACGAACAATAATTAAGTTGAAGGCCTTGCAAGAACATCCTGAAGTACGACGTACGATGCTACGAACAACAATTGAGTTGAAGGCCTTCCAAAACATTCCGAGGTATGACGTACGGTGCCACGAATAACAATTGAGTTGAAGGCCTTCCAAAGCATGCCGAGGTACGAGGTACGATGCCACAAACAAAAATTGAGTTAAAGGCCTTCCAAAACATGCCGAGATATGACGTACGGTGCCACGAACAACAATTGAGTTGAAGGCCTTCTAAAACATTCCAAGGGAAGACGTTCGGTGCCACGAAAACAATTAAGTTGAGGGCCTTCCAAGAACATGCCGAGGTACGACGTATGATGCCACAAACAACAATTGAGGTAAAGGCCTTCCAAATCATGCCGAGGTGTGACGTACGGTGCCACGAACAACAATTGAGTTGAAGGCCTTCCAAAACCTGCCGAGGTATGACGCACGGTGCCACGAAACCAAATGGGTTAGAAGACTTCCAAAACATTCCGAGGTACGACGTACGGCGCAACGAACAACAGTTAAGTTGAAGGCCTTCCAAGAACATGCCGAGGTACGACGTACGATGCTACAAACAACAATTGAGTTGAAGGCCTTCTAAAACATACCGAGGTATGACGTACGGTGCCACGAACAACAATTGAGTGTAAGGCCTTCCAAAAAATTCCGAGGTACGACGTACGGTGCCACGAACAACAATTAAGTTGAAGGCCTTCCAAAACATGCCGAGGTATGACTTACGGTTCCACAAACAACAATTGAGTTGAAGGCCTTCCAAAAAATTCCGAGGTACGACGTACGATGCCACGAACAACAATTGAGTCGAAAGCCTTCCAAAAACATGCCAAGGTACGACGTACGGTTCCACGAACAACAATTAAGTTAAAGGCCTTCCAAAACTTTCCGAGGTACGACGTACGATGCTACAAACAACAATTGAGTTGAATGCCTTCCAAAACTTGCCGAGGTATGACGTACGGTGCCGCGAACAACAATTGAGTTGAAGGCCTTCCAAAACATGCCGAGGTATGACTTCCGGTGCCACAAACCACAATTGTATTGAAGGCCTTCCAAGAACATGCCGAGGTACGACGTACGATGCCACGAACAACAATTGAGTCGAAAGCCTTCCAAGAACATGCCAAGGTACGACGTACGGTTCCACGAACAACAATTAAGTTGAAGGCCTTCCAAAACATGCCGAGGTATGACTTACGGTGCCACAAACAACAATTGAGTTGAAGGCCTTCCAAGAACATGCCGAGGTACGACGTACGATGCCACGAACAACAATTGAGTCGAAAGCCTTCCAAAAACATGCCAAGGTACGACGTACGGTTCCACGAACAACAATTAAGTTAAAGGCCTTCCAAAACTTTCCGAGGTACGTCGTACGATGCTACAAACAACAATTGAGTTGAATGCCTTCCAAAACTTGCCGAGGTATGACGTACGGTGCCGCGAACAACAATTGAGTTGAAGGCCTTCCAAAACATTCCGAGGTACGACTTACGGTGCCACAAACAACAATTGAATTGAAGGCCTTCCAAGAACATTCCGAGGTACGACGTACGATGCCACGAACCACAATTGAGTTGAAAGCCTTCCAAGAACATGCCGAGGTACGACGTACGGTTCCACGAACAACAATTGAGTTGAAGGCATTCCAAAACATTCCGAGGTACGATGCCACAAACAACAATTGAGTTGAAGGCCTTCCCTTACATGCCGAGATAGGACGTACGGTGCCACGAACAACAATTGAGTTGAAGGCCTTCCAAAGCATGCCGAGGTACGAGGTACGATGCCACGAACAACAATTGAGTTGAAGGCCTTCCAAAACATGCCGAGGTATGACGTACGGTGCCACAAACAACAATTGAGTTGAAGGCCTTCCAAGAACATGCCGAGGTACGACGTACGATGCCACGAACAACAATTGAGTCGAAAGCCTTCCAAGAACATGCCAAGGTACGACGTACGGTTCCACGAACAACAATTGAGTTGAAGGCCTTCCAAAACATTCCGAAGTACGACGTACGATGCTACAAACAACAATTGAGTTGAATGCCTTCCAAAACTTCCTGAGGTATGACGTACGGTGCCGCGAACAACAATTGAGTTGAAGGCCTTCCAAAACATGCCGAGGTATGACGTACGGTGCCACGAACAACAATTGAGTCGAAGGCCTTCCAAAACATGCCGAGGTACGACGTACGGTGCAACGAAGAACAATTAAGTTTATGGCCTTCCAAGAACATGCCGAGTTACGACGTATGATGCCACAAACAACAATTGAGTTGAAGGCCTCCCAAAACATGCTGAGGTATGACGCACGTTGCCACGAAAAACAATTGAGTTAAAGGCCTTCCAAAACATTCCGAGGTATGACGTACGGTGCCACGAACAACAATTGAGGTGAGGGCCTTCCAAGAACATGCCGAGGTACGACGTATGATGCCACAAACAACAATAGAGTTGAAGGCCTTCCAAAACATGCCGAGGTATGACGTACGGTGCCACGAACAACAATTGATTTGAAGGCCTTCCAAAAAATGCCGAGGTATGACGTACGGTGACACGAAACCAATTGAGTTAGAAGCCTTCTAAAACATTTCGAGGTACGACGTACAGTGCCACGAACAACAATTAAGTTGAAGGCCTTCCAAGAACATCCCGAGGTACGACGTACGATGCTACAAACAACAATTGAGTTGAAGGCCTTCTAAAACATACCGAGGAATGACGTCTGGCTCCACGAACAACAATTGAGTGTAAGGCCTTCCAAAACATTCTGAGGTACAACGTACGGTGCCACAAACAACAATTTATTTGAAGGCCTTCCAAAACATTCCGAGGTATGACGTACGGTGCCACGAATAACAATTGAGTTGAAGGCCTTTTAAAGCATGCCGAGGTACGAGGTACGATGCCACAAACAACAATTGAGTTAAAGGCCTTCCAAAACATGCCAAGATACGACGTACGGTACCACGAACAACAATTGAGTTGAAGGCCTTCTAAAACATTCCAAGGGAAGACGTTCAGTGCCACGAAATCAATTAATTTGAGGGCCTTCCAAGAACATGCCGAGGTACGACGTATGATGCCACAAACAACAATTGAGGTAAAGGCCTTCCAAATCATACCGAGGTGTGACGTACGGTGCCACGAACAACAATTGAGTTGAAGGCCTTTTAAAACCTGCCAAGGTATGACGCACGGTGCCACGAAACCAAATGGGTTAGAAGCCTTCCAAAACATTCCGAGGTACGACGTACGGTGCAACGAACAACAGTTAAGTTGAAGGCCTTCCAAGAACATGCCGAGGTACGACGTACGATGCTACAAACAACAATTGAGTTGAAGGCCTTCTAAAACATGCCGAGGTATGACGTACGGTGCCACGAACAACAATTGAGTTTAAGGCCTTCCAAAAAATTCCGAGGTACGACGTACGGTGCCACGAACAACAATTAAGTTGAAGGCCTTCCAAAACATGCCGAGGTATGACTTACGGTGCCACAAACAACAATTGAGTTGAAGGCCTTCCAAGAACATGCCGAGGTACGACGTACGATGCCACGAACAACAATTAAGTCGAAAGCCATCCAAGAACATGCCAAGGTACGACGTACGGTTCCACGAACAACAATTAAGTTGAAGGCCTTCCAAAACTTTCCGAGGTACGACGTACGATGCTACAAACAACAATTGAGTTGAATGCCTTCCAAAACTTGCCGAGGTATGACGTACGGTGCCGCGAACAACAATCTAGTTGAAGGCCTTCCAAAACCTTCCGAGGTATGACGTACGGTGCCACGAACAACAATTGAGTCGAAGTCCTTCCAAAACATGCCGAGGTACGACGTACGGTGCCACGAACAACAATTACGTTTGAGACTTCCAAGAACATGCCGAGTTACGACGTATGATGCCACAAACAACAATTGAGTTGAAGGGCTCCCAAAACATGCCGAGGTATGACGTACGGTTCCACGAACAACAATTGAGTTGTAGGCCTTCCAAAACATTCCGAGGTATGACGTACGGTGCGACGAACAACAATTAAGTTGAAGGCCTTCCAAGAACATGCCGAAGTACCACGTACTATGCCACAAACTACAATTGAGTTGAAGGCCCTTCCAAAACATGCCCAGGTATGACGTAAGATGCCATAAACAACAATTGAGTTGAAAGCCTTCCAAAACATGCCGAGGTATGACGTACGGTGCTACGAACAACAATTGAGTTAAAAGCCCTCCAAGAACATTCCGAGGTACGACGTACGGTGCTACGAACAACAATAAAGTTGAAGGCCTTCCAAAACATGCCGAGGTACGACGTACGATGCCACAAACAACAATTGAGTTGAAGGCATTCCAAAACATGCCGAGGTACGACGTACTATGCCACGAACGACAATTGAGTTGAGGGGCAACAAAGAACATGCCAAGGTACGACGTACGATGCCACAAACAACAAATGAGTTGAAGGCCTTCCAAAACATGCCGAGGTACGATGTACGATGCCACAAACAACAATTAAGTTGAAGGCCTTCCAAGAACATGACGAGGTATGACGTACTATGCTACAAACAACAATTGAGTAGAGCACGTTTCAAAACATGCCAAGGTACGACGTACGATGCTGTGGACAAGAATTAAGTTGAAGGCCTTCCAAAACATGCCAAGGTACGACGTACGATGCCACAAACAACAATTGAGTTGAAGGCTTCTAAAACATTCCGAGGTACGACGTACGGTGCCACGAATAACAATTGAATTGAAGGCCTTCCAAGAACATGCCGAGGTACGAAGTACGATGCTACGAACAACAATTGAGTTGAAGGCCTTCCAAAACATTCCGAGGTACGACTTACGGTGCCACAAACAACAATTGAATTGAAGGCCTTCCAAGAACATGCCGTGGTATGACGTACGATGCAACGAACAACAATTTAGTTGGAAGCCTTCCAAAACATTCCGAGGTACGACGTATGATGCCACGAACAATAATTAAGTTGAGGGCCTTCCAAGAACATGCCGAGGTACGACGTATGATGCCACAAACAACAATTGAGGTGAAAGCCTTCCAAAACATGCCGAGGTGTGACGTACGGTGCCACGAACAACAATTAAGTTGAAGGCCTTCCAAAACATGCCGATGTATGACGTACGGTGCCACGAAACCAATTGGGTTAGAAGCCTTCCAAAACATTCCGGGGTACGACGTACGGTGCAACGAACAACAATCAAGTTGAAGGCCTTCCAAGAACATGCCGAGGTACGACGTACGATGCTACAAACAACAATTGAGTTGAAGGCCTTCTAAAACATGCCGAGGTATGACGTCTGGTGCCACGAAACCCAAGTGAGCTAAAGGCCTTCCAAAAAATTCCGAGGTACGACGTACGGTGCCACGAACAACAATTGAGTTGAAGGCCTTCCAAAACATGCCGAGGTATGACGTACGATGCCACGAACAACAATTGAGTCGAAAGCCTTCCAAAAACATGCCAAGGGACGACGTACGGTTCCACGAACAACAATTAAGTTAAAGGCCTTCCAAAACTTTCCGAGGTACGACGTACGATGCTACAAACAACAATTGAGTTGAATGCCTTCCAAAACTTGCCGAGGTATGACGTACGGTGCCGCGAACAACAATTGAGTTGAAGGCCTTCCAAAACATGCCGAGGTATGACTTCCGGTGCCACAAACCACAATTGTATTGAAGGCCTTCCAAGAACATGCCGAGGTACGACGTACGATGCCACGAACAACAATTAGTCGAAAGCCTTCCAAGAACATGCCAAGGTACGACGTACGGTTCCACGAACAACAATTAAGTTGAAGGCCTTCCAAAACATGCCGAGGTATGACTTACGGTGCCACAAACAACAATTGAGTTGAAGGCCTTCCAAGAACATGCCGAGGTACGACGTACGGTGCAACGAAGAACAATTAAGTTTATGGCCTTCCAAGAACATGCCGAGTTACGACGTATGATGCCACAAACAACAATTGAGTTGAAGGCCTCCCAAAACATGCTGAGGTATGACGCACGTTGCCACGAAAAACAATTGAGTTGAAGGCCTTCTAAAACATTCCAAGGGAAGACGTTCAGTGCCACAAAATCAATTAATTTGAGGGCCTTCCAAGAACATGCCGAGGTACGACGTATGATGCCACAAACAACAATTGAGGTAAAGGCCTTCCAAATCATACCGAGGTGTGACGTACGGTGCCACGAACAACAATTGAGTTGAAGGCCTTTTAAAACCTGCCAAGGTATGACGCACGGTGCCACGAAACCAAATGGGTTAGAAGCCTTCCAAAACATTCCGAGGTACGACGTACGGTGCAACGAACAACAGTTAAGTTGAAGGCCTTCCAAGAACATGCCGAGGTACGACGTACGATGCTACAAACAACAATTGAGTTGAAGGCCTTCTAAAACATGCCGAGGTATGACGTACGGTGCCACGAACAACAATTGAGTTTAAGGCCTTCCAAAAAATTCCGAGGTACGACGTACGGTGCCACGAACAACAATTAAGTTGAAGGCCTTCCAAAACATGCCGAGGTATGACTTACGGTGCCACAAACAACAATTGAGTTGAAGGCCTTCCAAGAACATGCCGAGGTACGACGTACGATGCCACGAACAACAATTAAGTCGAAAGCCATCCAAGAACATGCCAAGGTACGACGTACGGTTCCACGAACAACAATTAAGTTGAAGGCCTTCCAAAACTTTCCGAGGTACGACGTACGATGCTACAAACAACAATTGAGTTGAATGCCTTCCAAAACTTGCCGAGGTACGACGTACGGTGCCGCGAACAACAATCTAGTTGAAGGCCTTCCAAAACCTTCCGAGGTATGACGTACGGTGCCACGAACAACAATTGAGTCGAAGTCCTTCCAAAACATGCCGAGGTACGACGTACGGTGCCACGAACAACAATTACGTTTGAGACTTCCAAGAACATGCCGAGTTACGACGTATGATGCCACAAACAACAATTGAGTTGAAGGGCTCCCAAAACATGCCGAGGTATGACGTACGGTTCCTCGAACAACAATTGAGTTGAAGGCCTTCCAAAACATTCCGAGGTATGACGTACGGTGCGACGAACAACAATTAAGTTGAAGGCCTTCCAAGAACATGCCGAAGTACCACGTACTATGCCACAAACTACAATTGAGTTGAAGGCCCTTCCAAAACATGCCCAGGTATGACGTAAGATGCCATAAACAACAATTGAGTTGAAAGCCTTCCAAAACATGCCGAGGTATGACGTACGGTGCTACGAACAACAATTGAGTTAAAAGCCCTCCAAGAACATTCCGAGGTACGACGTACGGTGCTACGAACAACAATAAAGTTGAAGGCCTTCCAAAACATGCCGAGGTACGACGTACGATGCCACAAACAACAATTGAGTTGAAGGCATTCCAAAACATGCCGAGGTACGACGTACTATGCCACGAACGACAATTGAGTTGAGGGGCAACAAAGAACATGCCAAGGTACGACGTACGATGCCACAAACAACAAATGAGTTGAAGGCCTTCCAAAACATGCCGAGGTACGATGTACGATGCCACAAACAACAATTAAGTTGAAGGCCTTCCAAGAACATGACGAGGTATGACGTACTATGCTACAAACAACAATTGAGTAGAGCACGTTTCAAAACATGCCAAGGTACGACGTACGATGCTGTGGACAAGAATTAAGTTGAAGGCCTTCCAAAACATGCCAAGGTACGACGTACGATGCCACAAACAACAATTGAGTTGAAGGCTTCTAAAACATTCCGAGGTACGACGTACGGTGCCACGAATAACAATTGAATTGAAGGCCTTCCAAGAACATGCCGAGGTACGAAGTACGATGCTACGAACAACAATTGAGTTGAAGGCCTTCCAAAACATTCCGAGGTACGACTTACGGTGCCACAAACAACAATTGAATTGAAGGCCTTCCAAGAACATGCCGTGGTATGACGTACGATGCAACGAACAACAATTTAGTTGGAAGCCTTCCAAAACATTCCGAGGTACGACGTATGATGCCACGAACAATAATTAAGTTGAGGGCCTTCCAAGAACATGCCGAGGTACGACGTATGATGCTACAAACAACAATTGAGGTGAAAGCCTTCCAAAACATGCCGAGGTGTGACGTACGGTGCCACGAACAACAATTAAGTTGAAGGCCTTCCAAAACATGCCGATGTATGACGTACGGTGCCACGAAACCAATTGGGTTAGAAGCCTTCCAAAACATTCCGGGGTACGACGTACGGTGCAACGAACAACAATCAAGTTGAAGGCCTTCCAAGAACATGCCGAGGTACGACGTACGATGCTACAAACAACAATTGAGTTGAAGGCCTTCTAAAACATGCCGAGGTATGACGTCTGGTGCCACGAAACCCAAGTGAGCTAAAGGCCTTCCAAAAAATTCCGAGGTACGACGTACGGGGCCACGAACAACAATTGAGTTGAAGGCCTTCCAAAACATGCCGAGGTATGACGTACGATGCCACGAACAACAATTGAGTCGAAAGCCTTCCAAAAACATGCCAAGGTACGACGTACGGTTCCACGAACAACAATTAAGTTAAAGGCCTTCCAAAACTTTCCGAGGTACGACGTACGATGCTACAAACAACAATTGAGTTGAATGCCTTCCAAAACTTGCCGAGGTATGACGTACGGTGCCGCGAACAACAATTGAGTTGAAGGCCTTCCAAAACATGCCGAGGTATGACTTCCGGTGCCACAAACCACAATTGTATTGAAGGCCTTCCAAGAACATGCCGAGGTACGACGTACGATGCCACGAACAACAATTAGTCGAAAGCCTTCCAAGAACATGCCAAGGTACGACGTACGGTTCCACGAACAACAATTAAGTTGAAGGACTTCCAAAACATGCCGAGGTATGACTTACGGTGCCACAAACAACAATTGAGTTGAAGGCCTTCCAAGAACATGCCGAGGTATGACGTACGATGCCACGAACAACAATTGAGTCGAAAGCCTTCCAAAAACATGCCAAGGTACGACGTACGGTTCCACGAACAACAATTAAGTTAAAGGCCTTCCAAAACTTTCCGAGGTACGACGTACGATGCTACAAACAACAATTGAGTTGAATGCCTTCCAAAACTTGCCGAGGTATGACGTACGGTGCCGCGAACAACAATTGAGTTGAAGGCCTTCCAAAACATGCCGAGGTATGACTTCCGGTGCCACAAACCACAATTGTATTGAAGGCCTTCCAAGAACATGCCGAGGTACGACGTACGATGCCACGAACAACAATTAGTCGAAAGCCTTCCAAGAACATGCCAAGGTACGACGTACGGTTCCACGAACAACAATTAAGTTGAAGGACTTCCAAAACATGCCGAGGTATGACTTACGGTGCCACAAACAACAATTGAGTTGAAGGCCTTCCAAGAACATGCCGAGGTACGACGTACGATGCCACGAACAACAATTGAGTCGAAAGCCTTCCAAAAACATGCCAAGGTACGACGTACGGTTCCACGAACAACAATTAAGTTAAAGGCCTTCCAAAACTTTCCGAGGTACGTCGTACGATGCTACAAACAACAATTGAGTTGACGCCTTCCAAAACTTGCCGAGGTATGACGTACGGTGCCGCGAACAACAATTGAGTTGAAGGCCTTCCAAAACATTCCGAGGTACGACTTACGGTGCCACAAACAACAATTGAATTGAAGGCCTTCCAAGAACATTCCGAGGTACGACGTACGATGCCACGAACCACAATTGAGTTGAAAGCCTTCCAAGAACATGCCGAGGTACGACGTACGGTTCCACGAACAACAATTAAGTTGAAGGCCTTCCAAAACATGCCGAGGTACGATGCCACAAACAACAATTGAGTTGAAGGCCTTCCCTTACATGCCGAGATAGGACGTACGGTGCCACGAACAACAATTGAGTTGAAGGCCTTCCAAAGCATGCCGAGGTACGAGGTACGATGCCACGAACAACAATTGAGTTGAAGGCCTTCCAAAACATGCCGAGGTATGACGTACGGTGCCACAAACAACAATTGAGTTGAAGGCCTTCCAAGAACATGCCGAGGTACGACGTACGATGCCACGAACAACAATTGAGTCGAAAGCCTTCCAAGAACATGCCAAGGTACGACGTACGGTTCCACGAACAACAATTGAGTTGAAGGCCTTCCAAAACATTCCGAAGTACGACGTACGATGCTACAAACAACAATTGAGTTGAATGCCTTCCAAAACTTCCTGAGGTATGACGTACGGTGCCGCGAACAACAATTGAGTTGAAGGCCTTCCAAAACATGCCGAGGTATGACGTACGGTGCCACGAACAACAATTGAGTCGAAGGCCTTCCAAAACATGCCGAGGTACGACGTACGGTGCAACGAAGAACAATTAAGTTTATGGCCTTCCAAGAACATGCCGAGTTACGACGTATGATGCCACAAACAACAATTGAGTTGAAGGCCTCCCAAAACATGCTGAGGTATGACGCACGTTGCCACGAAAAACAATTGAGTTAAAGGCCTTCCAAAACATTCCGAGGTATGACGTACGGTGCCACGAACAACAATTGAGGTGAGGGCCTTCCAAGAACATGCCGAGGTACGACGTATGATGCCACAAACAACAATAGAGTTGAAGGCCTTCCAAAACATGCCGAGGTATGACGTACGGTGCCACGAACAACAATTGATTTGAAGGCCTTCCAAAAAATGCCGAGGTATGACGTACGGTGACACGAAACCAATTGAGTTAGAAGCCTTCTAAAACATTTCGAGGTACGACGTACAGTGCCACGAACAACAATTAAGTTGAAGGCCTTCCAAGAACATCCCGAGGTACGACGTACGATGCTACAAACAACAATTGAGTTGAAGGCCTTCTAAAACATACCGAGGTATGACGTCTGGCTCCACGAACAACAATTGAGTGTAAGGCCTTCCAAAACATTCTGAGGTACAACGTACGGTGCCACAAACAACAATTTATTTGAAGGCCTTCCAAAACATTCCGAGGTATGACGTACGGTGCCACGAATAACAATTGAGTTGAAGGCCTTTTAAAGCATGCCGAGGTACGAGGTACGATGCCACAAACAACAATTGAGTTAAAGGCCTTCCAAAACATGCCGAGATACGACGTACGGTACCACGAACAACAATTGAGTTGAAGGCCTTCTAAAACATTCCAAGGGAAGACGTTCAGTGCCACGAAATCAATTAAGTTGAGGGCCTTCCAAGAACATGCCGAGGTACGACGTATGATGCCACAAACAACAATTGAGGTAAAGGCCTTCCAAATCATACCGAGGTGTGACGTACGGTGCCACGAACAACAATTGAGTTGAAGGCCTTTTAAAACCTGCCGAGGTATGACGCACGGTGCCACGAAACCAAATGGGTTAGAAGCCTTCCAAAACATTCCGAGGTACGACGTACGGTGCAACGAACAACAGTTAAGTTGAAGGCCTTCCAAGAACATGCCGAGGTACGACGTACGATGCTACAAACAACAATTGAGTTGAAGGCCTTCAAAAACATGCCGAGGTATGACGTACGGTGCCACGAACAACAATTGAGTTTAAGGCCTTCCAAAAAATTCCGAGGTACGACGTACGGTGCCACGAACAACAATTAAGTTGAAGGCCTTCCAAAACATGCCGAGGTATGACTTACGGTGCCACAAACAACAATTGAGTTGAAGGCCTTCCAAGAACATGCCGAGGTACGACGTACGATGCCACGAACAACAATTAAGTCGAAAGCCATCCAAGAACATGCCAAGGTACGACGTACGGTTCCACGAACAACAATTAAGTTGAAGGCCTTCCAAAACTTTCCGAGGTACGACGTACGATGCTACAAACAACAATTGAGTTGAATGCCTTCCAAAACTTGCCGAGGTATGACGTACGGTGCCGCGAACAACAATCTAGTTGAAGGCCTTCCAAAACCTTCCGAGGTATGACGTAGGGTGCCACGAACAACAATTGAGTCGAAGTCCTTCCAAAACATGCCGAGGTACGACGTACGGTGCCACGAACAACAATTACGTTTGAGACTTCCAAGAACATGCCGAGTTACGACGTATGATGCCACAAACAACAATCGAGTTGAAGGGCTCCCAAAACATGCCGAGGTATGACGTACGGTTCCACGAACAACAATTGAGTTGAAGGCCTTCCAAAACATTCCGAGGTATGACGTACGGTGCGACGAACAACAATTAAGTTGAAGGCCTTCCAAGAACATGCCGAAGTACCACGTACTATGCCACAAACTACAATTGAGTTGAAGGCCCTTCCAAAACATGCCCAGGTATGACGTAAGATGCCATAAACAACAATTGAGTTGAAAGCCTTCCAAAACATGCCGAGGTATGACGTACGGTGCTACGAACAACAATTGAGTTAAAAGCCCTCCAAGAACATTCCGAGGTACGACGTACGGTGCTACGAACAACAATAAAGTTGAAGGCCTTCCAAAACATGCCGAGGTACGACGTACGATGCCACAAACAACAATTGAGTTGAAGGCATTCCAAAACATGCCGAGGTACGACGTACTATGCCACGAACGACAATTGAGTTGAGGGGCAACAAAGAACATGCCAAGGTACGACGTACGATGCCACAAACAACAAATGAGTTGAAGGCCTTCCAAAACATGCCGAGGTACGATGTACGATGCCACAAACAACAATTAAGTTGAAGGCCTTCCAAGAACATGACGAGGTATGACGTACGATGCTACAAACAACAATTGAGTAGAGCACGTTTCAAAACATGCCAAGGTACGACGTACGATGCTGTGGACAAGAATTAAGTTGAAGGCCTTCCAAAACATGCCAAGGTACGACGTACGATGCCACAAACAACAATTGAGTTGAAGGCTTCTAAAACATTCCGAGGTACGACGTACGGTGCCACGAATAACAATTGAATTGAAGGCCTTCCAAGAACATGCCGAGGTACGAAGTACGATGCTACGAACAACAATTGAGTTGAAGGCCTTCCAAAACATTCCGAGGTACGACTTACGGTGCCACAAACAACAATTGAATTGAAGGCCTTCCAAGAACATGCCGAGGTATGACGTACGATGCAACGAACAACAATTTAGTTGGAAGCATTCCAAAACATTCCGAGGTACGACGTATGATGCCACGAACAATAATTAAGTTGAGGGCCTTCCAAGAACATGCCGAGGTACGACGTATGATGCCACAAACAACAATTGAGGTGAAAGCCTTCCAAAACATGCCGAGGTGTGACGTACGGTGCCACGAACAACAATTAAGTTGAAGGCCTTCCAAAACATGCCGATGTATGACGTACGGTGCCACGAAACCAATTGGGTTAGAAGCCTTCCAAAACATTCCGGGGTACGACGTACGGTGCAACGAACAACAATCAAGTTGAAGGCCTTCCAAGAACATGCCGAGGTACGACGTACGATGCTACAAACAACAATTGAGTTGAAGGCCTTCTAAAACATGCCGAGGTATGACGTCTGGTGCCACGAAACCCAAGTGAGCTAAAGGCCTTCCAAAAAATTCCGAGGTACGACGTACGGTGCCACGAACAACAATTGAGTTGAAGGCCTTCCAAAACATGCCGAGGTATGACGTACGGTGCCACGAACATCAATTGAGTTGAAGGCCTTCCAAAACATGCCGAGGTATGACGTACGGTGCCACAAACAACAATTGAGTTGAAGGCCTTCCAAGAACATGCCGAGGTACGACGTACGATGCCACGAACAACAATTGAGTCGAAAGCCTTCCAAGAACATGCCAAGGTACGACGTACGGTTCCACGAACAACAATTGAGTTGAAGGCCTTCCAAAACTTCCTGAGGTATGACGTACGGTGCCACGAACAACAATTGAGTTGAAGGCCTTCCAAAACATGCCGAGGTATGACGTACGGTGCCACGAACAACAATTGAGTCGAAGGCCTTCCAAAACATGCCGAGGTACGACGTACGATGCCACAAACAACAATTGAGTTGAAGGCTTCTAAAACATTCCGAGGTACGACGTACGGTGCCACGAATAACAATTGAATTGAAGGCCTTCCAAGAACATGTCGAGGTACGACGTACGATGCCACGAACAACAATTAAGTCGAAAGCCATCCAAGAACATGCCAAGGTACGACGTACGGTTCCACGAACAACAATTAAGTTGAAGGCCTTCCAAAACTTTCCGAGGTACGACGTACGATGCTACAAACAACAATTGAGTTGAATGCCTTCCAAAACTTGCCGAGGTATGACGTACGGTGCCGCGAACAACAATTGAGTTGAAGGCCTTCCAAAATCTTCCGAGGTATGACGTACGGTGCCACGAACAACAATTGAGTCGAAGGCCTTCCAAAACATGCCGAGGTACGACGTACGGTGCCACGAACAACAATTACGTTTGAGACTTCCAAGAACATGCCGAGTTACGACGTATGATGTCACAAACAACAATTGAGTTGAAGGGCTCCCAAAACATGCCGAGGTATGACGTACGGTTCCACGAACAACAATTGAGTTGAAGGCCTTCCAAAATATTCCGAGGTATGACGTACGGTGCGACGAACAACAATTAAGTTGAAGGCCTTCCAAGAACATGCCGAAGTACCACGTACTATGCCACAAACAACAATTGAGTTGAAGGCCCTTCCAAAACATGCCCAGGTATGACGTAAGATGCCATAAACAACAATTGAGTTGAAAGCCTTCCAAAACATGCCGAGGTATGACGTACGGTGTTACGAACAACAATTGAGTTGAAAGCCCTCCAAGAACATTCCGAGGTACGACGTACGGTGCTACGAACAACAATAAAGTTGAAGGCCTTCCAAAACATGCCGAGGTACGACGTACGATGCCACAAACAACAATTGAGTTGAAGGCATTCCAAAACATGCCGAGGTACGACGTACTATGCCACGAACGACAATTGAGTTGAGGGGCAACAAAGAACATGCCAAGGTACGACGTACGATGCCACAAACAACAATTGAGTTGAAGGCCTTCCAAAACATGCCGAGGTACGATGTACGATGCCACAAACAACAATTAAGTTGAAGGCCTTCCAAGAACATGACGAGGTATGACGTACGATGCTACAAACAACAATTGATTAGAGCACGTTCCAAAACATGCCAAGGTACGACGTACTATGCTGTGGACAAGAATTAAGTTGAAGGCCTTCCAAAACATGCCAAGGTACGACGTACGATGCCACAAACAACAATTGAGTTGAAGGCTTCTAAAACATTCCGAGGTACGACGTACGGTGCCACGAATAACAATTGAATTGAAGGCCTTCCAAAACATTCTGAGGTACGACGTACGGTGCCACAAACAACAATTTATTTGAAGGCCTTCCAAAACATTCCGAGGTATGACGTACGGTGCCACGAATAACAATTGAGTTGAAGGCCTTTTAAAGCATGCCGAGGTACGAGGTACGATGCCACAAACAACAATTGAGTTAAAGGCCTTCCAAAACATGCCGAGATACGACGTACGGTACCACGAACAACAATTGAGTTGAAGGCCTTCTAAAACATTCCAAGGGAAGACGTTCAGTGCCACGAAATCAATTAAGTTGAGGGCCTTCCAAGAACATGCCGAGGTACGACGTATGATGCCACAAACAACAATTGAGGTAAAGGCCTTCCAAATCATACCGAGGTGTGACGTACGGTGCCACGAACAACAATTGAGTTGAAGGCCTTTTAAAACCTGCCGAGGTATGACGCACGGTGCCAAGAAACCAAATGGGTTAGAAGCCTTCCAAAACATTCCGAGGTACGACGTACGGTGCAACGAACAACAGTTAAGTTGAAGGCCTTCCAAGAACATGCCGAGGTACGACGTACGATGCTACAAACAACAATTGAGTTGAAGGCCTTCTAAAACATGCCGAGGTATGACGTACGGTGCCACGAACAACAATTGAGTTTAAGTCCTTCCAAAAAATTCCGAGGTACGACGTACGGTGCCACGAACAACAATTAAGTTGAAGGCCTTCCAAAACATGCCGAGGTATGACTTACGGTGCCACAAACAACAATTGAGTTGAAGGCCTTCCAAGAACATGCCGAGGTACGACGTACGATGCCACGAACAACAATTAAGTCGAAAGCCATCCAAGAACATGCCAAGGTACGACGTACGGTTCCACGAACAACAATTAAGTTGAAGGCCTTCCAAAACTTTCCGAGGTACGACGTACGATGCTACAAACAACAATTGAGTTGAATGCCTTCCAAAACTTGCCGAGGTATGACGTACGGTGCCGCGAACAACAATCTAGTTGAAGGCCTTCCAAAACCTTCCGAGGTATGACGTAGGGTGCCACGAACAACAATTGAGTCGAAGTCCTTCCAAAACATGCCGAGGTACGACGTACGGTGCCACGAACAACAATTACGTTTGAGACTTCCAAGAACATGCCGAGTTACGACGTATGATGCCACAAACAACAATTGAGTTGAAGGGCTCCCAAAACATGCCGAGGTATGACGTACGGTTCCACGAACAACAATTGAGTTGAAGGCCTTCCAAAACATTCCGAGGTATGACGTACGGTGCGACGAACAACAATTAAGTTGAAGGCCTTCCAAGAACATGCCGAAGTACCACGTACTATGCCACAAACAATAATTGAGTTGAAGGCCCTTCCAAAACATGCCCAGGTATGACGTAAGATGCCATAAACAACAATTGAGTTGAAAGCCTTCCAAAACATGCCGAGGTATGACGTACGGTGTTACGAACAACAATTGAGTTGAAAGCCCTCCAAGAACATTCCGAGGTACGACGTACGGTGCTACGAACAACAATAAAGTTGAAGGCCTTCCAAAACATGCCGAGGTACGACGTACGATGCCACAAACAACAATTGAGTTGAAGGCATTCCAAAACATGCCGAGGTACGACGTACTATGCCACGAACGACAATTGAGTTGAGGGGCAACAAAGAACATGCCAAGGTACGACGTACGATGCCACAAACAACAATTGAGTTGAAGGCCTTCCAAAACATGCCGAGGTACGATGTACGATGCCACAAACAACAATTAAGTTGAAGGCCTTCCAAGAACATGACGAGGTATGACGTACGATGCTACAAACAACAATTGATTAGAGCACGTTTCAAAACATGCCAAGGTACGACGTACGATGCTGTGGACAAGAATTAAGTTGAAGGCCTTCCAAAACATGCTAAGGTACGACGTACGATGCCACAAACAACAATTGAGTTGAAGGCTTCTAAAACATTCCGAGGTACGACGTACGGTGCCACGAATAACAATTGAATTGAAGGCCTTCCAAGAACAGGTCGAGGTACGACGTACGATGCCACGAACAACAATTAAGTCGAAAGCCATCCAAGAACATGCCAAGGTACGACGTACGGTTCCACGAACAACAATTAAGTTGAAGGCCTTCCAAAACTTTCCGAGGTACGACGTACGATGCTACAAACAACAATTGAGTTGAATGCCTTCCAAAACTTGCCGAGGTATGACGTACGGTGCCGCGAACAACAATTGAGTTGAAGGCCTTCCAAAACCTTCCGAGGTATGACGTACGGTGCCACGAACAACAATTGAGTCGAAGGCCTTCCAAAACATGCCGAGGTACGACGTACGGTGCCACGAACAACAATTACGTTTGAGACTTCCAAGAACATGCCGAGTTACGACGTATGATGTCACAAACAACAATTGAGTTGAAGGGCTCCCAAAACATGCCGAGGTATGACGTACGGTTCCACGAACAACAATTGAGTTTAAGGCCTTCCAAAACATTCCGAGGTATGACGTACGGTGCGACGAACAACAATTAAGTTGAAGGCCTTCCAAGAACATGCCGAAGTACCACGTACTATGCCACAAACAACAATTGAGTTGAAGGCCCTTCCAAAACATGCCCAGGTATGACGTACGGTGTTACGAACAACAATTGAGTTGAAAGCCCTCCAAGAACATTCCGAGGTACGACGTACGGTGCTACGAACAACAATAAAGTTGAAGGCCTTCCAAAACATGCCGAGGTACGACGTACGATGCCACAAACAACAATTGAGTTGAAGGCATTCCAAAACATGCCGAGGTACGACGTACTATGCCACGAACGACAATTGAGTTGAGGGGCAACAAAGAACATGCCAAGGTACGACGTACGATGCCACAAACAACAATTGAGTTGAAGGCCTTCCAAAACATGCCGAGGTACGATGTACGATGCCACAAACAACAATTAATTTGAAGGCCTTCCAAGAACATGACGAGGTATGACGTACGATGCTACAAACAACAATTGATTAGAGCACGTTTCAAAACATGCCAAGGTACGACGTACTATGCTGTGGACAAGAATTAAGTTGAAGGCCTTCCAAAACATGCCAAGGTACGACGTACGATGCCACAAACAACAATTGAATTGAAGGCTTCTAAAACATTCCGAGGTACGACGTACGGTGCCACGAATAACAATTGAATTGAAGGCCTTCCAAGAACATGTCGAGGTACGAAGTACGATGCTACGAACAACAATTGAGTTGAAGGCCTTCCAAAACATTCCGAGGTACGACTTACGGTGCCACAAACAACAATTGAATTGAAGGCCTTCCAAGAACATGCCGAGGTACGACGTACGATGCCACGAACCACAATTGAGTTGAAAGCCTTCCAAGAACATGCCGAGGTACGACGTACGGTTCCACGAACAACAATTGAGTTGAAGGCATTCCAAAACATTCCGAGGTACGATGCCACAAACAACAATTGAGGTGAAGGCCTTCCAAAACATGCCGAGATAGGACGTACGGTGCCACGAACAACAATTGAGTTGAAGGCCTTCCAAAGCATGCCGAGGTACGAGGTACGATGCCACAAACAAAAATTGAGTTAAAGGCCTTCCAAAACATGCCGAGATATGACGTACGGTGCCACGAACAACAATTGAGTTGAAGGCCTTCTAAAACATTCTAAGGGAAGACGTTCGGTGCCACGAAAACAATTAAGTTGAGGGCCTTCCAAGAACATGCCGAGGTACGACGTATGATGCCACAAACAACAATTGAGGTAAAGGCCTTCAAAATCATGCCGAGGTGTGACGTACGGTGCCACGAACAACAATTGAGTTGAAGGCCTTCCAAAACCTGCCGAGGTATGACGCACGGTGCCACGAAACCAAATGGGTTAGAAGACTTCCAAAACATTCCGAGGTACGACGTACGATGCTACAAACAACAATTGAGTTGAATGCCTTCCAAAACTTCCTGAGGTATGACGTACAGTGCCGCGAACAACAATTGAGTTGAAGGCCTTCCAAAACATGCCGAGGTATGACGTACGGTGCCACGAACAACAATTGAGTCGAAGGCCTTCCAAAACATGCCGAGGTACGACGTACGGTGCCACGAAGAACAATTAAGTTTATGGCCTTCCAAGAACATGCCGAGTTACGACGTATGATGCCACAAACAACAATTGAGTTGAAGGCCTCCCAAAACATGCTGAGGTATGAAGCACGTTGCCACGAAAAACAATTGAGTTAAAGGCCTTCCAAAACATTCCGAGGTATGACGTACGGTGCCACGAACAACAATTGAGGTGAGGGCCTTCCAAGAACATGCCGAGGTACGACGTATGATGCCACAAACAACAATAGAGTTGAAGGCCTTCCAAAACATGCCGAGGTATGACGTACAGTGCCACGAACAACAATTGATTTGAAGGCCTTCCAAAAAATGCCGAGGTATGACGTACGGTGACACGAAACCAATTGAGTTAGAAGCCTTCTAAAACATTTCGAGGTACGACGTACAGTGCCACGAACAACAATTAAGTTGAAGGCCTTCCAAGAACATCCCGAGGTACGACGTACGATGCTACAAACAACAATTGAGTTGAAGGCCTTCTAAAACATACCGAGGTATGACGTCTGGCTCCACGAACAACAATTGAGTGTAAGGCCTTCCAAAACATTCTGAGGTACGACGTACGGTGCCACAAACAACAATTTATTTGAAGGCCTTCCAAAACATTCCGAGGTATGACGTACGGTGCCACGAATAACAATTGAGTTGAAGGCCTTTTAAAGCATGCCGAGGTACGAGGTACGATGCCACAAACAACAATTGAGTTAAAGGCCTTCCAAAACATGCCGAGATAAGACGTACGGTACCACGAACAACAATTGAGTTGAAGGCCTTCTAAAACATTCCAAGGGAAGACGTTCAGTGCCACGAAATCAATTAAGTTGAGGGCCTTCCAAGAACATGCCGAGGTACGACGTATGATGCCACAAACAACAATTGAGGTAAAGGCCTTCCAAATCATACCGAGGTGTGACGTACGGTGCCACGAACAACAATTGAGTTGAAGGCCTTTTAAAACCTGCCGAGGTATGACGCACGGTGCCACGAAACCAAATGGGTTAGAAGCCTTCCAAAACATTCCGAGGTACGACGTACGGTGCAACGAACAACAGTTAAGTTGAAGGCCTTCCAAGAACATGCCGAGGTACGACGTACGATGCTACAAACAACAATTGAGTTGAAGGCCTTCTAAAACATGCCGAGGTATGACGTACGGTGCCACGAACAACAATTGAGTTTAAGGCCTTCCAAAAAATTCCGAGGTACGACGTACGGTGCCACGAACAACAATTAAGTTGAAGGCCTTCCAAAACATGCCGAGGTATGACTTACGGTGCCACAAACAACAATTGAGTTGAAGGCCTTCCAAGAACATGCCGAGGTACGACGTACGATGCCACGAACAACAATTAAGTCGAAAGCCATCCAAGAACATGCCAAGGTACGACGTACGGTTTCACGAACAACAATTAAGTTGAAGGCCTTCCAAAACTTTCCGAGGTACGACGTACGATGCTACAAACAACAATTGAGTTGAATGCCTTTCAAAACTTGCCGAGGTATGACGTACGGTGCCGCGAACAACAATCTAGTTGAAGGCCTTCCAAAACCTTCCGAGGTATGACGTACGGTGCCACGAACAACAATTGAGTCGAAGTCCTTCCAAAACATGCCGAGGTACGACGTACGGTGCCACGAACAACAATTACGTTTGAGACTTCCAAGAACATGCCGAGTTACGACGTATGATGCCACAAACAACAATTGAGTTGAAGGGCTCCCAAAACATGCCGAGGTATGACGTACGGTTCCACGAACAACAATTGAGTTGAAAGCCCTCCAAGAACATTCCGAGGTACGACGTACGGTGCTACGAACAACAATAAAGTTGAAGGCCTTCCAAAACATGCCGAGGTACGACGTACGATGCCACAAACAACAATTGAGTTGAAGGCATTCCAAAACATGCCGAGCAACGACGTACTATGCCACGAACGACAATTGAGTTGAGGGGCAACAAAGAACATGCCAAGGTACGACGTACGATGCCACAAACAACAATTGAGTTGAAGGCCTTCCAAAACATGCCGAGGTACGATGTACGATGCCACAAACAACAATTGAGTTGAAGGCCTTCCAAGAACATGACGAGGTATGACGTACGATGCTACAAACAACAATTGATTAGAGCACGTTTCAAAAAATGCCAAGGTACGACGTACTATGCTGTGGACAAGAATTAAGTTGAAGGCCTTCCAAAACATGCCAAGGTACGACGTACGATGCCACAAACAACAATTGAGTTGAAGGCTTCTAAAACATTCCGAGGTACGACGTACGGTGCCACGAATAACAATTGAATTGAAGGCCTTCCAAGAACATGTCGAGGTACGACGTACGATGCCACGAACAACAATTAAGTCGAAAGCCATCCAAGAACATGCCAAGGTACGACGTACGGTTCCACGAACAACAATTAAGTTGAAGGCCTTCCAAAACTTTCCGAGGTACGACGTACGATGCTACAAACAACAATTGAGTTGAATGCCTTCCAAAACTTGCCGAGGTATGACGTACGGTGCCGCGAACAACAATTGAGTTAAAGGCCTTCCAAAACCTTCCGAGGTATGACGTACGGTGCCACGAACAACAATTGAGTCAAAGGCCTTCCAAAACATGCCGAGGTACGACGTACGGTGCCACGAACAACAATTACGTTTGAGACTTCCAAGAACATGCCGAGTTACGACGTATGATGTCACAAACAACAATTGAGTTGAAGGGCTCCCAAAACATGCCAAGGTATGACGTACGGTTCCACGAACAACAATTGAGTTGAAGGCCTTCCAAAACATTCCGAGGTATGACGTACGGTGCGACGAACAACAATTAAGTTGAAGGCCTTCCAAGAACATGCCGAAGTACCACGTACTATGCCACAAACAACAATTGAGTTGAAGGCCCTTCCAAAACATGCCCAGGTATGACGTAAGATGCCATAAACAACAATTGAGTTGAAAGCCTTCCAAAACATGCCGAGGTATGACGTACGGTGTTACGAACAACAATTGAGTTGAAAGCCCTCCAAGAACATTCCGAGGTACGACGTACGGTGCTACGAACAAAAATAAAGTTGAAGGCCTTCCAAAACATGCCGAGGTACGACGTACGATGCCACAAACAACAATTGAGTTGAAGGCATTCCAAAACATGCCGAGGTACGACGTACTATGCTACGAACGACAATTGAGTTGAGGGGCAACAAAGAACATGCCAAGGTACGACGTACGATGCCACAAACAACAATTGAGTTGAAGGCCTTCCAAAACATGCCGAGGTACGATGTACGATGCCACAAACAACAATTAAGTTGAAGGCCTTCCAAGAACATGACGAGGTATGACGTACGATGCTACAAACAACAATTGATTAGAGCACGTTTCAAAACATGCCAAGGTACGACGTACTATGCTGTGGACAAGAATTAAGTTGAAGGCCTTCCAAAACATGCCAAGGTACGACGTACGATGCCACAAACAAAAATTGAGTTGAAGGCTTCTAAAACATTCCGAGGTACGACGTACGGTGCCACGAATAACAATTGAATTGAAGGCCTTCCAAGAACATGTCGAGGTACGAAGTACGATGCTACGAACAACAATTGAGTTGAAGGCCTTCCAAAACATTCCGAGGTACGACTTACGGTGCCACAAACAACAATTGAATTGAAGGCCTTCCAAGAACATGCCGAGGTACGACGTACGATGCCACGAACCAAAATTGAGTTGAAAGCCTTCCAAGAACATGCCGAGGTACGACGTACGGTTCCACGAACAACAATTGAGTTGAAGGCCTTCCAAAACATTCCGAGGTACGATGCCACAAACAACAATTGAGTTGAAGGCCTTCCAAAACATGCCGAGGTATGACGTACGATGCAACGAACAACAATTTAGTTGGAAGCCTTCAAAAACATTCCGAGGTACGACGTATGATGCCACGAACAATAATTAAGTTGATGGCCTTGCAAGAACATGCCGAAGTACGACGTACGATGCTACGAACAACAATTGAGTTGAAGGCCTTCCAAAACATTCCAAGGTATGACGTACGGTGCCACGAATAACAATTGAGTTGAAGGCCTTCCAAAGCATGCCGAGGTACGAGGTACGATGCCACAAACAAAAATTAAGTTAAAGGCCTTCCAAAACATGCCGAGATATGACGTACGGTGCCACGAACAACAATTGAGTTGAAGGCATTCTAAAACATTCCAAGGGAAGACGTTCGGTGCCACGAAAACAATTAAGTTGAGGGCCTTCCAAGAACATGCCGAGGTACGACGTATGATGCCACAAACAACAATTGAGGTAAAGGCCTTCCAAATCATGCCGAGGTGTGACGTACGGTGCCACGAACAACAATTGAGTTGAAGGCCTTCCAAAACCTGCCGAGGTATGACGCACGGTGCCACGAAACCAAATGGGTTAGAAGACTTCCAAAACATTCCGAGGTACGACGTACGGTGCAACGAACAACAGTTAAGTTGAAGGCCTTCCAAGAACATGCCGAGGTACGACGTACGATGCTACAAACAACAATTGAGTTGAAGGACTTCTAAAACATACCTAGGTATGACGTACGGTGCCACGAACAACAATTGAGTGTAAGGCCTTCCAAAAAATTCCGAGGTACGACGTACGGTGCCACGAACAACAATTAAGTTGAAGGCCTTCCAAAACATGCCGAGGTATGACTTACGGTTCCACAAACAACAATTGAGTTGAAGGCCTTCCAAAAAATTCCGAGGTACGACGTACGATGCCACGAACAACAATTGAGTCGAAAGCCTTCCAAAAACATGCCAAGGTACGACGTACGGTTCCACGAACAACAATTAAGTTAAAGGCCTTCCAAAACTTTCCGAGGTACGACGTACGATGCTACAAACAACAATTGAGTTGAATGCCTTCCAAAACTTCCGAGGTATGACGTACGGTGCCGCGAACAACAATTGAGTTGAAGGCCTACCAAAACATGCCGAGGTATGACTTACGGTGCCATAAAAAATAATTGAATTGAAGGCCTTCCAAGAACATGCCGAGGTACGACGTACGATGCCACGAACAACAATTGAGCCGAAAGCCTTCCAAGAACATGCCAAGGTACGACGTACGGTTCCACGAACAACAATTAAGTTGAAGGCCTTCCAAAACATGCCGAGGTATGACTTACGGTGCCACAAACAACAATTGAGTTGAAGGCCTTCCAAGAACATGCCGAGGTACGACGTACGATGCCACGAACAACAATTGAGTCGAAAGCCTTTCAATAACATGCCAAGGTACGACGTACGGTTCCACGAACAACAATTAAGTTAAAGGCCTTCCAAAACTTTCCGAGGTACGTCGTACGATGCTACAAAAAACAATTGAGTTGAATTCCTTCCAAAACTTGCCGAGGTATGACGTACGGTGCCGCGAACAACAATTGAGTTGAAGGCCTTCCAAAACATTCCGAGGTACGACTTACGGTGCCACAAACAAAAATTGAATTGAAGGCCTTCCAAGAACATTCCGAGGTACGACGTACGATGCCACGAACCACAATTGAGTTGAAAGCCTTCCAAGAACATGCCGAGGTACGACGTACGGTTCCACGAACAACAATTGAGTTGAAGGCATTCCAAAACATTCCAAGGTACGATGCCACAAACAACAATTGAGTTGAAGGCCTTCCAAAACATGCCGAGGTATGACGTACGATGCAACGAACAACAATTTAGTTGGAAGCCTTCCAAAACATTCCGAGGTACGACGTATGATGCCACGAACAATAATTAAGTTGAAGGCCTTCCAAGAACATGCCGAAGGGAGACGTACGATGCTACGAACAACAATTGAGTTGAAGGCCTTCCAAAACATTCCGAGGTATGACGTACGGTGCCACGAATAACAATTGAGTTGAAGGCCTTCCAAAGCATGCCGAGGTACGAGGTACGATGCCACAAACAAAAATTGAGTTAAAGGCCTTCCAAAACATGCCGAGATAGGACGTACGGTGCCACGAACAACAATTGAGTTGAAGGCCTTCTAAAACATTCCAAGGGAAGACGTTCGGTCCCACGAAAACATTAAGTTGAGGGCCTTCCAAGAACATGCCGAGGTACGACGTATGATGCCACAAACAACAATTGAGGTAAAGGCCTTCCAAATCATGCCGAGGTGTGACGTACGGTGCCACGAACAACAATTGAGTTGAAGGCCTTCCAAAACCTGCCGAGGTATGACGCACGGTGCCACGAAACCAAATGGGTTAGAAGACTTCCAAAACATTCCGAGGTACGACGTACGGTGCAACGAACAACAGTTAAGTTGAAGGCCTTCCAAGAACATGCCGAGGTACGACGTACGATGCTACAAACAACAATTGAGTTGGAGGCCTTCTAAAACATGCCGAGGTATGACGTACGGTGCCACGAACAACAATTGAGTGTAAGGCCTTCCAAAAAATTCCGAGGTACGACGTACGGTGCCACGAACAACAATTAAGTTGAAGGCCTTCCAAAACATGCCGAAGTATGACTTACGGTGCCACAAACAACAATTGAGTTGAAGGCCTTCCAAGAACATGCCGAGGTACGACGTACGATGCCACGAACAACAATTGAGTCGAAAGACTTCCAAAACATGCCGAGGTACGACGTACGGTGCCATGAACAACAATTACGTTTGAGACTTTCAAGAACATGCCGAGTTACGACGTATGATGCCACAAACAACAATTGAGTTGAAGGCCTTCTAAAACATGCCGAGGTATGACGTACGGTTGCACGAACAACAATTGAGTTAAAGGCCTTCCAAAACATTCCGAGTTATGACGTACGGTGCCACGAACAACAATTAAGTTGAGGGCCTTCCAAGAACATGCCGAGGTACGACGTATGATGCCACAAACAACAATTGAGTTGAAGGCCTTCCAAAGCATGCCGAGGTACGAAGTATGATGCCACCAACAACAATTGAGTTGAAGGCCTTCCAAAACATGCCGAGGTACGACTTACGGTGCCACAAACAACAATTGAATGGAAGGCCTTCCAAGAACATGCCGAGGTACGACGTACGATGCCACGAACAACAGTTGAGTTGAAAGCCTTCCAAGAACATGCCGAGGTACGACGTACGGTTCCACGAACAACAATTGAGTTGAAGGCCTTCCAAAAATTCTAAAGGTACGATGCCACAAACAACAATTGAGTTGAAGCCCTTCAAAACATGCCGAGGTATGACGTACGATGCAACGAACAACAATTTAGTTGGAAGCCTTCCAAAACATTCCGAGGTACGACGTATGATGCCACGAACAATAATTAAGTTGAAGGCCTTCCAAGAACATGCCGAAGTACGACGTACGATGCTACAAACAACAATTGAGTTGAAGGCCTTCCAAAACATTCCGAGGTATGACGTACGGTGCCACGAACAACAATTGAGTTGAAGGCCTTCCAAAACATGCCGAGGTACGACGTACGGTGCCTCGAACAACAATTAAGTTGAAGGCCTTCCAAGAACATCCTGAGGTTCGACGTATGATGCCACAAACAACAATTGAGTTAAAGGCCTTCCAAAACATGCCGAGGTATGACGTACGGTGCCACGAACAACAATTGAGTTGAAGGCCTTCTAAAACATTCCGAGGTACGACGTTCGGTGCCACGAAAACAATTAAGTTGAGGGCCTTCCAAGAACATGCCGAGGTACGACGTATGATGCCACAAACAACAATTGAGGTGAAGGCCTTCCAAATCATTCCGAGGTGTGACGTACGGTGCCACGAACAACAATTGAGTTGAAGGCCTTCTAAAACATGCCGAGGTATGACGCACGGTGCCACGAAACCAATTGGGTTAGAAGCCTTCCAAAACATTCCGAGGTACGACGTACCGTGCAACGAACAACAATTAAGTTGAAGGCCTTCCAATAACATGCCGAGGTACGACGTACGATGCTACAAACAACAATTGAGTTGAAGGCCTTCTAAAACATGCCGAGGTATGACGTACGGTGCCACGAACAACAATTGAGTTGAAGGCATTCAAAAAAATTCCGAGGTACGACGTACGGTGCCACGAACAACATTTGAGTTGAAGGCCTTCCAAAACATGCCGAGGTATGACTTACTGTGCCACAAACAACAATTGAGTTGAAGGCCTTCCAAGAACATGCCGAGGTACGACGTACGATGCCACGAACAACAATTGAGTCGAAAGCCTTCCAAGAACATGATAAGGTACGACGTACGGTTCCACGAACAACAATTAAGTTAAAGGCCTATAAAACTTTCCGAGGTACGACGTACGATGCTACAAACAACAATTGAGTTGAATACTTTCCAAAACTTGGCGAGGTATGACGTACGGTGCCGCGAACAACAATTGAGTTAAAGGCCTTCCAAAACCTTTCGAGGTATGACGTACGGTGCCACGAACAACAATTGAGTCGAAGGCCTTCCAAAACATGCCGAGGTACGACGTACGGTGCCACGAACAACAATTAAGTTGAGGGCCTTCCAAGAACATGCCGAGGTACGACGTATGATGCCACAAACAACAATTGAGTTGAAGGCCTTTCAAAACATGCCGAGGTATGACGTACGGTGCCACGAACAACAATTGAGTTGAAGGCCTTCCAAAAAATGCCGAGGTATGACGTACGGTGCCACGAAACCAATTTTGTTAGAAGCCTTCCAAAACATTCCGAGGTACGACGTACAGTGCCACGAACAACAATTAAGTTGAAGGCCTTCCAAGAACATCCCGAGGTACGACGTACGATGCTACAAACAACAATTGAGTTGAAGGCCTTCTAAAACATGCCGAGGTATGACGTCTGGTTCCACGAACAAAAATTGAGTGCAAGGCCTTCCAAAACATTCCGAGGTACGACGTACGGTGCCACAAACAACAATTTATTTGAAGGCCTTCCAAGAACATGCCGAGGTACGACGTATGATGCAACAAACAACAATTGAGTTGAAGGCCTTCCAAAACATCCCGAGGTATGACGTACAGTGCCACGAACAACAATTAAGTGTAAGGCCTTCCAAGAACATGCCGAGGCACGACGTATGATGCCACGGACAACAATTGAGCTGAAGGCCTTCCAAAACATGCCGAGGTATGACGTACGGTGCCACGAACAACAAATGAGTTGAAGGCCTTCTAAAACATTCCGACGTACGACGTACGATGCCATGAAGAACAATTGAGTCGAAGGCCTTCCAAAACATGCCGAGGTATGACGTACGGTGCCACGAACAACAATTGAATTGAAGGCCTTCCAAAAAATGCTAAGGTATGACGTACGATGCCACGAACGACAATTGAATTGAAGGCATTCCAAGAACATGCTGAGTTACGACGTATGATGCCACAAACAACAATTGAGTTAAAGGCCTTCCAAAACATGCCGAGGTATGACGTATGGTGCCACGAACAACAATTGAGTTGAAGGCCTTCTAAAACATTCCGAGGTACGACGTACGGTGCCACGAACAACAATTAAGTTGAGGGCCTTCCAAGAAAATGCCGAGGTACGACGTATGATGCCACAAACAACAATTGAGGTGAAAGCCTTCCAAAACATGCCGAGGTGTGACGTACGGTGCCACGAACAACAATTGAGTTGAAGGCCTTCCAAAACATGCCGATGTATGACGTACGGTGCCACGAAACCAATTGGGTTAGAAGCCTTCCAAAACATTCCGGGGTACGACGTACGGTGCAACGAACTACAATTAAGTTGAAGGCCTTCCAAGAACATGCCGAGGTACGACGTACGATGCTACAAACAACAATTGAGTTGAAGGCCTTCTAAAACATGCCGAGGTATGACGTCTGGTGCCACGAAACCCAAGTGAGCTGAAGGCCTTCCAAAAAATTCCGAGGTACGACGTACGGTGCCACGAACAACAATTGAGTTGAAGGCCTTCCAAAACATGCCGAGGTATGACGTACGATGCCACGAACAACAATTGAGTTGAAGGCCTTCCAAAACATGCCGAGGTATGACGTACGGTGCCACAAACAACAATTGAGTTGAAGGCCTTCCAAGAACATGCCGAGGTACGACGTACGATGCCACGAACAACAATTGAGTCGAAAGCCTTCCAAGAACTTGCCAAGGTACGACGTACGGTTCCACGAACAACAATTGAGTTGAAGGCCTTCCAAAACATTCCGAAGTACGAGGTACGATGCTACAAACAACAATTGAGTTGAATGCCTTCCAAAACTTCCTGAGGTATGACGTACGGTGCCGCGAACAACAATTGAGTTGAAGGCCTTCCAAAACATGCCGAGGTATGACGTACGGTGCCACGAACAACAATTGAGTCGAAGGCCTTCCAAAACATGCCGAGGTACGACGTACGGTGCCACGAACAACAATTAAGTTTAAGGCCTTCCAAGAACATGCCGAGTTACGACGTATGATGCCACAAACAACAATTGAGTTGAAGGCATCCCAAAACATGCTGAGGTATGACGCATGTTGCCACGAAAAACAATTGAGTTAAAGGCCTTCCAAAACATTTCGAGGTATGACGTACGGTGCCACGAACAACAATTGAGGTGAGGGCCTTCCAAGAACATGCCGAGGTACGACGTATGATGCCACAAACAACAATAGAGTTGAAGGCCTTCCAAAACATGCCGAGGTATGACGTACGGTGCCACGAACAACAATTGAGTTGAAGGCCTTCCAAAAAATGCCGAGGTATGACGTACGGTGACACGAAACCAATTGAGTTAGAAGCCTTCCAAAACATTCCGAGGTATGACGTACCGTGCCACGAACAACAATTGAGTTGAATGCCTTTCAAAACATGCCGAGGTATGACGTACGGTGCCACAAACAACAATTGAGTTGAAGGCCTTCCAAGAACATGCCGAGGTACGACGTACGATGCCACGAACAACAATTGAGTCGAAAGCCTTCCAAGAACATGCCAAGGTACGACGTACGGTTCTACGAACAACAATTGAGTTGAAGGCCTTGTAAAACATTCCGAGGTACGACGTACGATGCTACAAACAACAATTGAGTTGAAGGCCTTCCAAAACATCCCGAGGTATGACGTGCGGTGCCACGAACAACAATTAAGTTGAAGGCCTTTCAAGAACATGCCGAGGTACGACGTATGAGGCCACAAACAACAATTGAGTTGAAAGCCTTCCAAAACATGCCGAGGTATGACGTACGGTGCCACGAACAACAATTGAGTTGAAGTCCTTCCAAAACATTCTGAGGTACGACGTACGATGCCACGAACGACAAATGAGTTGAAGGCCTTCTAAAACATTTCGAGGTACGACGTACGATGCCATGAAGAACAATTGAGTTAAAGGCCTTCCAAAACATGCCGAGGGATGACGTACAGTGCCACGAACAACAATTGAATTGAAGGCCTTCCAAAACAGGCTAAGGTATGACGTACGATGCCACGAACGACAATTGAATTGAAGGCCTTCCAAGAACATGCCGAGGTACGACGTATGATGCCACAAACAACAATTGAGTTGAAGGCCTTCCAAAACATGCTGAGGTATGACGTACGGTGCCACGAACAACAATTGAGTTGAAGGCCTTCTAAAACTTCCAAGGTATGACGTACGATGCCACGAACGACAATTGAATTGAAGGCCTTGAAAGAACATGCAGAGGTACGACCAACGATGCTACCAAGACAATTGAGTTGAAGGCCTTCAAAGAACATGCCGACGTACGACGTATGATGCCACAAACAACAATTGAGTTTTTCGGCCTTCCAAAACATGCCGAGGTATGACGTACGGTGCCACGAACAACAATTGAGTTGAAGGCCTTCCAAAACATGCCCAGGTATAACGTACGGTGCCACGAACAACAATTGAGTTGGAAGCCTTCCAAAACATTTCGAGGTACGACGCACGTTGCCACGAACAACAATTGAGTTGAAGGCCTTGTAAAACATTTCGAGGTAGGACGTACGATGCTACAAACAACAATTGAGTTGAAGGCCTTCCAAAACATCCTGAGGTATGACGTACGGTGCCACGAACAACAATTAAGTTGAAGGCCTTCCAAGAACATGCCGAGGTACGACGTATGAGGCCACAAACAACAATTGAGTTGAAGGCCTTCCAAAACATGCCGAGGTATGACGTACGGTGCCACGAACAACAATTGACTTGAAGGCCTTCCAAAACATTCTAAGGTACGACGTACGGTGCCACGAACGACAAATGAGTTGAAGGCCTTCTAAAACATTCTGAGGTACGACGTACGATGCCCTGAAGAACAATTGATTTAAAGGCCTTCTAAAACATGCCGAGGTATGACTTACGGTGCCACGAACAACAATTGAGTTGAAGGCCTTCTAAAACATGCCAAGGTATGACGTACGATGCCACGAACGACAATTGAATTGAAGGCCTTCAAAGAACATGCAGAGGTACGACCAACGATGTTACGAAGACAATTGAGTTGAAGGCCTTCCAAGAACATGCCGAGGTACGACGTATGATGCCACAAACAACAATTTAGTTTTTCGGCCTTCCAAAACATGCCGAGGTATGACGTACGGTGCCACGAACAACAATTGAGTTGGAAGCCTTCCAAAACATTCCGAGGTACGACGCACGTTGCCACGAACAACAATTAAGTTGAAGGCCTTCCAAGAACATGCCGAGGTACGACGTACGATGCTACAAACAACAATTGAGTTGAAGTCCTTCCAAAACATGCCGAGGTATGACGTGCGGTGCCACGAACAACAATTGAGTTGAAGGCCTTCCAAAACATTCCGAGGTACGACGTACGGTGCCACGAACAATAATTTAGTTGAAGGCCTTCCAAGAACATGCCGAGGTACGACGTATGATGCCACAAACAACAATTGAGTTGAAGGCCTTCCAAAACATGCCGAGGTATGACGTACGGTGCCACGAACAACAATTTAGTTGAAGGCCTTCCAAAACATGCCGAGGTATGACGTACGGTGCCACGAACAACAATTGAATTGAAGGCTTTCCAAAACATGCCAAGGTATGACGTACGATGCCACGAACGACAATTGAATTGAAGGCCTTCCAATAACATGCCGAGGTACGACGTATGATGCCACAAACAACAATTGAGTTGAAGGCCTTCCAAAACATGCCAAGTTATGACGTACGGTGCCACGAACAACAATTGAGTTGAAGGCCTTTTAAAACATGCTAAGGTCTGACGTACGATGCCACGAACGACAATTGAATTGAAGGCCTTCAAAGAACATGCAGAGGTACGACCAACGATGCCACGAACGACAATTGAGTTGAAAGCCTTCCAAGAACATGCCGAGGTACGACGTACGGTTCCACGAACAACAATTGAGTTGAAGGCCTTCCAAAAATTCTAAAGGTACGATGCCACAAACAACAATTGAGTTGAAGCCCTTCAAAACATGCCGAGGTATGACGTACGATGCAACGAACAACAATTTAGTTGGAAGCCTTCCAAAACATTCCGAGGTACGACGTATGATGCCACGAACAATAATTAAGTTGAAGGCCTTCCAAGAACATGCCGAAGTACGACGTACGATGCTACAAACAACAATTGAGTTGAAGGCCTTCCAAAACATTCCGAGGTATGACGTACGGTGCCACGAACAACAATTGAGTTGAAGGCCTTCCAAAACATGCCGAGGTACGACGTACGGTGCCTCGAACAACAATTAAGTTGAAGGCCTTCCAAGAACATCCTGAGGTTCGACGTATGATGCCACAAACAACAATTGAGTTAAAGGCCTTCCAAAACATGCCGAGGTATGACGTACGGTGCCACGAACAACAATTGAGTTGAAGGCCTTCTAAAACATTCCGAGGTACGACGTTCGGTGCCACGAAAACAATTAAGTTGAGGGCCTTCCAAGAACATGCCGAGGTACGACGTATGATGCCACAAACAACAATTGAGGTGAAGGCCTTCCAAATCATTCCGAGGTGTGACGTACGGTGCCACGAACAACAATTGAGTTGAAGGCCTTCTAAAACATGCCGAGGTATGACGCACGGTGCCACGAAACCAATTGGGTTAGAAGCCTTCCAAAACATTCCGAGGTACGACGTACCGTGCAACGAACAACAATTAAGTTGAAGGCCTTCCAATAACATGCCGAGGTACGACGTACGATGCTACAAACAACAATTGAGTTGAAGGCCTTCTAAAACATGCCGAGGTATGACGTACGGTGCCACGAACAACAATTGAGTTGAAGGCATTCAAAAAAATTCCGAGGTACGACGTACGGTGCCACGAACAACATTTGAGTTGAAGGCCTTCCAAAACATGCCGAGGTATGACTTACTGTGCCACAAACAACAATTGAGTTGAAGGCCTTCCAAGAACATGCCGAGGTACGACGTACGATGCCACGAACAACAATTGAGTCGAAAGCCTTCCAAGAACATGCCAAGGTACGACGTACGGTTCCACGAACAACAATTAAGTTAAAGGCCTATAAAACTTTCCGAGGTACGACGTACGATGCTACAAACAACAATTGAGTTGAATACTTTCCAAAACTTGGCGAGGTATGACGTACGGTGCCGCGAACAACAATTGAGTTAAAGGCCTTCCAAAACCTTTCGAGGTATGACGTACGGTGCCACGAACAACAATTGAGTCGAAGGCCTTCCAAAACATGCCGAGGTACGACGTACGGTGCCACGAACAACAATTAAGTTGAGGGCCTTCCAAGAACATGCCGAGGTACGACGTATGATGCCACAAACAACAATTGAGTTGAAGGCCTTTCAAAACATGCCGAGGTATGACGTACGGTGCCACGAACAACAATTGAGTTGAAGGCCTTCCAAAACATGCCGAGGTATGACGTACGGTGCCACGAAACCAATTGAGTTAGAAGCCTTCCAAAACATTCCGAGGTACGACGTACAGTGCCACGAACAACAATTAAGTTGAAGGCCTTCCAAGAACATCCCGAGGTACGACGTACGATGCTACAAACAACAATTGAGTTGAAGGCCTTCTAAAACATGCCGAGGTATGACGTCTGGTTCCACGAACAAAAATTGAGTGCAAGGCCTTCCAAAACATTCCGAGGTACGACGTACGGTGCCACAAACAACAATTTATTTGAAGGCCTTCCAAGAACATGCCAAGGTACGACGTATGATGCAACAAACAACAATTGAGTTGAAGGCCTTCCAAAAGATCCCGAGGTATGACGTACAGTGCCACGAACAACAATTAAGTGTAAGGCCTTCCAAGAACATGCCGAGGCACGACGTATGATGCCACGGACAACAATTAAGCTGAAGGCCTTCCAAAACATGCCGAGGTATGACGTACGGTGCCACGAACAACAAATGAGTTGAAGGCCTTCTAAAACATTCCGAGGTACGACGTACGATGCCATGAAGAACAATTGAGTCGAAGGCCTTCCAAAACATGCCGAGGTATGACGTACGGTGCCACGAACAAAAATTGAATTGAAGGCCTTCCAAAACATGCTAAGGTATGACGTACGATGCCACGAACGACAATTGAATTGAAGGCATTCCAAGAACATGCTGAGTTACGACGTATGATGCAACAAACAACAATTGAGTTAAAGGCCTTCCAAAACATGCCGAGGTATGACGTATGGTGCCACGAACAACAATTGAGTTGAAGGCCTTCTAAAACATTCCGAGGTACGACGTACGGTGCCACGAACAACAATTAAGTTGAGGGCCTTCCAAGAAAATGCCGAGGTACGACGTATGATGCCACAAACAACAATTGAGGTGAAAGCCTTCCAAAACATGCCGAGGTGTGACGTACGGTGCCACGAACAACAATTGAGTTGAAGGCCTTCCAAAACATGCCGATGTATGACGTACGGTGCCACGAAACCAATTGGGTTAGAAGCCTTCCAAAACATTCCGGGGTACGACGTACGGTGCAACGAACTACAATTAAGTTGAAGGCCTTCCAAGAACATGCCGAGGTACGACGTACGATGCTACAAACAACAATTGAGTTGAAGGCCTTCTAAAACATGCCGAGGTATGACGTCTGGTGCCACGAAACCCAAGTGAGCTGAAGGCCTTCCAAAAAATTCCGAGGTACGACGTACGGTGCCACGAACAACAATTGAGTTGAAGGCCTTCCAAAACATGCCGAGGTATGACGTACGATGCCACGAACAACAATTGAGTTGAAGGCCTTCCAAAACATGCCGAGGTATGACGTACGGTGCCACAAACATCAATTGAGTTGAAGGCCTTCCAAGAACATGCCGAGGTACGACGTACGATGCCACGAACAACAATTGAGTCGAAAGCCTTCCAAGAACATGCCAAGGTACGACGTACGGTTCCACGAACAACAATTGAGTTGAAGGCCTTCCAAAACATTCCGAAGTACGACGTACGATGCTACAAACAACAATTGAGTTGAATGCCTTCCAAAACTTCCTGAGGTATGACGTACGGTGCCGCGAACAACAATTGAGTTGAAGGCCTTCCAAAACATGCCGAGGTATGACGTACGGTGCCACGAACAACAATTGAGTCGAAGGCCTTCCAAAACATGCCGAGGTACGACGTACGGTGCCACGAACAACAATTAAGTTTAAGGCCTTCCAAGAACATGCCGAGTTACGACGTATGATGCCACAAACAACAATTGAGTTGAAGGCATCCCAAAACATGCTGAGGTATGACGCATGTTGCCACGAAAAACAATTGAGTTAAAGGCCTTCCAAAACATTTCGAGGTATGACGTACGGTGCCACGAACAACAATTGAGGTGAGGGCCTTCCAAGAACATGCCGAGGTACGACGTATGATGCCACAAACAACAATAGAGTTGAAGGCCTTCCAAAACATGCCGAGGTATGACGTACGGTGCCACGAACAACAATTGAGTTGAAGGCCTTCCAAAAAATGCCGAGGTATGACGTACGGTGACACGAAACCAATTGAGTTAGAAGCCTTCCAAAACATTCCGAGGTATGACGTACCGTGCCACGAACAACAATTGAGTTGAATGCCTTTCAAAACATGCCGAGGTATGACGTACGGTGCCACAAACAACAATTGAGTTGAAGGCCTTCCAAGAACATGCCGAGGTACGACGTACGATGCCACGAACAACAATTGAGTCGAAAGCCTTCCAAGAACATGCCAAGGTACGACGTACGGTTCTACGAACAACAATTGAGTTGAAGGCCTTGTAAAACATTCCGAGGTACGACGTACGATGCTACAAACAACAATTGAGTTGAAGGCCTTCCAAAACATCCCGAGGTATGACGTGCGGTGCCACGAACAACAATTAAGTTGAAGGCCTTTCAAGAACATGCCGAGGTACGACGTATGAGGCCACAAACAACAATTGAGTTGAAAGCCTTCCAAAACATGCCGAGGTATGACGTACGGTGCCACGAACAACAATTGAGTTGAAGTCCTTCCAAAACATTCTGAGGTACGACGTACGATGCCACGAACGACAAATGAGTTGAAGGCCTTCTAAAACATTTCGAGGTACGACGTACGATGCCATGAAGAACAATTGAGTTAAAGGCCTTCCAAAACATGCCGAGGAATGACGTACAGTGCCACGAACAACAATTGAATTGAAGGCCTTCCAAAACAGGCTAAGGTATGACGTACGATGCCACGAACGACAATTGAATTGAAGGCCTTCCAAGAACATGCCGAGGTACGACGTATGATGCCACAAACAACAATTGAGTTGAAGGCCTTCCAAAACATGCTGAGGTATGACGTACGGTGCCACGAACAACAATTGAGTTGAAGGCCTTCTAAAACTTCCAAGGTATGACGTACGATGCCACGAACGACAATTGAATTGAAGGCCTTGAAAGAACATGCAGAGGTACGACCAACGATGCTACCAAGACAATTGAGTTGAAGGCCTTCAAAGAACATGCCGACGTACGACGTATGATGCCACAAACAACAATTGAGTTTTTCGGCCTTCCAAAACATGCCGAGGTATGACGTACGGTGCCACGAACAACAATTGAGTTGAAGGCCTTCCAAAACATGCCCAGGTATAACGTACGGTGCCACGAACAACAATTGAGTTGGAAGCCTTCCAAAACATTTCGAGGTACGACGCACGTTGCCACGAACAACAATTGAGTTGAAGGCCTTCTAAAACATTCCGAGGTACGACGTACGATGCCATGAAGAACAATTGAGTCGAAGGCCTTCCAAAACATGCCGAGGTATGACGTACGGTGCCACGAAAAACAATTGAATTGAAGGCCTTCCAAAACATGCTAAGGTATGACGTACGATGCCACGAACGACAATTGAATTGAAGGCATTCCAAGAACATGCTGAGTTACGACGTATGATGCCACAAACAACAATTGAGTTAAAGGCCTTCCAAAACATGCCGAGGTATGACGTATGGTGCCACGAACAACAATTGAGTTGAAGGCCTTCTAAAACATTCCGAGGTACGACGTACGGTGCCACGAACAACAATTAAGTTGAGGGCCTTCCAAGAAAATGCCGAGGTACGACGTATGATGCCACAAACAACAATTGAGGTGAAAGCCTTCCAAAACATGCCGAGGTGTGACGTACGGTGCCACGAACAACAATTGAGTTGAAGGCCTTCCAAAACATGCCGATGTATGACGTACGGTGCCACGAAACCAATTGGGTTAGAAGCCTTCCAAAACATTCCGGGGTACGACGTACGGTGCAACGAACTACAATTAAGTTGAAGGCCTTCCAAGAACATGCCGAGGTACGACGTACGATGCTACAAACAACAATTGAGTTGAAGGCCTTCTAAAACATGCCGAGGTATGACGTCTGGTGCCACGAAACCCAAGTGAGCTGAAGGCCTTCCAAAAAATTCCGAGGTACGACGTACGGTGCCACGAACAACAATTGAGTTGAAGGCCTTCCAAAACATGCCGAGGTATGACGTACGATGCCACGAACAACAATTGAGTTGAAGGCCTTCCAAAACATGCCGAGGTATGACGTACGGTGCCACAAACAACAATTGAGTTGAAGGCCTTCCAAGAACATGCCGAGGTACGACGTACGATGCCACGAACAACAATTGAGTCGAAAGCCTTCCAAGAACATGCCAAGGTACGACGTACGGTTCCACGAACAACAATTGAGTTGAAGGCCTTCCAAAACATTCCGAAGTACGACGTACGATGCTACAAACAACAATTGAGTTGAATGCCTTCCAAAACTTCCTGAGGTATGACGTACGGTGCCGCGAACAACAATTGAGTTGAAGGCCTTCCAAAACATGCCGAGGTATGACGTACGGTGCCACGAACAACAATTGAGTCGAAGGCCTTCCAAAACATGCCGAGGTACGACGTACGGTGCCACGAACAACAATTAGGTTAAGGCCTTCCAAGAACATGCCGAGTTACGACGTATGATGCCACAAACAACAATTGAGTTGAAGGCATCCCAAAACATGCTGAGGTATGACGCATGTTGCCACGAAAAACAATTGAGTTAAAGGCCTTCCAAAACATTTCGAGGTATGACGTACGGTGCCACGAACAACAATTGAGGTGAGGGCCTTCCAAGAACATGCCGAGGTACGACGTATGATGCCACAAACAACAATAGAGTTGAAGGCCTTCCAAAACATGCCGAGGTATGACGTACGGTGCCACGAACAACAATTGAGTCGAAAGCCTTCCAAGAACATGCCAAGGTACGACGTACGGTTCTACGAACAACAATTGAGTTGAAGGCCTTGTAAAACATTCCGAGGTACGACGTACGATGCTACAAACAACAATTGAGTTGAAGGCCTTGTAAAACATTCCGAGGTACGACGTACGATGCTACAAACAACAATTGAGTTGAAGGCCTTCCAAAGCATCCCGAGGTATGACGTACGGTGCCACGAACAACAATTTAGTTGAAGGCCTTCCAAAACATGCCGAGGTATGACGTACGGTGCCACAAACAACAATTGAGTTGAAGGCCTTCCAAGAACATGCCGAGGTACGACGTACGATGCCACGAACAACAATTGAGTCGAAAGCCTTCCAAGAACATGCCAAGGTACGACGTACGTTTCTACGAACAACAATTGAGTTGAAGGCCTTGTAAAACATTCCGAGGTACGACGTACGATGCTACAAACAACAATTGAGTTGAAGGCCTTCCAAAACATCCCGAGGTATGACGTGCGGTGCCACGAACAACAATTAAGTTGAAGGCCTTTCAAGAACATGCCGAGGTACGACGTATGAGGCCACAAACAACAATTGAGTTGAAAGCCTTCCAAAACATGCCGAGGTATGACGTACGGTGCCACGAACAACAATTGAGTTGAAGTCCTTCCAAAACATTCTGAGGTACGACGTACGATGCCACGAACGACAAATGAGTTGAAGGCCTTCTAAAACATTTCGAGGTACGACGTACGATGCCATGAAGAACAATTGAGTTAAAGGCCTTCCAAAACATGCCGAGGGATGACGTACAGTGCCACGAACAACAATTGAATTGAAGGCCTTCCAAAACAGGCTAAGGTATGACGTACGATGCCACGAACGACAATTGAATTGAAGGCCTTCCAAGAACATGCCGAGGTACGACGTATGATGCCACAAACAACAATTGAGTTGAAGGCCTTCCAAAACATGCTGAGGTATGACGTACGGTGCCACGAACAACAATTGAGTTGAAGGCCTTCTAAAACTTCCAAGGTATGACGTACGATGCCACGAACGACAATTGAATTGAAGGCCTTGAAAGAACATGCAGAGGTACGACCAACGATGCTACCAAGACAATTGAGTTAAGGCCTTCAAAGAACATGCCGACGTACGACGTATGATGCCACAAACAACAATTGAGTTTTTCGGCCTTCCAAAACATGCCGAGGTATGACGTACGGTGCCACGAACAACAATTGAGTTGAAGGCCTTCCAAAACATGCCCAGGTATAACGTACGGTGCCACGAACAACAATTGAGTTGGAAGCCTTCCAAAACATTTCGAGGTACGACGCACGTTGCCACGAACAACAATTGAGTTGAAGGCCTTGTAAAACATTTCGAGGTAGGACGTACGATGCTACAAACAACAATTGAGTTGAAGGCCTTCCAAAACATCCTGAGGTATGACGTACGGTGCCACGAACAACAATTAAGTTGAAGGCCTTCCAAGAACATGCCGAGGTACGACGTATGAGGCCACAAACAACAATTGAGTTGAAGGCCTTCCAAAACATGCCGAGGTATGACGTACGGTGCCACGAACAACAATTGACTTGAAGGCCTTCCAAAACATTCTAAGGTACGACGTACGGTGCCACGAACGACAAATGAGTTGAAGGCCTTCTAAAACATTCTGAGGTACGACGTACGATGCCATGAAGAACAATTGATTTAAAGGCCTTCTAAAACATGCCGAGGTATGACTTACGGTGCCACGAACAACAATTGAGTTGAAGGCCTTCTAAAACATGCCAAGGTATGACGTACGATGCCACGAACGACAATTGAATTGAAGGCCTTCAAAGAACATGCAGAGGTACGACCAACGATGTTACGAAGACAATTGAGTTGAAGGCCTTCCAAGAACATGCCGAGGTACGACGTATGATGCCACAAACAACAATTTAGTTTTTCGGCCTTCCAAAACATGCCGAGGTATGACGTACGGTGCCACGAACAACAATTGAGTTGGAAGCCTTCCAAAACATTCCGAGGTACGACGCACGTTGCCACGAACAACAATTAAGTTGAAGGCCTTCCAAGAACATGCCGAGGTACGACGTACGATGCTACAAACAACAATTGAGTTGAAGTCCTTCCAAAACATGCCGAGGTATGACGTGCGGTGCCACGAACAACAATTGAGTTGAAGGCCTTCCAAAACATTCCGAGGTACGACGTACGGTGCCACGAACAATAATTTAGTTGAAGGCCTTCCAAGAACATGCCGAGGTACGACGTATGATGCCACAAACAACAATTGAGTTGAAGGCCTTCCAAAACATGCCGAGGTATGACGTACGGTGCCACGAACAACAATTTAGTTGAAGGCCTTCCAAAACATGCCGAGGTATGACGTATGGTGCCACAAACTACAATTAAGTTGAAGGCCTTCCAAGAACATGCCGAGGTACGACGTACGATGCCACGAACAACAATTGAGTTGAAAGCCTTCCAAGAACATTCCGTGGTACGACGTACGGTTCCACGAACAACAATTGAGTTAAAGGCCTTTTTAAAACATTTCGAGGTACGACGTACGATGCTACAAACAACAATTGAGTTGAAGGCCTTCCAAAACATGCCGAGATATGACGTACGGTGCCACGAACAACAATTAAGTTAAGGGCCTTCCAAGAACATGCCGAGGTACGACGTATGATGCCACAAACAACAATTGAGTTGAAGGCCTTCCAAAACATGCCGAGGTATGACGTACGGTGCCACGAACAACAATTTAGTTGAAGGCCTTCCAAAACATGCCGAGGTATGACGTATGGTGCCACAAACTACAATTAAGTTGAAGGCCTTCCAAGAACATGCCGAGGTACGACGTACGATGCCACGAACAACAATTGAGTTGAAAGCCTTCCAAGAACATGCCGTGGTACGACGTACGGTTCCACGAACAACAATTGAGTTAAAGGCCTTTTTAAAACATTTCGAGGTACGACGTACGATGCTACAAACAACAATTGAGTTGAAGGCCTTCCAAAACATGCCGAGATATGACGTACGGTGCCACGAACAACAATTAAGTTAAGGGCCTTCCAAGAACATGACGAGGTACGACGTATGATGCCACAAACAACAATTGAGTTGAAAGCCTTCCAAAACATGCCGAGGTATGAGGTACGGTGCCACGAACAACAATTGAGTTGAAGGCCTTCCAAAACATTCCGAGGTACGACGTATGATGCCACGAACGACAAATGAGTTGAAGGCCTCCTAAAACATTCCAAGGTACGACGTACGATGCTACAAACAACAAGTTGAAGGCCTTCCAAAACATGCCGAGGTATGACGTACGGTGCCACGAACAACAATTGAATTGAAGGCCTTCCAAAACATGCCAAGGTATGACGTACGATGCCACGAACGACAATTGAATTGAAGGCCTTCCAATAACATGCCGAGGTACGACGTATGATGCCACAAACAACATTTGAGTTGAAGGCCTTCCAAAACATGCCGAGGTATGACGTACGGTGCCACAAACAACAATTTAGTTGAAGGCCTTCCAAAACATGCCGAGGTATGACGTACGGTGCCACAAACTACAATTAAGTTGAAGGCCTTCCAAGAACATGCCGAGGTACGACGTACGATGCCACGAACAACAATTGAGTTGAAAGCCTTCCAAGAACATGCCGTGGTACGACGTACGGTTCCACGAACAACAATTGAGTTAAAGGCCTTTTTAAAACATTTCGAGGTACGACGTACGATGCTACAAACAACAATTGAGTTGAAGGCCTTCCAAAACATGCCGAGATATGACGTACGGTGCCACGAACAACAATTAAGTTAAGGGCCTTCCAAGAACATGCCGAGGTACGACGTATGATGCCACAAACAACAATTGAGTTGAAAGCCTTCCAAAACATGCCGAGGTATGACGTACGGTGCCACGAACAACAATTGAGTTGAAGGCCTTCCAAAACATTCCGAGATACGACGTACGATGCCACGAACGACAAATGAGTTGAAGGCCTCCTAAAACATTCCAAGGTACGACGTACGATGCTACAAACAACAAGTTGAAGGCCTTCCAAAACATGCCGAGGTATGACGTACGGTGCCACGAACAACAATTGAATTGAAGGCTTTCCAAAACATGCCAAGGTATGACGTACGATGCCACGAACGACAATTGAATTGAAGGCCTTCCAATAACATGCCGAGGTACGACGTATGATGCCACAAACAACAATTGAGTTGAAGGCCTTCCAAAACATGCCAAGTTATGACGTACGGTGCCACGAACAACAATTGAGTTGAAGGCCTTTTAAAACATGCTAAGGTCTGACGTACGATGCCACGAACGACAATTGAATTGAAGGCCTTCAAAGAACATGCAGAGGTACGACCAACGATGCCACGAACGACAATTGAGTTGAAGGCCTTTTCAGCACCTCCCGAGGTACGACGTATGATTCCACAAACAACAATTGAGTTGAAGTCCTTCCAAAACATCCCGAGGTATGACGTACGATGCAACAAACAACAATTGAGTTGAAGGCCATCTAAAACATGCCGAGGTAGACACGAATATGATGGCTGGTCTGGTAATCACTTGAGCTCTCTATTGAAGGATGAGAGGAGTTGTATCCTTCATCTCCCTGTGCAAACCTGGCTACCCACAAAATGGCGTATATGTGTCAGGAGTAAAGTAAGGGTTTATGCTGTCGCCATTACTGTATATACCTTCATGCCTGTAATCTTTGGAGAAATAGGAACGTAAATTAGGGAAAGAGATTTGAGATTGAGGGAGGTTGAGGAATAGGTTGGTATTTATTCATGATATGGTGTAGTGGCTAAGAGTGAGGGGGGTTTTTGAAAGGTTGATCGAAGCAATTTACAAGGTACATATTTGTGAAGAAGGAGCCATAAGTAAATGCTATTGCCCTTGAGCAAGTGCGGAGGTTTAGCTGTCTAGGATGTATCGTGAATTATTGTGGTGGAGTTGAAGTAGGTTGAGACAACAGTGTTTTTAATGATAGAAAAGTTCGTGTGCCAATTATAACGTCAGTGAATGGCAAGGATTTGAGTGTGGAGTGTGCCAGAAAGTTACAGGAGGGTATACTGGTGCTAATGTTGGTGTATAAGGTGGAGACTATGATATTTGGAAGCAGAAGGAAATATCTTTTGTGACAGCAGTGCAAAGCGAGGATATAAGAAGGGTGAATATTGTACGAAGGATATATAGCGTGAAGGACGTCTAAGAAAGATGTATTTATGGTGTGAAGAAGATTGTGAATTAGGTTGTGATGGTGAGTGTTCTGAGTTGGTATGGACACGGATTGATTATGTGAAAGCGCAGATTCAATTAAACAATTCAGGAGTATGAACCCTTCACTTCCCTATATGTATGGGCTCCCAAAGACCCACAAAGAGGGATGTCCCTTACGCCCAATCATTTCCAATATTAATTCTCCCACTTATAAGCTCTCCAAATGGCTCACCAAGCATTTATCTCCAGCAGTAGGAAGAATCTCATCTGCACACATTAAGAACACTCAAGATTTCGTTGACCGCCTCAACCACTTGCAATTACCAGATGGAAAACTTTTGAGCTTTGATGTAAACTCTTTGTTTACCAAAGTTCCGGTTGACCAAACCATGGGCCTTCTGCGGGAAATCATGCATAGACTTAATTTGGATCTTCCCATTTCTACGAGTAAATTTATCGATTTAGTTGAATTATGTCTCTCTGACAATGTTTTTCGAGTAAATAATGAGTTTTATAGACAAATATTTGGCCTTAGCATGGGAAATAGTTTATCTCCGATATTGGCATGTCTCTTCATGGAATATTTTGAGACTGAACTCCTTCCCACAATTTCTCCCTCTAACTTTATATGGTTAAGGTACATTGACGATGTATTTTCTGTATGGCCTAATGGCCATGATTTTGATACCTTTTTTAATAATTTGAATAATTTGCATGTCTCCATCAAATTTAAATATGAATGGGAATATGATAATAGATTACCCTTTTTAGATGTCCTCATTAATAAAGATCACCATGAATTAAAACTTGACGTGTATAGGAAACCAACCCACTCGAATGCCTATATACATTATTTTTCGTTTTACGATAATACTGTTAAAAAATCGGTAATTTCTAACTTTTTACTTAGAGCATACAAAATATGTCATCCTTCCTATTTAGATAAGGAAATTGTCATTATCAGGACCATTTTTTCTAATTTGTAGTACCCCGATTGGTTCATATCGTCTGCCCTTTTTGCAGCTAGGAAAACATTCTATGGTAATAAGCCTTCCCGCACTAATGACTTCAACAAATGTATAACATTGCCATTTAATAATAAATTAAATAGTTTAAAGGACATATTTGGAAAAGCGGGTATTAATCTAGCCTTTAAATATAATAATTTCTTAAACCAATTGATGATGGCCAGGAAACCCAAAGAACATCATAACATAGGAGTATATGCAGTACCATGCAACGATTGCCATAAAGTTTATATGGGGGAAACGGGGAGAAATCTATACAAGAGATTGTACGAACACAAAAGAGATATTAGAGTGGGCAGCGAAAGCAGTGGAATATTTTGCCATGTTAGAGACTTGAATTATACGATCGATTTCAATGGAAGTAAAATGGTATTTAAATCGGCTAACTATGTTAAGAGAAGAATCGTAGAATCGAGCTTGATATCGTCAGTTCCTAATTTAAATCTATCTGAGGGTCAATTTTCTTTTAATCCTGTAATAAGAAAGCAAAAACACAAAATAGTAAAGTCAGCCCTTCAATATGTTTAGGCCTACCCCCCCCCCCTCCAGATTAGCCACAAGTAGGGAATTGGGAAAAAGAGGGGATCTTTCACGACCTGACCTTGTGTTATGCTTGTATGCACTTTTCTTATATTTTCTATCCCTGTCAGTTGAAAAAGGGTGTGAGATACACCGAAACTGTTCTGAATTCAATTGTCTTCGGAGAATGTGGTTTAATTCCTCATATATATATATATATATATATATATATATATATATATATATATATATATATATATATATATATATATATATATATATATATATATATATATATATATATATATATATATATATATATATATATATATATATATATATATATATATATATATATATATATATATATATATATATATATATATATATATATATATATATATATATATATATATATATATATATATATATATATATATATATATATATATTTATATATATATATATATATATATATATATATATATATTTATATATATATATATATATATATATATATATATATATATATATATAGGGAGAGAGAGAGAGAGAGAATAAGAGATACCACGAGGGCTGCAAGGTTCTTTATTACTGAGGTTTTGAAAATTCGGGTTTCAGAATTATATAGAGAGAGGGAGAATAAGAGAAACCATGAGTTGTGCAAGGTTCTTTATTACTGACGTTCTGCTCCTCTGGAGCATTCTCAGTCTAACAAGAAACTAAGACAAGAAATGAACGGCACCGCCGTCTTATGTGACTGAACTTCGCCACGAATTATCGATGAGCTCGGACGAAGTTCCGTCTCATACCCGACAGATCAAGGGAATAGCCATTTGAGGCCCCTCCTGGAGTTGAGATGATCCCGGAGGTGCCCCCACCTCACATTGTAGGGTCCTCCTTGTGGGCGAGCCTGGGCTCTGTGCCAGACACCTAATCTGATTTTCCCCCTGTGAAAGGCCCTCCTGATGAGTGTTATGTATACTACTAGTTAAAAGGTTTCATTATGTAAAATTATGTAATTGTGTATCTATTTGGAATGTATTTGTAATGTTTATTTGTAATGTAATATATATTTATTTGTAATGTATATATTTATTATATCGAAACAACAATCTCCAACTCCTTTAGTGATTAGCCATAATACAACCAACTAACCTCCTCCCACAACACCAACTAACTTGCTACCAATACTTATTTAATTTTAAAGTTCCCCAATTTTAGGCAGTTCACCTCCAACCACTTAACGCGCTCCTACTGGAATTAATTTTCTCTAGATTTTGTTTGTGTAATTAGTCAATCAATGTGCTCTATTTTTTGTGTGATTATTCAGTGCACGACTACTGCAATGTAAGTCTCTTATAGTTTTCAAATTTGGCGCCTATGTACCTTAGACCTCTGCTTTAATGTGTGATAAGTATTATTAAGATTTTTTTATTTGTACGTATTGTATAAACTATATATTTGTAAATATGATATTCATGTTTCTCCATACCTCATATATTTATTTATAACTTTAATTAAGTAAAAGGAGAACTGCCAAATTACAAGCTTTGACTTACTATTTAAACTGCTCTCATTGTTGCTAATAATAATAACTATAATAATAACCTTAATATATTAATTTTCTATATTTATTTTGTTTTGCCTTTACCAATACTAGGTTATGCTAAATATAATATGAACTCTGATTTAAGCAAATAATTTAACTTATCATTGTTACTTAACTGTCTGTACACATTTGGGGTTTCTTAAGACTGGCATAGAGTCCAGCTTAGCCTATAATTGGCGTAGAGTAACCTCGTGTTCATAACGAGGTTCTTATTATTTTCTTTAGTGTTGTGGGACTTAATGCTGCCCGTAACATGAGACACGGGCCCCCGATGACTCACAAGAAGATGAAGGACCTCCCTTCTCACCTGTATGGAGCTCCTTTGCCAGCCATGATCTTCTCCACTTAGGAGAAGGATCTAGCTGAGGCTGCCCGGTCCGGCCTTTGGGCCTCTTCCAGGAGGGGAGAGGAGCGGACTCACCCCCCGTCCTCCTCTCCATAAAAAGGGTAAGAAAACAAAGAGGACTAGAGATTCTTATCTATCCGTTGGCCCTTTGGGAAGAGACGGGTCTCCTGCCGTTTCTGCTAGTGACCAGGGCAAGACCGGCACATCCCGACCTTAGGCGCCCTCGGGGGGGGGGGGGGAGGTTCCAGACAAACAACAAATTTGAAAGTATGGTGAGCGAAGCTTCAATCACGTTGGGGTCCCTCATTGACATTGTTGAGCCTACGGGCTTCAAATGCCTTTTAGTTATTCGCTCCACCGATGTGGAGCAAAGACTACATGTTCTACCAGAGGATAGCATTAGGTAAACTGAATGGTAGAGAGACGAGGGTCAACCGTTTCTCGGTCAGGAGTCTTCTGGTGAATGCGTCGGGCCCTTCCGTGGCAGCCATTATCAGTGCTCTTCGAACGCTCAATGAGTCGAGCCCCATCCCTACATTCTTCCTCACGTTAGACCGTGACAGGCTCCCTAAGTCGGTGCGTTCCGGCTGGTATCGCTATCGTGTCAAAACATTTGTGCCACTGCCGCGAAGGTCCTACTACTGCCACTGCTTCGGCCATACGAATCGCTCCTGTTGACGTATAAAGACAGGTTTACTTAAACTCTGTGTAAGTTGCCCCCAAAACGTACACGATAAGTCTTAGAGGACTCCTAAACCCGTTCCCTGAAAGAAGGAAGGCACTAAAGGAACTTCGGCTCCTACGCCCTCACCCAAGGATGGACTGGACGACTCGGAGAGGCGGGACCAAACAAGTGAGGAACCCTTACCTTCGAATCCCTCCCACCCGCTTCGGGGCGCTTTCTGTCATGTTCGAATTGGCAACCTCCAAAGTATGTACCCCATTTGATAGAGCGCTCCTCAGCATCTTACTCCGACGACTGCGTTGTCCCCCAGACTATTCGGCACATTTTTGTTGAATGTCAGTCTGTGGGATCTTCACGTACGTTACTGTCCCGGTACCGGAACGAGCGGAGTCTCACCCCCGCTTGTCCATTGTGCCTAGGACCGGCACTTACACATAAACCTGGAATCCTGGACTTTGTGGAGGAGGGTGGCCTCCTCCATTATATTTCACTCTTTTCGTTAATGGTCACATGCTCCGGTGCCGTGGGCAGTCGGGCCTTATCGCGTGTTTCCTTCTTCTTGCTTTTGCTTTGCTTGTTGGTTGTCTTTGTCTTTTTTGGTTGGTTTGTTTTTGGCTCGAGTCTGTCTTGTTTGTTTTCTCTTGTTGTTTTGACTTTGTTAGCATTGGTAGACTTTGATTCCAAACGCACCAACAACAATTCAGTTTTAAGAGCACTAAAGAAACATGAAATTAACAAAACTTATATGAATCTACGCACCTTCTCATGTAGTAATGCAATATCATTATTTAGGCTGCATTCAATCAGTAAGATAATACAATAAAAAGGTCAACAGAGCTAAGTCGCGTGCTTTCAATATTTTCTAACTTATGACCTTATCACCATGTGACGTTACAATCTTAAAAAATGTCAATAAGTGGGGCAATCTGACCCATAGTTAGTTTTCTTTTAATGATTCCTGGACTAACCTTGGGAGGACCTTGGTAATTATATCATTCAGAAGAGAATGTAAAACAACATAAGGATTACAAATCTCGTTAGAATTGGCTGAATAATTACGATACTATTGCAAAAAAAACTCATTGAAAATTAAAATGGTTACCATCTGACCGACCGTCTTACGCACCGACAAAGTTACTCATAGATTCGCGGTACACGCGACTAAAAATGAGCTTTATTTTAGATTGTGATCAAAAGGGAATCAGAACTAATGAGATTTTCAAATCACTTCGCTTTGCTGGGCGAATTGTAACCACATCTACCAACTTAGCAGACTTATACGACATGATTCAATAGTTAATCACATAAATGATAAATAATACTGTGAGATGTACAGGAACATACATCTTTGGAAGATGAACGAAAGGAAGTAGAGGCAGAAATTCATTTCTTTAATACTTTTTAAGTGTTCATTTCACCCATCTTCTGGTACTGAAAAGTAAATAGATTATTTTGGAAGGGTTTGTTTGTACAAACAAAATAGTGTCGTTTGATGCATTTAGTTATATTAATTAGTATTTAGTAGACACGCCATGTACAGTATTTAATGCGTTAGCCCTTTTAGTGATCGTTATAATGAGTTCAGGAATTTCCTCATGCGAATTTTCTGTCCAGGCTGCATGGAACAAATAGGCTTTTGATGCTGGTTTTTTGTTGATTGTTATCGCACGTCTCTGCCTAGTATCCTCCAACAGTGTTCAACGTGGTTGATGTCAGGAGACGCCAAGCCAAGGAAGTCGCCTGATTGCCGTTTTTGTACTGCTAGTCCTTGATCTTTTGGTTTGTGTGGTACCATCTGTATCTATAAGACACTCGATCCGTTTCTGCGGCTCCAACGTTGGTCGCTTATACCTAACGATCATTCACTTGTGCGCGTAAACGACCAGTCGTACTTATGAAACGTTTACTCATTGTATGATATTATATGATAAGTAGAGTGTGCAAGTCTCCTGAATCTACCTTCACCCCACTAATCATAATAATGATAATAATCAGTAAGTAAAGATATTTTTGTGCCTAAGAATTTCAAACAATTTGCATCTGTAATTTATTGGCGACAAATGGATCAAAGACACCCGAAAGCAACTAAGCTCAATCAGCAAAAACATAATACAAATAGAAAGAATGAGTAAGAAGGAAATAGATGATTTGATGTATGAATTAGATGAAAGATGGTAGCAAGAAGAAAAGCAAAACAAAGTCAACATAAGCATTTACAAAAAATGGAAAGATAAAATAAAAGAAATAGAATATTGTGAGAACAGTAAAAGCTCCTCACTATGGTTTAGAGCCAGAACAAATACACTTACTCTAAAGGACAGAAAAAGACACGAAAGTGGACAAGTAACGTGTGAACTCTACAATACAGAGAAGGAAGACATGGTCCACTTCGTGTTGGAATGTCCATATCTGCAAGGAGAAAGATCAAATTCAGTATATCTGCAAAGACCTCTGCAGGAAGATAAAGAAAATGTAATAGGTAAATTTATGTTCAAAGAGGAAAACACAGAGAAGGGAAAGGAAATATTAATAAAAATGTGGAAGAAAAGAGAAAGTCTAATTGAAAATAGATTGGAAGTATAAGTATGAACTAACAAAAATGGAAAATAAGTTAATAATGATAAGGGGTACTGATAAAAAAGTACAACCTCAAGATACTCCTGTTCCTGGGCAACGCCGTGGACTATGCTAGTCATTCATAAATAAGGTGGAATTTCTTACCACAAATGACTAATGGAGAAAACTAGGAGAAGTCCTTTCCGAAGGATCGAGATGTATTTTTTCCTAGTTTATGTTACCAATGCACTTCCCCAGTTTTGAACGACCACTGCTTCAGACTGCTCCCCCCTCCCCTTCACCTTACTGAAAAACTCACTTTTTTAAGATTTGGTTTCAGCCGATTTAAATCAAACTCTTGATTATGTCAATCTCTTGATCTACGCTCATCCACGTTCATAAAATTGTGTAAATCTTGCTTCGTTCCAGAATATGAGGCAGTCTGCCAGAACACTGTGGGTCTCTCTACCATCTCATTTGCCCACTCTCTTCTTTGAATATTTGATGGTGGAAGAAGAGGTCTCCCATCTAGCTGCTCTGCCATAGTAACCAAGTAGATGGAGCTAGCTCACATCAGTACTCCGACTCAGAGTTGCTCTGCAACATCAGCTGCCATACAACGGGGATTATTTCAAACAATACGCTTGACAGCCTGAAGACCTCTGTCAGAGGACCCAGATCGACATGAGCGGGATGCTGTTGATTCCATGTCTTTTTTGTTTACTGTAGAAGGAGGAATTCCAAGGTTTTGTCCAATCTGACGCTGGCTAAGTGCACCTTCTGAACCCACAATAGGCCCTCTTTGAAAATCAGGCCAACTCTTTTGCTTCTGGCGTTCTCGTTGTGGCTGGTTGATATAAATAAATTAATATTCGGTTTACTGAAATGGAAAATAATTATATATTTTAATAAGTTTGATCAGATTAAGGGAGTTTCACAGATACAACGGTGCAGTGAGGAGCGTCTATTTACTTTATATCATCATCACTAACTCTATAATTTAAGAAGGATTTTTTGAGTATTTGAATAATAATTTCATCTTAGTTTTGGTTATAACTTATGTTTTTATCAAAGTTATTTCTAATAATTCTTTTATAATATCAAAAAACAAAATGGTGAAGTTCAGAAATAAATATAAGTATCGAAATTTTGTGAATTTTTTAAAACCCAAAGAATTACAAATGGTGAAGTTCAGAAAATTTATTTTTATATATCTTCTTCTATAACTATATTTTAGCAACGTGATATTTTGAAAGGGGCGAAATTTAGTTTAGAGTTCCTTTTAAAAATTATTATAATTGGCGAAGTTCAGAAAATATATAAAAAAATTAACCATGGCTGCTTTTTTTTTAGATTTTAAATTTTAATCTTAGTAGTGAAGCCATTGCCTGATATATATATATATATATATATATATATATATATATATATATATATATATATATAGATATATAGATATATATATATATATATATATATATATATATATATATAGATATAGATATAGATATAGATATATATATATATATATATATATAGATATATATATAGATATATATATAGATATATATATAGATATATATATAGATATATATAGATATATATATATATATAAAATATGCAAATTTTGTTGAAGACCATTGCGTATTTTGCCTTAATTAATTTCCTTTTGCAACTTTCTCTTCTTTTAACTCATTTGAATCCATCTTGTAGATGGTGGATCACTTGTCCAGTATTCATCTCTTTTAAATGAATGTGTTTGGTAAAAAACAAACTAAATTGCTAAGCTTTCGATCTTATTCGATCATCTTCGGAGCGTTTTGAAATGTTCTTGCCTCCTTTACCGATGTAATGAGTGGACTGAGGATCTGGCAGAGTGAAAGAAAACGATTTTTAAGAAGTATTTATTCCGCCTTGGTTAAAAGTAACGTTAGAGGAAATGGGCCACTCCTGTGAGTGGAATTTTTAAAATAGTTTTAATGTGTGATTCCAACTTGTCGCTAAACTGTTGATGGCCAGCTTATCTTCATTTATTAATATGGCTTCTAAGATGTTAAGGCTCACTTTATTAACCTCTTTTCTTTTAATAATGGTGTTATCAACGAGCATATCTCTCGTTAGGTTAATATTTTGGACACACTCCATATGGTTCTTAGGCCCTCCGCTTTGTAGATGCATAGTTAAACGTCTCGAAAGTCATGCCAATATATTTTGAGTTTTAATAAAGCTTACAGTCTTTATTGGGGCAAATGAGCTCGTAAACTATGTTGGTTGACTTGCGATTCGAGGAGTTTAGGTAGATGTTGTTTTTCATCAGAAGATTGCTGGCTTTTGTTGTTTTATAATAGATGATGAGTTGGATTTTATCCGTTTGATTTTTAACTTTGATGCTACGGTTAATCTCCTTGATGTTTTTTTCATCTATTTTATAGGCCGTGGAGATCTGGTTTCTGCAATACACTTTGATGTTGTTGATTTCTCCATGATTACTTACAGTTTTATCCGCATGTTTGTAATGGTTATTTAAAAATGATTGGAGTTGTTCGTCAATCGTGCTGTTTGAGAAACCATTATTCACCAGTATTTGTTTTACTCGTGCAATCTCTTGGTGGGAAAAGTCCCCACCTAGAGCAGCATTTATAAGCTCGGCGGATGTATGAGCCGATTACGCTTATTTTGTACCTTTCAGGGCATTCACTCTCCGCATTGAGGCATCTTCCCATGTCCGTAATTTTCCTATGTACTTTAGTGATGTTGCCGCCATTGATGTTTAGAACATCAACGTCCAAGAAAGGGAGTTTATTGCCCGTGTTCAATTCATAAGTGAATTTTAGCATGGAGTTCTCCTCAAAATGCTGTTTGATGTTTACTAGATGTTCTTCGTTTTGGACGTTGATGTAGATGTCATCTACATATCGGCAATATGTGTGTGGCTTATTTTCTATGATGTCCAATAATCTCTCCTCAAGTTGACCCATGTAATAGTTGGCGAAGATCGGCCCTAAGGGTGATCCCATATCCACTCCATCCACTCGCGTGTATAGGTTACCGTCCGGTGTCCTGAATGACGCCTCTGATGTGCATGAACGTAACATGCTCCTTAAGATGTTTTGGTCAAGATTTGAAGGAGACATTGTAGGATGGTGTTACACTTTTTTTTATAATGATGTCGATTGTCTGAGCGATAGGCACGTTCGTAAACAGGCTTTCTACGTCAAGGGATGATGTTAGTCCTGTCGGTCTTGTAGAGTGGAGTCTGTCGATGAATTCCTCCCTGGATTTTATGCTATATTCCAAAGGGATGTACAGTTTTATTAATGCATTCAGGGTTTTAGCTAAACAGTACATAGGAGTCGTGACTTGAGAGATGATAGGCCTCAATGGGTTGTGCGGCTTATGAATATTTACATTTCCATACAGATGATATCCTGGTGTGTAATCGCCGATGATCTTTTGGAAGTGAAGTTCCCCGATGAGTGCATTAGCTTTAGTTATTTGTCCATTTATTTGCTTTTTTAAGTCTTCTGTTGGATCTTTTTTCAAGCGTTGAATGTAAAACAACATAAGGGTTTCAAATTTCGTTAGAATCGGCCGAATAGTTATGATGTTATATCCAAAAAAATCACATTGAAAATTAAAATGGTTTCCATCCGACTGACCAACCTATGGACCGACATGGTCACTTATGAGTCCACGCGACTAAAAACACAGCCTTGTCTGCTGGACGTGGATATATAATAATTGTTTCTATAAGCAAAATGCGGTATAGCTATGGGATGTAATTTGGAACCGCCTTTTGCTAATTTATTTATGTATCATTTTGAGAAATAATTCCTTGATGCTTCTAATAATGATTTTAAGCCTGTATTTTGCCGGCGATCTGTTGACGACACTTTTGCACTTTTTTCCTTGCGAGGATAATCTTTTAACATTTTCAAATTACTCCAATTCATATCATACAAATAGCAAATTTACGATTGACCGTCAATTAAAACGCTAATTTATTTCATTTACGTCCATGATAAATGATTATGTCATAAATTTGTTACTTTAATTTACATTAATCAAATATTTTCTAGTGTCTAAGTTGTTTTAGCTCCCATAAATTCAAGGTAATCACCATTTTTTTACATTATTAACCCGTTTTTATAGTTTATGTTCCATTTACGATCTATTAATTTAGTGAGCTTAAAAAATATTGGAGGGGGTAAATGGTTCTACCCAACAATTTTTAAATGTTTAAACAGATTTCTTAACCAAAAATTACACAGCAGTTTTTAAATGTTTAAACAGATTTCTTAACCGAAAATTACACAGCAGTTTTTAAATGTTTAAACAAATTTCTTAACAGAAAATTACACAACAGTTTTTAAAGGTTTAAACAGATTTCTTAACAGAAAATTACACAGCAGTTTTTAAAGGTTTAAACAGATTTCTTAACAGAAAATTACACAACAGTTTTTAATGTTTAAACAAATTTCTTAACAGAAAATTACGCAGCAGTTTTTAAATATTTAGACAAATTTCTTAACAGAAAATTACACAGCAGTTTTTAAATATTTAGACAAATTTCTTAACAGAAAATTACACAGCAGTTTTTAAATGTTTAAACAGATTTCTTAACAGAAAATTACACAGCAGTTTTTAAATATTTAGACAAATTTCTTAACAGAAAATAACACAGCAGTTTTTAAAGGTTTAAACAGATTTCTTAACCGAAAATTACACAGCAGTTTTTAAATGTTTAAACAGATTTCTTAACAGAAAATTACACAGCAGTTTTTAAATGTTTAAACAGATTTCTTAACAGAAAATTACGCAGCAGTTTTTAAATATTTAAACAGATTTCTTAACCGAAAATGCAGTGCCTCCGACCTTGTTTTTAATGTTCCTAAAGATGAGTTACTCATAAGTACACATTTAGGCCACAAACAAGACTTATCGATAAAATTTAGGCTTGTAAATTTTATAAATCCTGATTTTCTACATTTGAGTGTTAAATTCATTTGATAAATACATTTAAAATAAGGTCATTATTCTGTTTCATAGATCTCCTTCCTAAAGAGTTGATATCGCGTTGTATGTATCTTTACCGGTGCGTCACGTGATGACGTCAGTTAGGCCGGTTCAAGGAAAAAGAATCTAGTTACTTTTCACATCACGTAGGGTTTGTCTTTTTTTACTCCTCGCCGATCTAGGGTCATACTAGGACATCTGAGACCCCTTGAATGTAACAATTTCAACGTTTTGCTCACGGTTAGTTGTTCAAATATTTTCAATTATCTTTATATATTTAAAATGCAACCCTCAATAATAATCAGGCAACCATCAAATATAACGATACATCAATGATTTCTTCGACTCATCCATAGGTTCAACTATCCCAAAGGAAAATAAAACAGAGAATCCTAAACGCTTTTTGTTTACATCTTCAAGGGCAAAGAGAGAGAGAGGGAGAAAGAAATCCCCTCCCCCAAACTTTTAAGAAAAATATGACGTCACTTAGACAAACTGACAAACAAACTCATCGGAAAAAAAATATGAACATCCATAGGCACAAACAAATAATATAATAGTCCAATAAATTAAATTGATACTGCGAGCATATTTCCTTAATTATGAAATTATTTAATTTAAATAAACCTTCGTTTTAAATTAAAGTTGGTTTATTTTGAGAATTATAGGATGGCTGATTCAATTAAATTTCTTTTGATAACATTTTTGCAAGGAAATGAACGATTTCCGCGGTAGGCCCAGTCCATTTTGTCATTAAAGGTGAACTGATATCAGATGAAGAGTATTGGAAATTTGCCCAGTCCTGCAACTGTATTGATACTGTTCACTTCTATTGTCTTTTGTTTGTTTTCCTATCTAAAAGCTACAATATGAGTTACACGAGACCGTATTCGCATGCTGCTTCAATGGGGAAACAATTTTTAATGTTTTTTAAATGGAATTATTACCCAAAACGACATTAACATTGAAATATTTTATGTGGTAGGTGGTCGTTAAAGGAAGATTTAAAATAATGTTCCATATGAACGCCTTTTTTTCTCCATAAAATTAATTTTTGGTCTCGCGTTATTTTTTCAGATATATTTTTGGGGGTAGCAAATTCAAAAATGATACTAAAATGTAAATATAAAGAATCAAAAACGGATTTCTTAGTGTTGGCAGGAATTATTAGTGTAGAAATGAATATAAGCTGGGGCTTAATAGTCGTCTTATGATGTAAACTTAAAAAGCCTAGGAGCCTAAGATGCACCATGGTATGAGATTATTCACAAGCACGAATGAAATTATTTATATTACATTCATTTGGCCAAATAGAAAGAAATATTAGCCACATAGTGGTACCAGATAATATTAATAGGAATGAAATGGAGGAAATTAGTTACAAAAAAATTATATATAAACAGCTCAGCATGGGAGGGGGGGAGAGTTGCTCACGGCTATACCCGAAGCATTGGAGATACCATTCACTAATAAAGTTAAAATAGCAATTTGAGGTTATAAAGTCTGATTAATTCTATGCATACATAGGTAAAAATGTGCGAGGAAATTTGTTCAAGTGCTTATGGTAACCAGACAAGCAGATAACACTGGGTTGCATCCCCTAAAAAATTCCTTGCAACAAAGACGTCATTACCATTTCCAATTAGAGTTTTGCTTGCTAAATACAGAAATCATACTCATTTTTTTCAGGGAGGTTCTCATTTTTTTTGTAATAACCGACACTAAATTATTCAGGTCTATCGTGCAGAAATGCGTCTGAGCCAGGACTATAAAATTCCTGTAAATTTATATAGGTAAGTAAAGGCAAACAGAGGTTGATAGCCATTTTATTTTATTGAGAAGAAACAAAATCATGATAAATGTACGTTACACACATACAGGCATGTACATATCTGCTTACAAAAATCACCATTGTATTTGAATGTTGAGGCCAGCTATTCTCCCTCAAATGCACGCGTTCGAGACTTTCTCTTGTGTGCCGGTGTATCAGCAGATGTTGCCTGGCTTCTTTGAAGCGACCAGCTGAAATCAGCCATCATCGTCACGCTCTAATTGCTTTGATAGCAGTGCTCCATTTCGGATATATATTGATGGAACCTCTCCCCCTGTTCCTCACTGAAGTCACCCGAGTTGGCAGGAAAGTAGTCAAGATGACTATGGAGGAAATGCATTTTTATGCTTATACGTGCACCAGCCGTCTCATATGCTGGAAGCATGTTCCCACTCTTTCCTTGTAGTCATCGGCTTTTGTGTTCCCAAGAAGCCTGTTACAACTGACTTAAAACTATTCTAAGCACTTCTTTCATGAGGTGTTAATGCTTCAGTAAAGCCAGTATCTGAGAGAAGCTCAGGAATCTGTGGTCCAACAAATATGCCGGCTTTCATTTTAGCATCACTTACAGAAGGGAATTTGTGGGACAGGTACTTACACCCTTCTCCATCTTTCGGAATTGCTTTAACAAAGTTCTTCATCAATCCCAGCTCTATGTGAAGTGGAGGTAGAATCATATTCCCCCCTGGTACAAGTGGTAAAGCTTTGACGTTATGGCGGCCAGGTACAAATTCCGTCCTTTGTGGTCATTGCACTTGTCTGTAGTGTACGGAATCTGCACGGCTGTCCCACAAGCATAAAAAGCATGGATGTTTTGTGTAGCCTCCCTACAGCCCTAACAAAATACTTAGGACCTTCAGGTCACCACAAGAAGCCAGTTGTGATCCTGATATTATATGTTGTTAAGAAGAAGTGACATGGTAGCGTAGGTTTCTTTCAGGGTGACGGAATGCGCAATGGGCAATGATGCTACTTTTTTGCCATTAAAAAGTAGCACGGCTTTCAGACTCCTTGTAGAGGAGTCGATAAAGAGCTTCCATTCTTCAGGGTGGTATTCCTTGCCCATGGGTCCCACAAGACCCGAAACATCATGACAATACACCATGTCATCTGTCTTAGTAATGTATCCCACAAATTCCTGCTCTCGATGCCTATACCATGCAAAGTGTGTGCTGCAGGTGACTTGTTGATGCCTAGAAAAAGAGGGCAGCTTTCAGACTCGTCTTAGAAGCACCAATAAAGAGACGCCAGTCAGACGCCTCATATGTCTGTGACAAGGCTTCGAACAATCCATTTATATCATGGCAGTAGCAGAGAGGTCCATTAACTGTGAAGAATGAAGTTAAATCACGATTACGCTTTCTAAAGTAACTCACATGCACATTTTTCTTGAGTAAGAATTTTTCATGTAGTCGAGATGCTAGAAGTTCTGCTTTTTCCTTTGACAATGACAGATCTCTCACAAGATCATTCAGATCTTCCTGAGTAAATAACTTTGGCTCAGAGTTAGCATCCTCATATTCAACATCCGCATCTAATGTGCATACGCCTTCAGTACTGCTATCATCACTGATATCATCAGGTACGAGGCCATCATCAGGTAGAACTGTAATTGGCAAAGATACATCATGTGGAACTAGTCTGTACGCCAAATCCATGGTTGGATAAACAATTTGGTGCTTGTTCTTTACAGAAAACCCTTTTGTTGTCACACTGCAGAAATAGCAATCTTCGAGATGATCTCTGGGCTCTCTCCATATCATAGGAACAGCAAAGGGCATTGAAGCTTTCTTTTTGTTAATCCAGTCAGGTAATCCATTAGAGCAGGAAGTACAAATTTGGTGTGGTGCCCATGCTTTATTTTGGTCACCCAGAGGGCAACCGAAGTAGAGTTTGTACATTTTCTTTATATCATTTGTGATAGTACGCTGCTGAGATTTTGTTGTAAAATGCCCACATACATAGCAGAATTTATCTGGATGATTTTTGCACTCTCGAGGCATTGTTACTGCTTTATGGAAATATTTGGAAACCTCTTGTGATCAACGCAGAAGAAGCAGCTTAGAAGATGCCCATCACATGAGGAACCTGAAAGCATAAAACAGAATTATAAATTATTGCGCAAAATATTCATGCGGGTTACAAATGTAAATGAATTCTTCTCTGTACCCCTTTAACCAGCAAGAACTCACGAAGCATCTAGTTTGCTAATCTTAGCAGTACAGTAATGATGCATGCAATAGAGCAATACCGGTAATATACTACATTTTATAATCGCAGGCGGCCATTTTAAATTTTTGGCATATCTTAAAAACGGTACGTGCTAGAGAAAAACCAAAGGCTGATTCGGATTCAGCATGAAAATGCATTTAGAGAAGTATAGTAAGGTATCTGATGAAAAATGTGTGTTGACCAATGTAATAGAACGCACAGGTTCGCGAACTGTTAATAGAACACAAAACAATTGCGAACTGATAATAAAAAACAGGAAAATTCGCGAACTGATAATAAAACGCAAAGAAAATTCGCGAAATGATAATAGAACGCAAAGAAAATTTTCGAACTGATAATAGAACGCAAAGGAAGATTCGCGAACTGTTAATAGAACGCAAAGGAAAATTCGCGAACTGATAATAAAAAGCAAAGGGAAATTCGCGAACTGATAATAGAACACGAACAAAAATTCGCGAACTGTTAATAGAACGCAAAAGAAAATTCGCGAACTGATAATATAACACAGAAGAAAATCGGCGAACTGATAATAGAACGCTAGGAAAAATCGCGAACTGATAATAGAACACGAACAAAAATTCGCGAACTGTTAATACAACGCACAGAAAAATTCGCGAACTGTTAATAGAACGCAAAGGAAAATTCGCGAACTAATAATATAACACAAAGGAAAATTTGCGAACTGATAATAGAACGCCAGGAAAATTTGCGAACTGATAATAGAACACGAAGAAAAATTCGCGAACTGTTAATAGAACGCAAAGGAAAATTCGCGAACTGATAATTAAAACCCTATGAAAATTCGCGGAGATATAAAACGCAAAGAAAATTCACAAACTGATAATAGAATGCAAAGGAAAATTCGCGAACTGATAATATAACACAAAGGAAAATTTGCCAACTGATAATAGAACGCCAGGAAAATTCGCGAACTGATAATAGAACACGAAGAAAAATTCGCGAACTGATAATAGAACGCAAAGGAAAATTTGCGAACTGTTAATAGAACGCAAAGGACAATTCGCGAACTGGTAATAAAAACCCTAGGAAAGTTCGCGGTGATAATAAAACGCAAAGAAAATTCGCGAACTGATAATGCAACGCAAAGGAAAATTCGCGAACTGTTAATAGAACGCAAAGGAAAATTCGCGAACTGATAATAAAAACTCTAGGAAAATTAGCGGTGATAATAAACCGCAAAGAAAATTTGCGAACTGATAATAGAACGCAAAGGAAAATTCGCGAACTGTTAATAGAACGCAAAGGAAAATTCGCGAACTGATAATAAAAACTGTAGGAAAATTCGCGGTGATAATAAAACGCAAATAAAATTAGCGAACTGATAATAGAACGCAAAGTAAAATTTTGAACACAATATTTATCTTTGGGTAGCAACTGTTATTTTCTATTTGCTTGTGTCTAGATACATGAAAAAACACTTATTTATTTCAAATTTTGCTTTTGTGTCCAGGATAATGAGATTTATATGAAATTTACCTATTCTATCTGAAGGAAGTGGCGAATTTGAACTTTCATTTGCATTAAGTAGGAAAAAAAACATGATTCAAAAATTGCATTTATTTATTCTAGAATTATATAAGGAGACAATTAAAAAATTAGAAATGAGTAGTTTTCCATGATTTACGCTTATACTGTAAATTACTCTCACGAATCAGCCCCCAAATAGTCCCCCATCAGATTTGCACTATACGATCCTTGCCAGTGGCGTTCAAAGTCCATTAGATCCTGATGAAAGCGCTCGCCATGATCCTCGGAGTACGCTCCCATGTTCTCCTTAAATTTATCAAGATGAGCGTCAAGAATATGTACTTTCAGGGACGTCCTGCAACCGATCTTGCCGTAGTTTCTCACCAAGTTCTTAACAAGCTCTACATAGTTTTCGGCTTTGTGATTACCTAGGAAGCCCAGAACCACTGCGATAAAGCTGTCCCACGCTGCTTTTTCCATCCTAGTGAGCTTCTTGGGAAACTTGCACTCCATGATCTTTTTTATTTGTGGACAGAAATGGACCCAGGCTTCCACCTTTGCCGCAGATAGTTTAGGAAAGTAATCTTGGAGATACTTGAAAGCTTCAAACTCCTTATCTAGAGCTCTGACGAATTGTTTCATAAGGTCCAATTTTAAGTGCAGAGTAGGAAACAGTACTTTTGGGGGGTCTAACAAAGGCTCCCATTTGACTTTATTTCTCCCCACACTAAACTCGATCCGATGTGGCCAATCCCGGTGATGGTAGTCTACCACGGTGGCCCTGGTGTCCCAAAGGCAAAGATGAGGAAACTTGGTAAAGCCGCCTTGGAGACCCATCAAGAAGGACACCTCTTTGAAGTCCCCGATAACCTCCCAACCGTACTCTTTATATTTCAATGCATCTAGCAAGATCTTGACACTACTGTTATCCTCTTTGACCTGGACTGAATAAGCAAGGGGAAGAGATAAATACATGTTCCCGATATGAAGCAGCACTGCTTTGAGGCTCCTGGACGAGCTGTCAATGAAGAGGTACCACTCTTTGGGGGTTACAGGCGATTCCGATTGCCTCAAACAGACCAGTCACATTGTGACAAAAGCAAAGCGCATCCTGACGTGTAAAAAAAGCTTGAAAAACACTGGTGGCGCTTTCTCTGACATAATATTTGCACACTGTCATCTAACAAATCCCACTTCTTGAGTCTCGAAGTTAAAAGTTCGGCATTGGACTTTGTGAGACGAAGAGTTCTGACAAGATCGTTGAGATCTTTTTGGTTGGGGTAGTATGGGTTTCTCTCCTCAGTTGCACCTCTGAAATCTGGATCATTGACTTCATCCTCTTCTGAACTGCTTTTCCTTTCTAAGAACTGCTGCTCTCTTTTTGGAGGACTGGGTGCGGGGAGTACAAAACTGTGTGGCACTAGCGTAGTATATGACTGAAGGTCTGGATACATGTTAACAGGCGCATTTTTGCCTGTTCAACGTTTGGAAGGGTTCCTCATGCAAAAGAAACAATTGCTTGAGTGGTCAGTTGGTTCCCTCCAAATTCGTGGGATTGAGAAATTCATAGCTATCTTTTCTCCTTCTTACCATCCTGTAAAAAAAAACAAAATGAAATCATGAGTATAATTATACAAATACTTTACTTTTCACAGTGTTATTAGAAATGTTAAAAAAATATCCACTATCCAAATAAACAAAACACATTATATATATATATATATATATATATATATATATATATATATATATATATATATATATATATATATATATATATATATATATATATATATATATTATATATTACCTTCCAGAGTTCTTTTGCAGAGCTCGTAGGTGAAATGAGGTGGCCAAGGTTTGTCTTGATCTCCGACCGGGATGCCGAAATATGCCTTGTAGGCCTCACACATTTTAGCAGATCTCTCTAAAGAGTACTTTTTGGCTCTTGTCTTAATAAATTAGCCACAGACATAGCAAAATGCGTCTGTCAGATGCTTACAACCTCTTGATGCCATGTGTGACGAATGTTTCTATCAATGACGAGTGACGATGTCTGCGCTGTAACTGCTAGAGTTAAACTGATCTGTTGAGTAAACATTTTCTGTATTTATACAGTCATCTACTTTACTATAATGTTCTAGAAATTCTTCCAACATATACAAAAATTCTGGAAAGATCTAGAAAGTTCTACAGTTTATTTTTCACAAATTTATGCTAAATCTATGTGGAATTTAAGAAAACTGCCATTTTTCTGCACGTCGCCAAAAACAAAATATAAGGGAAATAATAGCTATTACTTATGTATTACTGTTTCTATAACTTTTTAAATACAGTATATCCTGTTTATAATATAACTGAAAAAACATGACTCTCGAAACCTTTTATATATTTGTACTATTTGCATAAAAATAATGTTATTTACCATAATTGGGATAATTTAAAAAATCCAATGTCCTAGCCAAGAAAGCAAAGTTTGGGGATTATAATTTTCTTTTTTTATTTAATAAAGCCACAAAAAATTGGGGAATAACACTCTTGTTACACAGTAATAGAACTCAAAGAAAAATTCGCGAACTGATAATAGAACACAAAGGAAAATTCGCGAACTGATAATAGAACACAGAGGAAAATTCGCGAACTGATAATAGAACACAAAGGAAAATTCGCGAACTAATAATAGAACGCAAATGAAAATTCGCGAACTGATAATAGAACGCAAATGAAAATTCGCGAACTGATAATAGAACGCAAAGGAAAATTCGCGAACTGATAATAGAACACAAAGGAAAATTCGCGAACTGATAATAGAACTCAAAGGAAAATTCGCGAACTGATAATAAAACACAAATGAAAATTCGCAAACTGATAATAGAACACAAAGGAAAATTCGAGAACTGATAATAGAACGCAAAGGAAAATTCGCGAACTGATAATTGAACACAAAGGAAAATTCACGAACTGATAATAGAACACGAAGGAAAATTCGCGAACTGATAAAAGAACGCAAAGGAAAATTTGTGAACTAATAATAGAACACAAATGAAAATTCGCGAACTGATAATAAACACAAATGAAAATTCGCGAACTGATAATAGAACACAAAGGAAAATTCGAGAACTGATAATAGAACGCAAATTAAAATTCGCGAACTGATAATTGAAAGCAAAGGAAAATTCGAGAACTGATAATAAGACACAAAGGAAAATTCGCGAACTGATGATAGAACACAAATGAAAATTCGCGAACTTATAATAAAACACAAAGGAAAATTCGCGAACTGATAATATAACAACGGGGGAAAATTCGCGAACTAATAATAGAACACAAAGGAAAATTCGCGAACTAATAATAGAACACAAAGGAAAATTCGCGAACTAATAATAGAACGCAAAGGAAAATTCGCGAACTGATAATAGAACGCAAATGAAAATTCGCCAAATGATAATAGAACTCAAAGGAAAATTCGCGAACTGATAAAAGAACACAAATGAAAATTCGCGAACTGATAATAGAACGCAAACGAAAATTCGAGAACTGATAATAAGACACAAAGGAAAATTCGCGAACTGATGATAGAACACAAATGAAAATTCGCGAACTTATAATAAAACACAAAGGAAAATTCGCGAACTGATAATATAACAACGGGGGAAAATTCGCGAACTAATAATAGAACACAAAGGAAAATTCGCGAACTAATAATAGAACACAAAGGAAAATTCGCGAACTAATAATAGAACGCAAAGGAAAATTCGCGAACTGATAATAGAACGCAAATGAAAATTCGCCAAATGATAATAGAACGCAAAGGAAAATTCGCGAACTGATAATAGAACACAAAGGAAAATTCGCGAACTGATAATAGAACTCAAAGGAAAATTCGCGAACTGATAATAAAACACAAATGAAAATTCGCAAACTGATAATAGAACACAAAGGAAAATTCGAGAACTGATAATAGAACGCAAAGGAAAATTCGCGAACTGATAATTGAACACAAAGGAAAATTCACGAACTGATAATAGAACACGAAGGAAAATTCGCGAACTGATAAAAGAACGCAAAGGAAAATTTGTGAACTAATAATAGAACACAAATGAAAATTCGCGAACTGATAATAAACACAAATGAAAATTCGCGAACTGATAATAGAACACAAAGGAAAATTCGAGAACTGATAATAGAACGCAAATTAGAATTCGCGAACTGATAATTGAAAGCAAAGGAAAATTCGCGAACTGATAAAAGAACACGAAGGAAAATTCGCGAACTGATAATAGAACTCAAAGGAAAATTCGCGAACTGATAAAAGAACACAAATGAAAATTCGCGAACTGATAATAGAACGCACACGAAAATTCGAGAACTGATAATAAGACACAAAGGGAAATTCGCGAACTGATGATAGAACACAAATGAAAATTCGCGAACTTATAATAAAACACAAAGGAAAATTCGCGAACTGATAATATAACACAAAGGAAAATTCGCGAACTAATAATAGAACGCAAATTAAAATTTGCGAACTGATAATAGAACACAAATGAAAATTTGCGAACTGATAATAGAACGCAAAGGAAAATTCGCGAACTGATAATATAACACAAAGGAAAATTCGCGAACTGATAATAGAACACAAAGGAAAAATCGCTAACTGATAATTGAACACAAAGGAAAATTCGCGAAATTATAATAGAACACAAAGGAAAATTCGCGAACTGATAAAAGAACACAAAGGAAAATTCGCGAACTGATAATATTACACAAAGGAAAATTTGCAAACTGATAATTGAACACAAAGGAAAATTCGCGAACTGATAATAGAACACAAATGAAAATTCGCGAACTAATAATAGAACGCAAATTAAAATTTGCGAACTGATAATAGAACACAAATGAAAATTTGCGAACTGATAATAGAACGCAAAGGAAAATTTTCGAACTGAAAATAAAACACAAAGGAAAATTCGCAAACTAATAATATAGCACAAAGGAAAATTCGCGAACTTATAATAGAACACAAAGGAAAATTCGCGAACTGATAATAGAACACAAAGGAAAATTCGCGAACTGATAATAGAACTCAAAGGAAAATTCGCGAACTGATAATAAAACACAAATGAAAATTCGCAAACTGATAATAGAACACAAAGGAAAATTCGAGAACTGATAATAGAACGCAAAGGAAAATTCGCGAACTGATAATTGAACACAAAGGAAAATTCACGAACTGATAATAGAACACGAAGGAAAATTCGCGAACTGATAAAAGAACGCAAAGGAAAATTTGTGAACTAATAATAGAACACAAATGAAAATTCGCGAACTGATAATAAACACAAATGAAAATTCGCGAACTGATAATAGAACACAAAGGAAAATTCGAGAACTGATAATAGAACGCAAATTAAAATTCGCGAACTGATAATTGAAAGCAAAGGAAAATTCGCGAACTGATAAAAGAACACGAAGGAAAATTCGCGAACTGATAAAAGAACGCAAAGGAAAATTTGCGAACTGATAATAGAACACAAATGAAAATTCGCGAACTGATAATAGAACTCAAAGGAAAATTCGCGAACTGATAAAAGAACACAAATGAAAATTCGCGAACTGATAATAGAACGCAAACGAAAATTCGAGAACTGATAATAAGACACAAAGGAAAATTCGCGAACTGATGATAGAACACAAATGAAAATTCGCGAACTTATAATAAAACACAAAGGAAAATTCGCGAACTGATAATATAACAACGGGGGAAAATTCGCGAACTAATAATAGAACACAAAGGAAAATTCGCGAACTAATAATAGAACACAAAGGAAAATTCGCGAACTAATAATAGAACGCAAAGGAAAATTCGCGAACTGATAATAGAACGCAAATGAAAATTCGCCAAATGATAATAGAACGCAAAGGAAAATTCGCGAACTGATAATAGAACACAAAGGAAAATTCGCGAACTGATAATAGAACTCAAAGGAAAATTCGCGAACTGATAATAAAACACAAATGAAAATTCGCAAACTGATAATAGAACACAAAGGAAAATTCGAGAACTGATAATAGAACGCAAAGGAAAATTCGCGAACTGATAATTGAACACAAAGGAAAATTCACGAACTGATAATAGAACACGAAGGAAAATTCGCGAACTGATAAAAGAACGCAAAGGAAAATTTGTGAACTAATAATAGAACACAAATGAAAATTCGCGAACTGATAATAAACACAAATGAAAATTCGCGAACTGATAATAGAACACAAAGGAAAATTCGAGAACTGATAATAGAACGCAAATTAGAATTCGCGAACTGATAATTGAAAGCAAAGGAAAATTCGCGAACTGATAAAAGAACACGAAGGAAAATTCGCGAACTGATAATAGAACTCAAAGGAAAATTCGCGAACTGATAAAAGAACACAAATGAAAATTCGCGAACTGATAATAGAACGCACACGAAAATTCGAGAACTGATAATAAGACACAAAGGGAAATTCGCGAACTGATGATAGAACACAAATGAAAATTCGCGAACTTATAATAAAACACAAAGGAAAATTCGCGAACTGATAATATAACACAAAGGAAAATTCGCGAACTGATAATAGAACGCAAAGGAAAATTCGCGAACTGATAATATAACACAAAGGAAAATTCGCGAACTGATAATAGAACACAAAGGAAAAATCGCTAACTGATAATTGAACACAAAGGAAAATTCGCGAAATTATAATAGAACACAAAGGAAAATTCGCGAACTGATAAAAGAACACAAAGGAAAATTCGCGAACTGATAATATTACACAAAGGAAAATTTGCAAACTGATAATTGAACACAAAGGAAAATTCGCGAACTGATAATAGAACACAAATGAAAATTCGCGAACTAATAATAGAACGCAAATTAAAATTTGCGAACTGATAATAGAACACAAATGAAAATTTGCGAACTGATAATAGAACGCAAAGGAAAATTTTCGAACTGAAAATAAAACACAAAGGAAAATTCGCAAACTAATAATATAGCACAAAGGAAAATTCGCGAACTTATAATAGAACACAAAGGAAAATTCGCGAACTGATATTAGAACACAAATGAAAATTCGCGAACTGATAATAGGACACAAAGGAAAATTCGCGAACTGATAATAGAACGCAAAGGAAAATTCGCGAACTTATAATAGAACGCAAAGGAAAATTCGCAACCTGATAATAGAACACAAAGCAAAATTCGCGAACTGTTAATAGAACGCAAAGGAAAATTCGCGAACTGATAATAGAACGCAAAGGAAAATTCGCAAACTGATAATAGAACACAAAGCAAAATTCGCGAACTGATAATAGAACGCAAAGGAAAATTCGCGAACTGATAATAGAACGCAAATGAAAATTCGCGAACTGTTAATATAACACAAAGGAAAATTCGCGAACTGATAATAGAACACAAAGGAAAATTCGCGAACTGATAATAGAACACAAAGGAAAATTCGCGAACTGATAATAGAAGGCAAATGAAAATTCGCCAACTGATAATAGAACACAAATGAAAATTCGCGAACTGATAATAGAACTCAAAGGAAAATTCGCGAACTGATAAAAGAACACAAATGAAAATTCGCGAACTGATAATAGAACGCAAACGAAAATTCGAGAACTGATAATAAGACACAAAGGGAAATTCGCGAACTGATGATAGAACACAAATGAAAATTCGCGAACTTATAATAAAACACAAAGGAAAATTCGAGAACTGATAATAGAACGCAAATTAAAATTCGCGAACTGATAATTGAAAACAAAGGAAAAATTCGCGAACTGATAAAAGAACACGAAGGAAAATTCGCGAACTGATAAAAGAACGCAAAGGAAAATTTGCGAACTGATAATAGAACACAAATGAAAATTCGCGAACTGATAATAGAACTCAAAGGAAAATTCGCGAACTGATAAAAGAACACAAATGAAAATTCGCGAACTGATAATAGAACGCAAACGAAAATTCGAGAACTGATAATAAGACACAAAGGGAAATTCGCGAACTGATGATAGAACACAAATTTTTTTTTTCGCGAACTTATAATAAAACACAAAGATAAATTCGCGAACTGATAATATAACACAAAGGAAAATTCGCGAACTGATAATAGAACGCAAAGGAAAATTCGCGAACTGATAATATAACACAAAGGAAAATTCGCGAACTGATAATAGAACACAAAGGAAAAATCGCCAACTGATAATTGAACACAAAGGAAAATTCGCGAAATTATAATAGAACACAAAGGAAAATTCGCGAACTGATAAAAGAACACAAAGGAAAATTCGCGAACTGATAATATTACACAAAGGAAAATTTGCAAACTGATAATTGAACATAAAGGAAAATTCGCGAACTGATAATAGAACACAAATGAAAATTCGCGAACTAATAATAGAACGCAAATTAAAATTTGCGAACTGATAATAGAACACAAATGAAAATTTGCGAACTGATAATAGAACGCAAAGGAAAATTTTCCGTCTGATAATAAAACAAAGGAAAATTCGCAAACTAATAATATAGCACAAAGGAAAATTCGCGAACTTATAATAGAACACAAAGGAAAATTCGCGAACTGATATTAGAACACAAATGAAAATTCGCGAACTGATAATAGGACACAAAGGAAAATTCGCGAACTGATAATAGAACGCAAAGGAAAATTCGCGAACTTATAATAGAACGCAAAGGAAAATTCGCAACCTGATAATAGAACACAAAGCAAAATTCGCGAACTGTTAATAGAACGCAAAGGAAAATTCGCGAACTGATAATAGAACGCAAAGGAAAATTCGCAAACTGATAATAGAACACAAAGCAAAATTCGCGAACTAATAATAGAACGCAAAGGAAAATTCGCGAACTGATAATAGAACGCAAATGAAAATTCGCGAACTGTTAATATAACACAAAGGAAAATTCGCGAACTGATAAAAGAACACAAATGAAAATTCGCGAACTGATAATAGAACGCAAACGAAAATTCGAGAACTGATAATAAGACACAAAGGAAAATTCGCGAACTGATGATAGAACACAAATGAAAATTCGCGAACTTATAATAAAACACAAAGGAAAATTCGCGAACTGATAATATAACACAGAGGAAAATTCGCGAACTAATAATAGAACACAAAGGAAAATTCGCGAACTAATAATAGAACACAAAGGAAAATTCGCGAACTAATAATAGAACGCAAAGGAAAATTCGCGAACTGATAATAGAACGCAAATGAAAATTCGCCAAATGATAATAGAACGCAAAGGAAAATTCGCGAACTGATAATAGAACACAAAGGAAAATTCGCGAACTGATAATAGAACTCAAAGGAAAATTCGCGAACTGATAATAAAACACAAATGAAAATTCGCAAACTGATAATAGAACACAAAGGAAAATTCGAGAACTGATAATAGAACGCAAAGGAAAATTCGCGAACTGATAATTGAACACAAAGGAAAATTCACGAACTGATAATAGAACACGAAGGAAAATTCGCGAACTGATAAAAGAACGCAAAGGAAAATTTGTGAACTAATAATAGAACACAAATGAAAATTCGCGAACTGATAATAAACACAAATGAAAATTCGCGAACTGATAATAGAACACAAAGGAAAATTCGAGAACTGATAATAGAACGCAAATTAAAATTCGCGAACTGATAATTGAAAGCAAAGGAAAATTCGCGAACTGATAAAAGAACACGAAGGAAAATTCGCGAACTGATAAAAGAACGCAAAGGAAAATTTGCGAACTGATAATAGAACACAAATGAAAATTCGCGAACTGATAATAGAACTCAAAGGAAAATTCGCGAACTGATAAAAGAACACAAATGAAAATTCGCGAACTGATAATAGAACGCACACGAAAGTTCGAGAACTGATAATAAGACACAAAGGGAAATTCGCGAACTGATGATAGAACACAAATGAAAATTCACGAACTTATAATAAAACACAAAGGAAAATTCGCGAACTGATAATATAACACAAAGGAAAATTCGCGAACTGATAATAGAACGCAAAGGAAAATTCGCGAACTGATAATATAACACAAAGGAAAATTCGCGAACTGATAATAGAACACAAAGGAAAAATCGCCAACTGATAATTGAACACAAAGGAAAATTCGCGAAATTATAATAGAACACAAAGGAAAATTCGCGAACTGATAAAAGAACACAAAGGAAAATTCGCGAACTGATAATATTACACAAAGGAAAATTTGCAAACTGATAATTGAACACAAAGAAAAATTCGCGAACTGATAATAGAACACAAATGAAAATTCGCGAACTAATAATAGAACGCAAATTAAAATTTGCGAACTGATAATAGAACACAAATGAAAATTTGCGAACTGATAATAGAACGCAAAGGAAAATTTTCGAACTGAAAATAAAACACAAAGGAAAATTCGCAAACTAATAATATAGCACAAAGGAAAATTCGCGAACTTATAATAGAACACAAAGGAAAATTCGCGAACTGATATTAGAACACAAATGAAAATTCGCGAACTGATAATAGGACACAAAGGAAAATTCGCGAACTGATAATAGAACGCAAAGGAAAATTCGCGAACTTATAATAGAACGCAAAGGAAAATTCGCAACCTGATAATAGAACACAAAGCAAAATTCGCGAACTGTTAATAGAACGCAAAGGAAAATTCGCGAACTGATAATAGAACGCAAAGGAAAATTCGCAAACTGATAATAGAACACAAAGCAAAATTCGCGAACTGATAATAGAACGCAAAGGAAAATTCGCGAACTGATAATAGAACGCAAATGAAAATTCGCGAACTGTTAATATAACACAAAGGAAAATTCGCGAACTGATAATAGAACACAAAGGAAAATTCGCGAACTGATAATAGAACACAAAGGAAAATTCGCGAACTGATAATAGAAGGCAAATGAAAATTCGCCAACTGATAATAGAACACAAATGAAAATTCGCGAACTGATAATAGAACTCAAAGGAAAATTCGCGAACTGATAAAAGAACACAAATGAAAATTCGCGAACTGATAATAGAACGCAAACGAAAATTCGAGAACTGATAATAAGACACAAAGGGAAATTCGCGAACTGATGATAGAACACAAATGAAAATTCGCGAACTTATAATAAAACACAAAGGAAAATTCGAGAACTGATAATAGAACGCAAATTAAAATTCGCGAACTGATAATTGAAAGCAAAGGAAAAATTCGCGAACTGATAAAAGAACACGAAGGAAAATTCGCGAACTGATAAAAGAACACAAAGGAAAATTTGCGAACTGATAATAGAACACAAATGAAAATTCGCGAACTGATAATAGAACTCAAAGGAAAATTCGCGAACTGATAAAAGAACACAAATGAAAATTCGCGAACTGATAATAGAACGCAAACGAAAATTCGAGAACTGATAATAAGACACAAAGGGAAATTCGCGAACTGATGATAGAACACAAATTTTTTTTTTCGCGAACTTATAATAAAACACAAAGATAAATTCGCGAACTGATAATATAACACAAAGGAAAATTCGCGAACTGATAATAGAACGCAAAGGAAAATTCGCGAACTGATAATATAACACAAAGGAAAATTCGCGAACTGATAATAGAACACAAAGGAAAAATCGCCAACTGATAATTGAACACAAAGGAAAATTCGCGAAATTATAATAGAACACAAAGGAAAATTCGCGAACTGATAAAAGAACACAAAGGAAAATTCGCGAACTGATAATATTACACAAAGGAAAATTTGCAAACTGATAATTGAACATAAAGGAAAATTCGCGAACTGATAATAGAACACAAATGAAAATTCGCGAACTAATAATAGAACGCAAATTAAAATTTGCGAACTGATAATAGAACACAAATGAAAATTTGCGAACTGATAATAGAACGCAAAGGAAAATTTTCCGTCTGATAATAAAACACAAAGGAAAATTCGCAAACTAATAATATAGCACAAAGGAAAATTCGCGAACTTATAATAGAACACAAAGGAAAATTCGCGAACTGATATTAGAACACAAATGAAAATTCGCGAACTGATAATAGGACACAAAGGAAAATTCGCGAACTGATAATAGAACGCAAAGGAAAATTCGCGAACTTATAATAGAACGCAAAGGAAAATTCGCAACCTGATAATAGAACACAAAGCAAAATTCGCGAACTGTTAATAGAACGCAAAGGAAAATTCGCGAACTGATAATAGAACGCAAAGGAAAATTCGCAAACTGATAATAGAACACAAAGCAAAATTCGCGAACTGATAATAGAACGCAAAGGAAAATTCGCGAACTGATAATAGAATGCAAATGAAAATTCGCGAACTGTTAATATAACACAAAGGAAAATTCGCGAACTGATAATAGAACACAAAGGAAAATTCGCGAACTGATAATAGAACACAAAGGAAAATTCGCGAACTGATAATAGAACGCAAATGAAAATTCGCCAACTGATAATAGAACACAAATGAAAATTCGCGAACTGATAATAGAACTCAAAGGAAAATTCGAGAACTGATAATAGAACGCAAATTAAAATTCGCGAAATGATAATTGAACACAAAGGAAAATTCACGAACTGATAATATAACACAAAGGAAAATTCGCAAACTGATAATAGAACACAAAGCAAAATTCGCGAACTGATAATAGAACGCAAAGGAAAATTCGCGAACTGATAATAGAATGCAAATGAAAATTCGCGAACTGTTAATATAACACAAAGGAAAATTCGCGAACTGATAATAGAACACAAAGGAAAATTCGCGAACTGATAATAGAACACAAAGGAAAATTCGCGAACTGATAATAGAACGCAAATGAAAATTCGCCAACTGATAATAGAACACAAATGAAAATTCGCGAACTGATAATAGAACTCAAAGGAAAATTCGAGAACTGATAATAGAACGCAAATTAAAATTCGCGAAATGATAATTGAACACAAAGGAAAATTCACGAACTGATAATAGAACACGAAGAAAAATTCGCGAACTGATAAAAGAACGCAAAGGAAAAATTGGTGAACTAATAATAGAACACAAATGAAAATTCGCGAACTGATAATAAACACAAATGAAAATTCACGAACTGCTAATGGAACACAAAGGAAAATTCGAGAACTGATAATAGAACTCAAATTAAAATTCGCGAACTGATAATTGAACACAAAGAAAAATTCACGAACTGATAATAGAACACAAAGGAAAATTCGCGAACTGATAATAGAACGCAAACGAAAATTCGCGAATTGATAATAAGACACAAAGGGAAATTCGCGAACTGATGATAGAACACAAATGAAAATTCGCGAACTGATAATAAAACACAAATGAAAATTTGCGAACTGATTATAGAACACAAAGGAAAATTCGCGAACTGATAATAGAACACAAAGGAAAATTCGCGAACTGATATTATAACACAAATGAAAATTCGCGAACTGATAATATAACACAAAGGAAAAATTCGCCAACTGAAAATAGAACGCAAAGGAAAATTCACTTTGTGTGTCTTGACCAACCCAGATAAACAAAGTAATGAAGAGGAAGATAGGCCTAACTTACGCAATAAATCTTTATCGCTAATGCAAGATCTGATTTTTTTTATTAATCTGGGTGATAATGGAGGCCAAATCGTCCTTATTTAATTTGCAGTAATTAATTTCATCGTTTTACCTATTATCCATCTTATTTATATAATCTACCGTCCGTGATGATGTTTAATAACATCAATGAAACTGATATCTTACTTTTCAAGATCAACAAAACATTTGGAAAGATTTAGGTACATAGTTTCTTCACTTTATTTCCAACCGAAAATTCTATACCAGATCCAAGAGTCCTTTTCGCGTCATCGTAGATCCTCTTGGATGGTTAACGGACGCAATTTTGACTCAAGTCACGTGATCAGGAACTTTCCATATATAATTAGTCGGTCGAATTTTCCCTACAATAATTTCTCGAAGACGAGAATACTCACGTTGAAGGTTCTTGTAGCAGAAATCTAGACGAGGTTTCTTGCAAAGAATAAGGATGGATTGGTTTAATTATCGCTCTCTAATCTGGACAGCGTGAAAGATCGCTTTTTGTTTCATGTCACTGTTTTTTTGGGGGGCGGGGACATTTATAGTATTTTAGATTGTTTCTATGAAAAAAAATGTATATTTAACTTAAATGGCTCAGTTTTTCATCAGGTTGAGGGGGTTTAAATGGGGAGCTTTCCGATATCAACTCTCGATAATACCTTTATGGTATCTCTTGAAGAAAGTCTTTTTAAAGAATGGTCATCTTCCTTTAGGTCATTTTTTTCGGGTGTTTTGTTAACGACGCGTTTGCTCTGCTTCAATCAGAGAATGTAGCCTCAAATTATTCTAATATTCCATTTGTTACTCTGTATATTATTGAGACGAAATTTAACAACCTTATTTCCTTTCTCGACCTGATCAATAAAACATCTAATTGACTCCCATATTGGAAAAGGCGACTTATTCTGGGTTAGGTTTAAATTTCTTTAGTTTTTGTGGTGGAAAATCTAAAAAAAAATTATATTGGTCATTTTCTCGCAAATTTAATGCAAGGGAATTCGATTTCCTAATAAACCTTTTTGAAACCAATTAGTTGCCCCTTAATTTGAAATTTGGTTAACTAATGGGTAGAATTTTTAATATATTTTTTCCGATGGTGGATTAATTCACCACTGTCGCTTAGGATTTAAGTTATTTCATCCTTCTTGAGCCTATTTCCTTCAATCAAGAGGCCTCAAGAAACAACTGCATTATTCTAGAAAAATTCTTTACACGTAAATTTTCGAGAATTCTTATAAACAAACCGAAAAAAGGAACTTCTTAGCTACCAAGAGTGCAATTTTGGCTTGTTTACGGTATTGGCCATAGATTTTCTTGTCCTGGATGCTCCCAGGGAACATATATAGGATGCAGAAGCCATTACTTTCATTTGAAGGTCAATGTACACCTTCGTTTTACCTGGAAAAAAGGGGAGTCTTTTCCAGGAAGGAAGGCTCCCCCATCAGAAAATATATAATGCAATGTGGAGGACAGTGTAGAATTTTTTTATATCCTTGGTTCTTATCCAAATAGCAGCCACATCAGGATTGTATAGTCATTTTTATCAAAGCACACGCACTAACATTAAATACTGACACAATATGTCATAAAACACAATACGAGTATGTCGTAATTTCATGTAAATTAATACAATTAACCAACTTCAAATTTATTAATAACACTGATCAACACGAAATTTACTGTGTAAGTTTTTTAGTTGATTTGGGACAATTTTGATGAGCAGAATCCAGAAATTACATTGGTTTTGCTCATTCATGTCAACCTTTTTATTTATCACCACATGATGCTTTTTACCGTTTTTTTTTATGTTCTGGTATTTTCTATTTATATGCTGCAAACATCTTTCTTTAAATAAACGAATTCTGGAGTTTCCATGCGGCAATTTTTGACTAACTTATTTTTCTTTTGCGGGTGAATGAAATGGATTCGGCCTGAAGATCTCGCAAAAATAAGTCCGATGTATTCTGCTCCATCTGTGGGGAACACACCTTTGTTCCTAACAGGAATCCAGTCATAAGTTTCATAAAGCCTGCTTATCATACTAATTTGATATAACACTTGGTCACCACATATAGTATGCAAGACATGCCGTAAGTATCTGTGTAGTTGGACCAAGGGCAAGAAGAGTTGTCTGAAGTTTGGAATTCCCATGGTATGGAGGGAGCCGACAAACCGTGACACTGACTGCTACATTTGTGCTATTGATTTGACTGGGATCAACAGAAAGAACTGGAGCAGCCTCAAAAACCCTGGTCTTGGAGAACTTCCTGACATTAGTTCGCGATCTCAGCTTGTCAAAGTCATCTGCCGAACTGTTGGCATCAAGATGAAAAGATCCCTGCTCTCTGACAGTGCTCGCATCACCTTCTACCACAATAGATATCAAGATTACCTGCGTTTTTTCTCTGAAGATTAGGACTTGGTGCACTGTACAGATATTACACAGCTTCTCCACAAGCTTGGAGTGCCACAGTACCAACCCGAATATTAGAGACTGTCCATTGATAGCATCAAGCGATCCTGAAATGTGTTCTGCTGCACAACGGCAACCAGTTCATCTCTGTACCCCTTGCTCATTCAACTACTTTGAAGGAGAAGTATGAAGCCGTGAAGTACGTGCTGGAGAAGATTCGTTATGAACAGTATGAGGCCGTTTGTTGCAAATGGTTCTCTCTAATAACCTTTTGGAATGTAACCAAGTTTATGTGTACAAACGAGTAGCAATTGCCCTGCGAACTTGTATTTTAAGATAACTATCAAAGCTGGGCATTGCGACAACGGGTTGCGACTTTGCGAATTTGCCGCACTATGAATTTCGAAGTCGCAAACGTTTTGAAAAAGTCGGACTAAGCAAAGTCGCACCGCCAATTTTCTGCGACTTTTGCCGCGACATTTTTGAAAGAAGTGGCCCTCCGCAGCTCTGCAGCTGTGGAGAGGCTATTCAGCACGACCGGGAACTTTCTCAATGCCAAGAGCTCCTCCCTGGATGAGGTTAACTTTTAGGAGCTTGTGTCCCTGAAAGGAAACATGGACCTCCTGGAGGAGAAGATGGGCCAGGAGGACATGGAGGAGGAGGAGGAGGAGGATGACCTGTAGATATTAGTTTAGGCTGTGTTTTAACTAAAAAATAAAAAAAAATGATAAATGTGTTTTTCTGCCTTATAAAAGCGTGTTTCTGTTATCGCGCTAAAGTTTACTTTGTAAATTGCGAAGTCGCAGTCGCAAAGTCGCAAGTCGCACTAGGAGGGGGAGGGGGAGCAAAAATAGAGTCGCAAAGTCGCAGTCGCAGTCGCACCAGATCCGGCGCCAAAGTCGCAAAGTCGAAGTCGCCACCAGCCATGGTAACTATCACCCTTGTGTAAATGTATAGACGAGATATTCACATCTATCCTAACTAAATGCAACCTATGAGCAAATTATGCAGTAGAATAATATTTTTTGGCCACTCGTTTTTCCTGTCACGGTTTGAATGATAATTTGTTTCCCCCCTTCTATCATAAAAGGGTGGGCCTTCCGTAGTTAACCCCACTGACTTAGAGCAATTCATACGGATCTAAAACATTGTTGACGCATTGTCAGCGAACGACATGCCCCTGATAAAGCCCAGACACGGATGTTTATAAATTAGATCGCGCCTCTTGAAGGAATATGGCTCAGGAAACCCAAAGGTTCAAATGGCTCCAAAGTATATTTGCTAAAGGCATTAACCCAAACATAACGGCCATGTATGTTATCGGATCTGCCACTGGTACGAGAGGTGGTCGATAAGTTTTGCAATTCGAATATAAGGAAACGAGATATGAGGAAAAGTGTTTTATTATTTTTCAATATAACTACCCTCGACTTCAATGCACTTGCAGGTCCTGACTTGTCATAACTTGTCCTAAAACCCCCACAAACAGCCATCCCTCTTCCTCTGTTTTGCTCTACCGATTCGCAAAACCTATTGACCGCTCCTCGTAATCCGGAAATGCATGAAACCACGCCCAGAGAAGACAATAGTCCAGACTGACTCGCTTGGTCCAAGCAGATGCTTTCCCGCTCCCTCTGTGGCTAACTGGGGTAGTACGAGTTGTGATTTATCTTTTTATAGTCTTATTTATTGCTATATTATCCCTAAATGTATCATTATTATCGCTTACTCGCATTATCATTATTCTTACAGTTAGCATCGATATTATTTGCCGCTTCTCGTCTCCCTCCATTGAACTCAGTTAAATCGCAGTCAAGAGAGAGTTAGGATTCAACTTTAACAATTAGTCGCGGTTCAAACTTGTGATTTTAAATTAATTGTTTCAAATATGAAGTCTATTTCTTAGTAAATTACTTATGAAGTCCACACGGTGTTTTTCTTCCGTGACACGGAATTGACTGTAGAAATCGAGCACGAACGTCCCGACCCTACCTATATATGGTCAATCTGATCGGAGACGTCCTTTCCTATTATAGCGGCGGGAAGCTACATCAGGTGAGGAAAATTGCCAAATAGAATCCTATTCCGGATTGAATTCACAACAGCCACTTAATTGCTTCGTAGGAGAATGTAAAACAACATTAGGGTTTCAAATTTCATTAGAATCGGCTGAATACTTACGATGTTATTGCCAAATAGTTGGCGGACTAACCTTTGGAGGTCATTGGCAATTATATCATTCGAATTATTTGGAAATAACATCGTAAGTATTCAGCCGATTCTAACGAAATTTGAAACCCTTATGTTTTTTAACATTCTCTTTCTAATGATACAATTGCCAATGCCTTCCCAAGGTTAGTCCACGAATTATTTGGCAATAACATCGTAGGTATGCAGCCGATTCTAACGAAATTTGAAACCCTTATGTTGTTTTACATTCTTTTTCGAATGATACAATTGCCAATGCCCTCCCAAGGTTAGTCCGCGAATTATTTGGCAATAACATCGTATGTATTCAGCCGATTCTAACGAAATTTGAAACCTTTATGTTGTTTAACATTCTCTTTCGAATGATATAATTGTTAAAGTCCCTCCAAGGCTAGTCCGGAAATTATTTGGCAATAACATCGTAGCTGTGGAGAAATGGCTACATTAAGCATCCTGGAGGAGTATAAGTACATTAAAGCCCCCCCCCCCTCATGAGGAGAAGCGTGGGAATTGTATCCGTCGAAAATGCTTACCATGTGTGATCTCCCCACCGCTGTGGGCAGTTGGAGCTAACATCTGTTTGAAGGCGACCACCTAAGGTCCTTAAACGACGCTCTAACGATCGAATCACCTACGAGACCCATAAACCCGTGGTTATGGAAAAAAAAGCGGTGCGAGTCAGAAGGCACGCCAAGTAGCGGTGCGGTTGCGAGCCTATAATTTGCGAGCTGACTTGGGCACCCCTGTGCCACCTCAGGAATTCTCGCTCTCCCCAGATGCTAACTCACCATTCGCTTCCCCCCCCCCTTTGCCTCTGTGACCTGGTCACTTCCCCCTTTAGATGGGGCGGCAATCCACCTATAAATAAGCCCCGCAAAGAAAGAGAAGAAGATTATCTGAAGTCGATACGCCAGAATACGATTAGTTCGTGAAGATCGATCCATCAGCCAGACAAGAAGATTATTAGAAGTCGATTCGCCAGAAGAAAGATTAGTTCGTAAAGATCGATCTTTCAGCCAGACAAGAAGATTAAAAGTCGATACGTCTGAAGAAGGGTTAGTTCGTGAAGATCAATCCTTCAGCCATACAAGACTATTTCCGTGAGAAACGATAGGATCAGATTGAGAAAATCGATCCCCTCCTTCCCAGGCCGAATTAACATAAATAGTCAAGCTTTATATCGGTGCCATACCGAAGAAGCCTTTTCAGTCTGCAAAGAAGTCCGACTGAAGAAAAGCAAAGCCGCTCACACTCGAGCGATTCTCACATCTCAAGCTCCGTAAGAGTGAGAGGAGAAGAACCCAGCCCCAACGAGCTCCTGTTCTTTAAATACGTTGAAGAATCAGCCCCCGTCACAGGCGACAAGCGATCCCTCCTCGACGAAAATTCAACCAGCGGCCACAACACTTCAAAGCGAGAGATAAGTCCTCCAGCGACATCCGGAAATCCCTAATACCTACCTGTAAGTTAAAAATAACATTTATATCTTTTTTGCGATAGTAGAAGTTTAGTACGTCCCACGTTTTAAAGGAGAGTAGAAACCCTTGTTCTTGAACCTAGGTCATATGTGTTTGTAGATGAGAGTACGTTAATTTAATGTTTTATGCTAATCAAATAGAGTCGCGATAAAAATACTAATCGGCAATTGGTGTGTTTATGTGTAGCCTATTTGTTTATGTTTTGTCATTGAAAGATCTTTGAGGCCAAAGATAGAAATGTGTTTACTGTTGGTTTGTAATATTTAATTTAAAATACATGTTTATTTTGGTAGATTCTGGTGTTTCCTCTTATCCTTATGTGTTTAAAAATAGCTCTTCCTTAAGAACTAAACCACTAAAATAGCACTCTTAGAACAAAGCCTACTTAATCATAGAAGTAACTCACGCCCCTTAAAGCATACCGATACTAAAAGGGTGTCAAAGCGTATAGTGATCAAACCCAAGGGTCATTCTACAACAGTAGGTAGCTATTTGGCCGATTCTAACGAAATTTGAACCCTAATGTTGTTTTACATACTCTTTAGATTGATATAATTGCTAAGATTGTCCCAGGGTCAGTCCGGGAATTATTAAAGGTTCTGATGGTCATAAAGGCATAAGTCAGAATAATTGAGAACACGCGACTTATGTCTATTGACCATGTTATTGAAAGTCAACCATGATTCTTACAAAGTTAATTCACGACCTTTTTTTTAAATTGGCTTTCTGAAAATTTATGAACTATTTGTTGAGGAATAGAATAACTCTTTAAAATTATTTTAACTACAGAACTAGGACCAGCAAATACCCTAGGCTCCACTCAAGACTAGACCGAGAGTTAATTAGGTCTATACGACTCTATACTCCTTTCCCCTTGAGATTGTAGTCCATGTATTGATAATGTTGTGGTATGACATTACATTATATCAATACCATATTATATCTATGGGGAGGGACCAATAACTTAAAGGCGAACCGACAAGGAACGGAACGCCACGAGTTTCGACGCGCGGAACAACGAGATAAGAGTGCAACGAGGTCAGGTAAAATTTGGGTAATGGCAAAGCTCAAGGTTATTTAAAGAGGCATGTACAAAAATATAATTTTATTTACATAAAAATAAAAGAAATTAATGGGCAAAATTACATCCGTAAACGAGTGGGGGAATTGCAGAGTTATGCGTCAGACTCAGAAGTTAGAAATTAATGCGTTACAGAAAGAGACTACTCAAATGGGGAGGATTAACTCAAATGGGTTGCTGAAGGGGGAGAGGGGTTGGCTTACGAAGGATTCCGGGTGAGACGTCAGGGTAGGGCTTCACGAATGTCTTCTGCAGGCAATAAACGTGAGGCGAGGGCGCTCGGAGCTTCTGAGCGGGAAGTTAACGTGATGACAGTTCTCCAAAAGGAGGGAGGGCGGTAACGTCCGGTCCAGGGGAGAGTATTTCGGCCATCCAAAACGAGAGGTGAACGAGGAGGGCTTCGACAGGAGTTGATGAGTGGAGTCGGAAAAATCGTTCGGTGGCGATTGTCAAATGGAATTACCTCACTGGCCGGGGCTAATTCCAACACACAAAAAGTTCAGCCGTCACTTTGCTTTGTTGTTAGCACCTGACTTGGAACTAGGGGAATCTTCTTGGGTCCGGGTGAGACTCCTCAACTCTGTGTCTCATACATGGACTTCGAGCCCTATATATATCCGAGGGTCCCCCTGCGGGGTGGGGGAAACAGAGCTACTCTCGAATGGCCTCGAATCTTCACGCCGAGGCGAATCTAACCCGCGTAAAAGTGGTCCGTGGTGGACGCGGTTCGAGGCTACCGCTTGTGGATGGGGGGTGGAGGCTTACCAATTTAAGCCTAACCAAATTCTAGAATCTTCTCCAGCGCATGGACGTTACTTCCGTGCTGGAAAAGAAATTCCACGTGGAATTTCCCCACAGATAATAAAATTGAAAAGGAATGTTAGTGAATAAAGATCCGACGTGATAACTAACCATGCAATCATTTGTAACTTTGGTGAGTAATTCCATAAACTTACAAGAATTTTGTATCGAAAATTGATTCTTAGAGAATGGTAACAGGGGATTAACCAAATCTTTTGCCAAACGGTTTGAAAATTGATTCTTAGAGAATGGTAACAGGGGATTAACCAAATCTTTTTCCAAACGGTTCGAAAATTGATTCTTAGAGAATGGTAACAGGGGATTACCCTAATCTTTTGCCAAACGGTTCGAAAATTGATTCTTAGAGAATGGTAACAGGAGATTAACCAAATATTTTGCCAAACGGTTTGAAAATTGATTCTTAGAAAATGGTAACAGGGGATTAACCAAATATTTTGCCAAACGGTTCGAAAATTGATTCTTAGAGAATGGTAACAGGGGATTAACCAAATCTTTTGCCAAACGGTTCAAAAATTGATTCTTAGAAAATGGTAACAGGGGATTAACCAAATCTTTTGCCAAACAGTTCGAAAATTGATTCTCAGAGAATGGTAACAGGGGCTTAACCCAAACTTTTGCCAAACGGTTCGAAAATTGATTCTAAGAGAATGGTGACTGGGGATTAACCAAATTTTTTGCCAAACGGTTTGAAAATTTATTCTTAGAGAATGGTAACAGGGAATTAACCAAATCTTTTGCCAAACAGTTCGAAAATTGATTCTTAGAAAATGGTAACAGGAAATTAACCAAATCTTTTGCCAAACAGTTCGAAAATTGATTCTTAGAGAATGGTAACAGGGGATTAACCAAATCTTTTGCCTAACAGTTCGAAAATTGATTCTTAGAGAATTGTAACAGGGGCTTATCCAAAACTTTGGCCAAACGGTTCGAAAAATGATTGTTAGAGAATGGTAACAGGAGATTAACCAAATCTTTTGCCAAACGGTTCGAAAATTGATTCTAAGAGAATGGTAACGGGGGATTAACCAAATATTTTGCCAAACGGTTTGAAAATTGATTCTTAGAAAATGGTAACAGGGGATTAACCAAATCTTTTGCCAAACGGTTCGAAAATTGATTCTTAGAAAATGGTAACAGGGGATTAACCAAATCTTTTGCCAAACAGTTCGAAAATTGATTCTCAGAGAATGGTAACAGGGGCTTATCCAAAACTTTGGCCAAACGGTTCGAAAAATGATTGTTAGAGAATGGTAACAGGGGATTAACCAAATCTTTTGCCAAACGGTTCGAAAATTGATTCTAAGAGAATGGTAACAGGAGCTTAACCAAATCTCTTGCCAAACGGTATGCTTGAATAGGACATAAAAAACTGTTAGCGATTGAATACCTTCATTGTATGTTTTCGGTAGACAGTAGATAAATAATGAATAGGTTTAAGATATAAATATTTCATTAGTAGTGTTATTAGCAATGATGTTTAGTTGAGGTATGTTAAACAACGATTCGTCTTGTCTACGAGTCTTAGGATAATTTTTGGGGGGGTGACTCATTTGAAGGTCAAAATTTCCTACAACCTTCTGTATATAGTGCTCTCGGTCAAGAAGTAATACACTCTTTCGTTCATTTGGTTTGGTAACTCTTGTATCTTTTTTTTTATCTCCACTGTTTTCAGTATCTTACGATCGTCAGATTAATCTATAACTCTATATTTTAGCAACGTGATATTTTGAAGGAGGGAAATTTAGTTTAGAGTTCCTTGTTAATTTTTTATAATTGGCGAAGTTCAGAAAATTTATAAAAATTTAACATTGGCTGTTTTTTATTTTAGATTTTAAATTTTAATCTTAGTAGCGAAGCGCAATCTTCCCCCGTAGGTGGGAGGGGCGAAGCCATTGCCTGGTTATTTTATTACGAAATTCAAAAATGGAGATAATGAACTTTGGACTACAATTCGTTAATGAAGATAAACTCCAAACGGGAGTTACTGAATTTTCCTTTTATAGGCAGATCCTTAAGTTTATGAGCTATGTTTGCAAAGTAGAACAAGAATTTAGTTTTAGCGATTTTATAAAATGGGAGTTTAAATTCAAGACCTCCCAAAAGCAAAAACATTTCTCAAAAAGCTAAAAAGTCTATGTAGTTTATAACCACTTTTTCGGGATTTCGAGATGTTTATAACTTCTTTTCATAATTGCTTTTATTTCATATTTTTAAATTCTGTTTTTCCACATATATTCATTTTTTATCTATTCTATATCTATTAATCTTTTTCCATTTTTATCAGTGAAGTCGACTTCAAGTGTTACCTTCTTCATTTTGCACAAACATATATTGCTAAGATATGTTTAAATTTTATTTTATTTGAAATAATTTACATGTTTGTTTTATTTTTAATTTTCTTTTACTCGTTTGCTAATTTAATCGGTTTTTCATTTTTCGACCAAAGATTTAATTATTATGACTTATGTTTTTTTATCAAAGTTATTTCTAATAATTCTTTTAAAATATCAAAAAACAAAATCAGAAATAAATATAACGGCCGTATGCTTAAATACAAAATGTGTCAGTTCACAATTGTGTTACCGGTGCACACCACATGTGGCTTACACACATTTTCGTATGCTTAAAACTGAGAATTGTGTCGCGTGACACTTCCACAATTGTGTAGTCCACAATTGTGACATGCGGCGAAGTTGGTAGTTCTGTTCATGATTTGTTTACATTTTTGCTCAGTTCCACGTGATCCGTCAGCGTTGTCAGCAGTCATGGAAATGGAGACATTGGGTGCCAAGTTCATGTTACACCTCAAGAAGAGAGCAGGAGTTGTTGGTTGAATTATATGAAGCCAGAAAAGATATCCTGGAGGATATATATATATATATATATATATATATATATATATATATATATATATATATATATATATATATATATATATATATATATATACAAATTAACCCACAGAAAAATGAAAAGATGAATCCAAGCACTTTCGAGCTATATTTGCAAATTCATTTTCAAGGAATAGCATGAAAATGGAGAAGACAAGCTTATATAGGGTACAAAGATACGAATGGAACGCCCATCACATAGTACAAACTTATGGAAAAACACAAAAACAAGACAGAAAAATACCAATAAAAAGGATAATAGGCAACTATTAACAGATATAGTTGCCTATATATATATATATATATATATATATATATATATATATATATATATATATATATATATATATATATATATATATATATATATATATATATATATATATATATATAGTACAAGAGAAAGAGAAATTGGACGCGAATGAGCAATGAGACAAGAAACAGGAGTTTTTGTTTTCTTTTGGAGGAGGAAAATAAATATGCCGAAAGCCCTGTAGTGGTTGTTACCACCCGCAGAACTTGCATTTGCTCCTTCTTCTTTGTATGTGACTTGGGGATGAGCCTTTAAATTGTGAGCGGGTAAGAAGATGTGGTATAAAAATTCCTTGGAGGTTCCTAGTAGCTTAGAGAGATACTGGGTTTGATGGGGTAACGCTTTGGGCGAACTAGAGTCACTGTGCCTGGTAGTTTAACGGTAGAGCATCTGACCGGCAATCAGCAGACCCGGGTTCAAGTCCCGGCCAGGAATTTTATTGTGCCGCCCTCTGCTCTCTTTGATTTTAGTCTTCTTCTAATGTCTCTTTCTCTTACCTCTAAAATAACTCATGTTTCCTGTCTCGTTGCTCATTCGCGCCCAATTTATATTTTACTATATTATTATATAGTCTGCAATACAAGGCTTCTGCACCTTTCTTTCTGTCTTCAAAATTGTTCTGAAAGGCAGAAAATAAATATGACGAAAACCCTGTGGTGGTTGTTATCACCCGCAGAACTTGTATATTTGCTCTTTCTTTATATATATATATATATATATATATATATATATATATATATATATATATATATATATATATGAAGAATTAAACCACATTCTCCGAAGACAATTTAATTCAGAACAGTTTCGGTGTATCTCACACCCTTTTTCAACTGACACTGGGCACAAAATATATAAGAGAAAAGCATAACACAAGATCCCCTCTTTTTGTCCCTAATCCCCTACTTGTGGCTAATCTGGGGGGAGGGGGGGGGTTAGGCCTAAACATATTGAAGGGCTGACATTTTACTATTTTATTTATTTGCGATCTTATTACAGGATTAAAAGAAAATTGCCCCTCAGATAGATTTAAATTAGGAACTGACGATATCAAGCTCGATTCTGCGATTCTTCTCTTAACATAGTTGGCCGATTTAAATAACATTTTACTTCCATTGAAATCGATCGTATGATTCTTGTCTCTAACATGGCAAAAAATTCCACTACTTTCGCTGCCCACTCTAATATCTCTTTTGTGTTCGTACAATCTCTTGTCTAGATTTCTCCCCGTTTCCCCCATATAAACTTTATGGCAATCGTTGCATGGTATTGTATATACTCCTATGTTATGATGTTCTTTGGGTTTCCTGGCCATCATCAATTGGTTTAAGGAATAATTATATTTAAAGGCTAGATTAATACCCGCTTTTCCAAATATGTCCCTTAAACTATTTAATTTATTATTAAATGGCAATGTTATACATTTGTTGAAGTCGTTAGTGCGGGAAGGCTTATTACCATAGAATGTTTTCCTAGCTGCAAAATGGGCAGACGATATGAACCAATCGGGGTAATACAAATTAGAAAAAATGGTCCTGATAATGACAATTTCCTTATCTAAATAGGAAGGATGACATATTTTGTATGCTCTAAGGAAAAGGTTAGAAATTACCGATTTTTTAACAGTATTATCGTGAAACGAAAAATATTGTATATAGGCATTCGAGTGGGTTGGTTTCCTATACACGCCAAGTTTTAATTCATGGTGATCTTTATTAATAAGGACATCTAAAAAGGGTAATCTATTATAATATTCCCATTCATATTTAAATTTGATGGAGACATGCAAATTATTTAAATTATTAAAAAAGGTATCAAAATCATGGCCATTAGGCCATACAGAAAATACATCGTCAATGTACCTTAACCATATAAAGTTAGGGGGAGAAATTGTGGGAAGGAGTTCAGTCTCAAAATATTCCATGAAGAGACATGCCAATATCGGAGATAAACTATTTCCCATGCTAAGGCCAAATATTTGTCTATAAAACTCATTATTTACTCGAAACACATTGTCAGAGAGACATAATTCAACTAAATCGATAAATTTACTCGTAGAAATGGGAAGATCCAAATTGAGTCTAGGCATGATTTCCCGCAGAAGGCCCATGGTTTGGTCAACCGGAACATCATTAAGAAGTTCATTTAGTTTATCATTATAACTATGTTTGTCCAAAATGACTAACTGATTCGTTTTATCGGATTTGGTTATAACAATGTTGTTATTAAATTTAAGTTTATTTAACGCAATCTGAAATCTTTTAGGAAAACCAATTTGGTCAGATTTTTCAGAATTTAGGGCACTAAGCATACAGCCACTAAGAAATTCACCACTTATTTGCTCATGTGAGGATTTGGCTAAGGATACTAAATGGTCTAGTGAGAACTCATCGCATGACTTAATTGAAAAGCTTAAATCGTATCCTAACGCAAATTTTTCATCATTAGTCAGTGCATGGGATGATAAATTCAGAATATTTTTATTGGGGTTTGAACCTTTAATCCAAAGACTGTTCATAAAAATTCGGTTAAGTTTCCACTTCAAATAATTGCTATGATGAAAGATTTTATTCTGAACACTTAATTCAATCACAGAAACTGCATCGTGCCCTAAAAGTTCACCGCACTTATCAAACAGATTTCTTCTTGACCAAATTGGTTTTCCTAAAAGATTTCAGATTGCGTTAAATAAACTTAAATTTAATAACAACATTGTTACAACCAAATCCGATAAAACGAACCAGTTAGTCATTTTTGGACAAACATAGTTATAATGATAAACTAAATGAACTTCTTAATGATGTGAACACATATGAAAAGCTAAAAAGTGATCCGCTCAATAACAAAACAAGCAATTTCAACAACAAATTGAAGAGAATATTGAAAAGCGCAGATTTAATTAAACAATTCAGGAGTATGAACCCTTCACTTTCCTATATGTATGGGCTCCCAAAGACCCACAAAGAGGGATGTCTCTTACACCCAATCATTTCCAATATTAATTCTCCCACTTATAAGCTCTCCAAATGGCTCGCCAAGCATTTATCTCCAGCAGTAGGAAGAATCTCATCTGCACACATTAAGAACACTCAAGATTTCGTTGACCGCCTCAACCACTTGCAATTACCAGATGGAAAACTTTTGAGCTTTGATGTAAACTCTTTGTTTACCAAAGTTCCGGTTGACCAAACCATGGGCCTTCTGCGGGAAATCATACCTAGACTTAATTTGGATCTTCCCATTTCTACGAGTAAATTTATCGATTTAGTTGAATTATGTCTCTCTGACAATGTGTTTCGAGTAAATAATGAGTTTTATAGACAAATATTTGGCCTTAGCATGGGAAATAGTTTATCTCCGATATTGGCATGTCTCTTCATGGAATATTTTGAGACTGAACTCCTTCCCACAATTTCTCCCCCTAACTTTATATGGTTAAGGTACATTGACGATGTATTTTCTGTATGGCCTAATGGCCATGATTTTGATACCTTTTTTAATAATTTAAATAATTTGCATGTCTCCATCAAATTTAAATATGAATGGGAATATTATAATAGATTACCCTTTTTAGATGTCCTTATTAATGAAGATCACCATGAATTAAAACTTGGCGTGTATAGGAAACCAACCCACTCGAATGCCTATATACATTATTTTTCGTTTCACGATAATACTGTTAAAAAATCGGTAATTTCTAACCTTTTCCTTAGAGCATACAAAATATGTCATCCTTCCTATTTAGATAAGGAAATTGTCATTATCAGGACCATTTTTTCTAATTTGTATTACCCCGATTGGTTCATATCGTCTGCCCATTTTGCAGCTAGGAAAACATTCTATGGTAATAAGCCTTCCCGCACTAACGACTTCAACAAATGTATAACATTGCCATTTAATAATAAATTAAATAGTTTAAAGGATATATTTGGAAAAGCGGGTATTAATCTAGCCTTTAAATACAATTATTCCTTAAACCAATTGATGATGGCCAGGAAACCCAAAGAACATCATAACATAGGAGTATATACAATACCATGCAACGATTGCCATAAAGTTTATATGGGGGAAACGGGGAGAAATCTATACAAGAGATTGTACGAACACAAAAGAGATATTAGAGTGGGCAGCGAAAGTAGTGGAATTTTTTGCCATGTTAGAGACAAGAATCATACGATCGATTTCAATGGAAGTAAAATGTTATTTAAATCGGCCAACTATGTTAAGAGAAGAATCGCAGAATCGAGCTTGATATCGTCAGTTCCTAATTTAAATCTATCTGAGGGGCAATTTTCTTTTAATCCTGTAATAAGATCGCAAATAAATAAAATAGTAAAATGTCAGCCCTTCAATATGTTTAGGCCTAACCCCCCTCCCAGATTAGCCACAAGTAGGGGATTAGGGACAAAAAGAGGGGATCTTGTGTTATGCTTTTCTCTTATATATTTTGTGCCCAGTGTCAGTTGAAAAAGGGTGTGAGATACACCGAAACTGTTCTGAATTAAATTGTCTTCGGAAAATGTGGTTTAATTCCTCATCTTTTCTTGCGATATTGCATTAATTTTCATCATATATATATATATATATATATATATATATATATATATATATATATATATATATATATATATATATATATATTTATATATATATATTTATATATATATATATATGCACTCATTTACAAGATGCAACCCACAGACATTAGCTGCTAGGAACTGGCAAATATGATTTTAACTGCATATTTTGTTATTGTCCCAAAACTTAACAAAACATAGCCTAACCTAATTAAGCTTTTAACTTAAGCTTTTTACAAAAATAAACGAATGAATCGGTAAAACTATATAAGTAAACAGTTTTGTACCTATTAACCTAATAGGAAAAGAATGTGCTGGAAGTAGTTGTTGTCCTGTATTTTGATGAGTATATTCACGATGTTTAACGGATATTTGGGCTATCACTTTTTACCCATAACAGCATTATTTTTTTAGTTTTCACCATCCACACACTAGCTGAGTCATATAACATTGGAATCAGAATCTGTAATGCAACGAGCAACGCAATTATAAAATGTGTAACGCAAAGTGAACAGAGTGTGAGCGATTCACTTTGCTCTCCACATTTCTCCATATTTGTTCCAATAATGTCAACAGCTACGCGGCGAAATTGTGTAACGCGTCACAAATGTGCAATCCAATTTTTGTTTAAGCATACTGTTTTGGAGTGGAATGCACTTTGTGCTCTACATATTTTTTTAAGCATACGGCCATAAGTATCGAAATTTTGTGAAATTTTTAAAACCCAAAGAATTACAAATGGTGAAGTTCAGAAAATTTATTTTTATATATCTTCTTCTATAACTATATTTTAGCAACGTGATATTTTGAAAGGGGGAAAATTTAGTTTAGAGTTCCTTTTTAATATTACCAGGCAATGGTTTTGCTACTAAGATTAAAATCTAAAAAAAAGCAGCCATGGTTAAATTTTTATAAATTTTCTGAACTTGGCCAATTATAATAATTTTAAAAAGGAACTCTAAACTAAATTTCCCCCTTTTCAAAATACCACGTTGCTAAAATATAGTTATAGAGTACATATATAAAAATAAATCTTCTGAACTTCACTATTTCTCCGCAAATTTCTGACGCTATTTTTCCCCACTCAGTTTGTAATTTTGCATACAGTTGTTTCATTTGTACTTTTGGTACTTCTTATTACTTCTCCAATCACTCCACAAAAGTTGAGTTTAAGTCCTGGCTCTGCGGTGGCCTCTCCATAAGGGTGACCCCGAACCGGAGTTTGCTGTTTACTGCGTGAGCATACTCCAGCATGGCATCTATATCCATGTGTTGAGAGCCTTTTATTATATATTGAGTTAGTGATGGTGATTTGGTGTCACAACATAATATTTCCTGGTACCTCTCCCCGAAGAGGAACGGTCCTTTGTGCCCTCGGGCTCACCAGCGATTGTCATGCTGACCTTTATATCTATTTCATTATCGAGGGTGGATCCGCCTGGATAAAGGAAAGTTAGCGAACAACAACAACTACTACTAATTTTCTCGTATATTCCAAACCACGCATCCCTCTATTGTTCGTTTCCTTCCATCACTTCACATTGAGTCGCTTCGTATTTTAGTATTTCACTTTTTATTCAATTACTTAACTTCACTTTGAATCTTTTTGTATTTTACTATTTGACTTTTTATTCAATGACTTAACTTTACCTTGATAATATCACAATCTTTTTATTTTGGTATTTCACTTTTTATTCAATTACTTAACTTCACTTTGAATCTTTTTTGTATTTTGGGATTTCACTTTTTATTCAATTACTTAACTTTACTTTGATAATATCACTTCACTTTGAATCTTTTTATTTTAGTATTTCACATTTTATTCCATTCTTCTTTGATTGTCTTTTCGTTTTTGTCTTTTTTAATTGATCTGGATAAATGTCCTTGTCGTGGTCTTTCGTTTATTGTGGCAAATGACTTCACTTAAGTAAACAAAAAGTGGTTTTTCCTTTATTTTGGCAAATGACTTCACTTAAGTAAACAAAAGTGGTTTTTCCTTTATTTTGGCAAATGACTTCACTTAAGTAAACAAAAGTGGTTTTTCAATTCTTAGCTGATGTCTTCTGCTGTGTGAAATCGAGTGTTAAAAAGGTTTTCTTCTCTTCATACATTCGAGGAGTTTCTTCTATTTTCGCCCATATTTTTCCCGGTCTTTTTTGGATGTTGAGATTGAGCACTTCTATTCCTGCCTTTTGATGCACACTTCACTAACTAGAAATTTTTATTGTGTACTCAAGGTGTATGAAGATGGAAATTAGTAGTAGATGTTATAGTAGAGCGTTAAAATTAGGATATATGCAGAGAGATGTGTTGGAAAGTAGATGGGTATTTTGTTTCCAGGTGAGTGGATCGTCCTTTTCCTTAATGATTCTTTACCATCTTACCTTCAACTTCGCAACTAACGACTCGATGTTAGCCTTTCTTCCTCACTTTTACCTTACTTCACCTGTAGTCTTTCACCTACTTACTAGTTTTAGGTTCGTGCATAACTATCTTTCTCGTACTGATTGGAAATTGAGATTTCATTACAATTTCTTCTATTAGTCTCAGTCTATTCTCCCAAACATTTCTCAGTTCCTCTTCCTTCTTTCTCCAGATCTTCTTCACCCTTTCATTTAACACTATATTGACCCGTTTCTCTTTAACCTACCTATGTATCTTTTTCTGCCTTTCCATATCCAACTCCTTTGAGCCTGTGATTCATCCGGTACCACGATTTTATACCCTCTGGAGTTTGGTCATGGCACTCTTCGAAGCACCATGAAGCAGAATAGTGGGGTATAATACGTTGGTCTTAACTATCGCCAAGTAAAGTTTCCTTTTATGCCCGGGAGACAGTCCTGAGAACCTCCCTAATTGTGCCAACTTTGCCTTAGTTTTCTTATCCTTTCCGCTTCATGTGTTTTGTACCCGGTTTGGGGTATTTTAAGGCCCAACACCTTCGCATACTCATATATCTTGCCCTAACTCTAATGTTATCTACCTTTCTTCTTGTAATGGGTATTACTACGAACCTATTACTATTCGTCTTTATATTCCATTTCCTCATACCTATTTAAGTTCAAGATTTCCTTAGCTGTATTTTCACCGCTTTGTCATTTTTGCCCCAAACTCCATTCTTACAAATTTATATTTGAGTCCATTCCTCCACACCTTATCATACTCCTGCTGCACATCTCGCGCCACTAAGTTCACTATCCTACCCTCACTCTTTGTTTTGGCCAGGTTCTCCGTTATTAGCACTAGGGCCATCTCTGTACCTTCCTTTCTTCTGAACCAGTACTATTGGCGCTGAACTTACGGTTCGTCTCGAAGTACTACACCAATCTCCCACAAACAATTCTTTCCAAGACCTTTGACGACCGTAGATTACTTGCCAGGTTTCGTCACACATATCATTTTAGCAATTTTTAATCTGTCTTTGAAGTAGCCGATGCTCCAGTTTGCGTTGTTAATTTACATCACCCCCCTCCAGTACGTTTCTTGGGATATTTATTATACTCACCCTCGTCCATCCTAATGGCCCTGAAACTTTCTGTTTGAATGTTTGGATTACCGTTCTTAGTTCTTCCATACTCATTTTACCACCACCTTCATTATCTTCTTCTACAATATTATAACTCGCGATCTTATCTAGCGGATATAGTTTTCCCAGTTTAAGGTTCAGCTCGTCCATGAACCTGGTTTCATTGTCCCCGTCGAAGTTGACATTCTTCTTCCCTCGTGATGTTGAATACCTGCCTCCAATGGTTCCTGATTAGATTCTATATTACCACTTCACTCGTAACATATCCGTTTCCGTTTTTTATCTTCATTTTCTTCAGAGGTGGATTACTTTGCAGTTTCTTCATTAATTGCTAGAACAGTCTTGAGTTCCCCTCCCTATCCAGCCTGTCAATCAATCCTTCCCACAACCTTTCTATACTTACTCTCAGCATTTCCCTCGCTTCCCTTTAAAGCTCTCTATTCCTTAGATACAACCTGGTTGTTGGAAAAATCCCTCTCGTTAGCTGGTTAATAAATTTAATCTCTCATAGCCGTTCTTATCTCGGGTAACCATCTTGGAACCGAGAGGGTTCGCAACGCTAATTTAAGTATACTTTTCTCCTTCTCTTCCCTTATCTTTACCTCTATTCTTTCTATTTCCTGATCAATATCCTATACTCTTTTACCTTCCAACACTGGCAGCTAGTAATCCTCTAGTACGTTTCTAAATTCGCCCCAATCAGCCCTCGAGTATTGTTTCCTAACCGGGCTTGTCACTTCAATTGGGCTGAGTAACATCAAAATTATTATAGAATTACTCGTATCTGTCGGGAACACAGGGCACGGTGGGACATACATGTTCCAGTGGAAATCCCTACTGGTTAGTATTATGTTCGGCTTAGTAGCTAATCTTTTCGTTACCTAGGTGGGAAACTCCGGTCCAGCTCGAACCACAATTGCCCTATGGATCAACAGATTCAGATTTTCCCCTATCCTGTTCTCTGAGGTATATCCTGAATGCTGTGAACGTGATTACAGGTCGCCAAAGAAAATTACTCGAGTGTTCCTTCCGAATACTCTAAAGAAGTTATGGAGGAGCAAATAATTTCTCCTCTGAGGTTGGTACGCCCCATCACTACCACAGGGTCTGTCTGGGTATTCAATTCTATGGCTACATAACTTTCAATCTAGCTCTTCCAACTCCTGTGTTCAATACCTTTTTTAACAGCAATTATTACACCGTCAAATCTCCATTGGAGTGACTCTTCGGGTAAGTATAATAATTTTACAGCTTCAGCCCATACTTCCCTATCTTCAACCCATGCTTGCATACCTCTACTACATCAGGGTTCTCCAGAACTAGTACGTTCAGGAAATGATTTCTCTTCTCACGCAGCCCCTTTATCTTAACCTCAATTATTTTCAGCTCATTAACTGTAGTACCCATCTTATATTTTCACATTCTACTCCTCTTCGGCTGTCCATTCCTTAATTTCCTGCAATTCTCCGTCCTTAGGAGATGACATCTGGGAATTGAAATCTCCCAAAGAAGTAGCGCTTCCTGTACCTCATCCAGCGGGAATTTTGATTGGTGTGACCACTTGAATTTCCTGTCGATTCTATGATTCTAACTAGATCCAAGTCGTTCGAGAACTCGTTCTTAAGCAGGTGCAGATCCAGGGGGGGTGGGACCCAATTTCAAACCCATTTATGTTTATATTTCTTTTTTATGCCATACTTTTATTCTGATATTCAAAATGAGTTATGGAATAATATATAATATATATAAAAACAGTTTTTAAACAGTTGCGATCGAATGTATCATATATGATACATGTCTAAATGTAAGTAAATCTCAGAAATAATAACTAAATTCAGTATTATACCTTAGTTTAGCGGCGGGCAACCTTTTCAGAGTGAGACTTTTGGGAACAGAGGCAGATGAGACTTTTAGAAACAGGCCGCGGGCCGGAGTGACAAACGAAATCACCAAAGTGACCATATATATATATATATATATATATATATATATATATATATATATATATATATATATATATATATATATATATATATATATATATATATATATATATATATATATATATATATATATATATACTAGAATACATTATACAAGAATTTTATTGAAAAACATACAAATCATTGAGACGGCTGATGCTGCTTGCCATGAAGTAGTGTTTCAATGTCCGGCTCGATTGATGAGGTAGACGGCAGAAGAATGTCATTGAGGTGGCGGTCCGAGAATTGGGAGCGAAGGTGAGACTTCGTATACTTCATTTTGGAGAAGAACTCTTCGCAGCAGTAGGTGCTGCCAAACATGGCCATGATGCGTTGAACATGCGCAATGTATTTTGGAAAATTGCTAGAAGGGAGGACGAGGTCGAAGAAGAAGGATTCATCGCAGCGGAAAAAGTCATAAGCATTTTTTGTTTAGAATTGCCTCCTTTACAACTTTGGTCTCCATGAAATCTTTCGTATCTGTGATGGAATACATTTTTGTCTCATATTATTTACTCATTTTCACTGCCAGGCGTAAGACTCATTCCCCTCTCCCTCTACGAATCTACTGAGACAGATGCTGTTTGGCAGAATTTTGTGTTTTTTTGGCTGGGGTTTCACGGGCCGGATTGCAATATTAATGCCAAGCAAGGGTGCGGGCCAGACGCTAGGCCTTCACGGGCCGGAGGTTGCCCGCCCCTGCCTTAGCTTATGACCAAAAACTACAATTAACCACCATTTCTAATTTTCTGATGTGTGGGAAAAATCGGATTTGAGAGGGTTAGTGGTCACTCCTTTATGAGAAGCTGTTATTTATTATCACTACTGTCTATTATAACCCTTATTAATCAGCAATGCCCTTCTTCTCTTAGACTCCTTAGAGGGAGGAATTCAGGTTAACAGCCCCAAATTTATATCCCGGATCTGCTAAAGCTACGTATCCAGAGTAAAAGTTGTCATCCTGAACAGGGTAAGATTGAATTTACTGGTGATCACCTCCGTCACCTTCGGTCTAGCAGGTTTCGTCCCTAGTCTCTTCCACCTCTTCCTATCCATTCAGCTCACTCCACGTGTACATGTTGTAGTGTGTACAGGATGAAAGAGAAATATTGAAAATTTCGAACCTTTACATTACCTTATTATTTACCTTTTTTATATCCTGCTAGTAATTGACTCTTTATTATTAATTACCCTTTTGCACTGGATAAAGCAATTAGATTCGCGACTGACGAATGTGAGCTCTAGAGATTGTATTAGTACCACTGGTCACTTAACTCACTTCAGATACGGGACTAAACAGTTTGTGGTATTCTTTTAAGTCACCGCTTGACTTCTAACTTGTTTATAATCTCGCACTCTTCCTACCGATTAACTTTATTACTCGGATAGATTTCGCCCCCTAAAATTACATTCACGTTGTTCCCTTAACCGTCTTTGACTACGCGCGGGGAGAGCAACTTCTTTGAAAGATTGTTCACTGGAAATGACCTAACTTGATTTAAATAGAAAGAAGAGTAGAAGGATGACTGTGATGAACCACAGAGATCGAGTAGTAAGAGAGGGAACGTTGAGGAAAAAACTCGAGAGGGGATAGGAAGAGATAAAGGTCGGTGGCTAGTCACCGATGCGTCGTTTCTTTGTGTTTTTGGTAGTGGTCTTTTTAGATAAGTGGCAGAAGGGTAGGAGATGGACAAGGTGAAGTGAGAGTCAAGGAAACGCTTTACTCAAGTTGTTGTTATGTGTGGCTAGGTGTTGGTTATGGGTAGTCGAGAGTTGCAGGGTATCTCAACGCCATCGCAGTGTGTTGCCTGACTTGTATGTGGGGTCTCTTGCGAGTCTCCCCAACTGTCGCGTTAATCGGGTGTATGTGTATGTATTGAGTGGTATGAGTTTGTTGTTTTCATCTAGTGTGGTCATGAGTATGTACCGAGGAGAGTGGCATGTGCGTTTCAGACAGAGTTCTGAATGTGTTGTTCTTTCTTCTTCCCTGTGTGACTTGCTGTTGCTAGTATGATAGGTACATATGTAAGGAGTGGTGTAGTTGTTGTTTTCGTCTGGCAGGATAAAACCTAAGCAGTTTTTTGCTTCTGTTTATAGTTCGTGCTTGTATGACATTTTGGTGTAAGTGGAATCGTAGGAGCTTGTCAAATATTGCCCCGAATATTCGTTTGAAGTTTATGTGTAAGTCTTTTGGGGGCTGAGTAGTTTATGCTTAGTGTGTGTTTATATTTGTATGTTGTGAATGTAGTGATCTTCAGCGTCATAGTGTTGCTAAACAATGGACTATGATTTGGATCAATCAGTGGAGTAAAGAATTTTCAGGATATTGAATAATGTTTAGATTGGGAAAATACTGGATATATTCAGGGGCTATTACAAAATAGCTAAAGGAGGCAAGGAAGGCTATGAGGCAACGATGTTTGGATTACGAATGCGAGTGGTGGGCAAACTGATTTTGGGCTGTAGTTGGATATTTAATACTATTATTCATTATCAAATTGTAAAGGTTTCAGCCATAAGCAGTCGTCTGGTGTTACTCTCATGGAGAATTATGGTAGTGTTGTTGTTGAATACTTCTCGGGTGAAGGTCATTCGATGCTCTGCTGTGTCATCTGATTGCCCCACCTTGAATATGTGCCGTCAATCGCAGTGACAGAGTTGTGGAAGTCATCCCAATGTACGATGAAGTGCGGTGTTCACAGCCACCGACATTACAAGTGTATTCGTAGTGGATATTGGACTTCTAAAGGGGTCCTGTAAAGTGGAGACAAATGTTTTTGAGAACGAGAGCACTAGTTTTCTTTGTCTTGTAATAAATTACTAAATTATTTTTTGTTTATTGAGCCTTGTGGGAGTCATTATGGTGAATGATGGCATTAAGAACCTTTTCATTTTCCTTACATCCCGTACTCATGGTTGCTTGGTAATAAAGATCAATTGTGCTCCTAGACCAAAATCAACTCCACGCTACCTCTTCTCGACGTCCTCGTCCACTCTCGACACACCTGGTTTATGACTGAGGTCTACGTTAAAGCCATGAATCTGAGCTTTTGCAATAGTGGTTTCTCCGAATGTCCTGAGCAATACAAAAACTTAATTTACTCCCTCATCAACAGTGCCTTCTCTCACTCTTTTACTCAGGAACAGTTGATGCTGAATCAAAAAGAGTATCGCAGATGCTCCGTCAATAATGGGCTACCTACAAAAACAAATTGACCATGTCATAAAACGGAAGATGGACTCATACCACAACCCAAGACAGAGAAATAAAAAAAAGCAAGCACAATTGACTTTTATTACCAAGCAACCATTTATACGAGAGATATAGCTGCGTGCATAAATATAGGTAATGCCAGGCAGGAAGTCTACTGCACGGGCCCATTCAAATTGTCGTTAAGTTTATATCCATTTTTCTCGCTTATATTTTATCAGGAATATTCTGTTCCTTGCGTGTTATATTTAAATCATTTAGAACAAGAGATTATAGTAAATAAATGTTAGTTTCATAGGTGCAAAACTATTGGCAATATGGATACTTTTTTGTGTTTTAATGAGTTTTCGAAACGATTCTAGAGTAAACTAGAACGTTCGAGAAAGATAAGCTAGATGCTAATTTACGCACAAGATTTGTTACTTGTTGTCATGACTTTGCCGAGTAAACGGTTTCCAAGAGCGCAATGGTGAGCATTCAGAATCTTCAAGAAACCATATTGTTAAACGGCACAAGGACAAACATGGCTATATAAACATTTCCTCCATTGTGAACATTCCAATTTTATTTGTAAGAAACATTATTGTGGAGTATACATCTTATGGTATCACAGTAAATCGCCCGCTTGATGCTCGATAAAAGAAACTGAGACCTAGAGATGGTCGATATATGACGAAGACAGAAACAATCTTAAAATTTCATCAAATAAGTTACAAGCAAATCTTGCAGCAGGTGGCGTAGATGTACAAACTTCAAGAGTACAATGTTACTTACACCGATAAGGTTTTCATGGACGTGTCCTTAGAACGAAGCCTCTGTTGAGTTCATAAAGAGGCCCGTTTGGTGTTGACTAAAAAGCATCTGGAAGTTACGCAAGATAAATTAGATAAAATACTATGGTCAGATGGGACAAAAATTCGAGCTCTTTGGTAGAAACGATGATCACCTTTGCAATCTGGCGAAGCCCTCATAGAAAAGAACCTCGCCTTACTGTCAAACATAAATGAGGTTCGATTATGTTGCGATGATCTTTCACTGATACTGGCACTGCCGCATTAAAAGTAATAGATGGGACCATGAATTCTGAAATCTATCAGTGCATACTTGATGAAAACGTGAAGAAATCACCAAGGAAACTGGGACTTGGAAGGCACTTCACCTTTTAACAAGACAGTGATCCCCAAAATGTCAGCAAATATACTCAGAAATACCTATTACAACGCCACATTTCTGTACTCAAATGAACTCAAAACCCGGATTTGAACCCTATCGGCATCTGTAGAAAGAGTTAAAGAAGCGCGTGCACAAGAGAGGCCCTCGCCACATTGTTGAATTGGAAAAGTTTGTTGAAGAAGTGTGGCATAAAAACCCTCCCAAAACGTGCATAAATTCTGTATATTATTATAAGAAACGCGTTACTGCTATTATTGAGGCTAACGGTAGCCATACCAGATATTAAAGTCATGTTGCCATTCTTTATGTTTTTCCTGCTTTTCGATAAATAAATCTTTGCGATTGTTATACCTACTTTTATTTTACCATTTTGTATTGATATGAAGTTGCAATGGAGTAGGACGCTTAATGCTTATGTAATAGCTATACATTATGCAAGTGAAGTCTAAACTTGTGAATATTTTAAAAATATGAATCATATAGTGGTTGCAGGACCAATAAAATTATTGTTCTCTTCCTCAAGAATAGTTGTCTCCCCTTGAAGGTACCCCTTGAGGAGTCCAACTTCTTGTAGGGTATACTTGCAACGTCGGTGGCTGTAAACACCGCACTTCTTCATACATTTGGATTACTTCCACTACCCTGTCACGGCGGATCAATCAGGAGACACTCTGCAGAGCATAGGAATGATAGGATTATCTTCACCGAAGAAATGTTCAACAACAACACAACCATAATTCTCCGTGATCGTGACACCAGACGACTGTGTATGGCTGAAGCCATCAATCTGGCACCGTAAAATATTAACAAGACAAGTTTTCTTAACCACCAACAATATGAATGACCTGAAGAAATGAAAAGCACGAACAGAAGTTTGAATTTTAACAAGGCATATCAATCGATTTGGAGAGAAGGAACAAATATAATAAGAGCAAATAACCTAACGGAATTAAAGAGTAAAATGATATATTTAATAAGTGAGCAGCAATAAAAAAGCTGGAATTACCTTAAGAAAATAGATGAAACCAGAACGCCAAAGGAGAACTAGTAAATAATAAACCGAACCAGAGAATCAAGACTACAAATGTGTATAAAAAAATCAAAGAAGAAAACGATAATCTAATCGAAGAAAACCAAGATAGAGAGGAAGAATTTCGCTGGCACAGGAAGTCATTTTTCACAATAGCACTCAAGGAAAACGGAGACTTCAGTCCTCGTATTTATGGCATAATTTCTACCCATTCAGATACAAGTGGGACCGGGCGCAACAAGCACGGAAGAGGAAATAATGAGCGCTATTCACTCATTTAAGCAAAAGGCGCCAGGATCAACAGGACTCACTAAGTCCAACCTCACCAACGCATCCTCACAGCCCCCATATTAATAAAAAATCAGAGAAGAAATAATTCGACTTAGTGTTACATGACGTAAAGAAAGCCTTTGACAAAGTCTGGGTCTGGAGGATGCATTATAATATCCTTAGCCTCCAAATGAACAACAATTGGGAGAGACTCCTCTGCGATGACATCACGGAGATAAGAACAACGCCGGTAAGACCTGAAACACTAATCATACAGATCGCAGATGATGTAGCCCAATTGATCATTTGCCCCAGAAGAAATGAAAGAAGAGAAGCGAGGTTAACGGCATTATAAATCAGCAACATTAACGGATAGGAAAAAAAAGGAAAATAGGAACGAAAATGCAGAAATTTGCTGTGATTCCAATATCAAGAATAAAGTAGCCGCCATCGTACTTGAAGGAGAAAGGTACTATTATATGTGGACCTGAAGGAAAAGTTTTAGGTAAAAAAATAACATCAAGAGGCTACGAGATACACGTAACCGAAAGAATCCAAAGAAAAACTCCAACTTTCAAACTACTACCTATATTCACTACGAGAAATACAATTATCAGCTCAGAACAGGAGAAAAAGTTATATGGCATTAGGAATGGAGGCATTAACATACCTTCCAAATACCAATGCATATGAGGCCAAAATCAAGGCTCAAAGAAATACAAAGAGTACATAATAAAGCTCTAAGAATAATTACCAACGCAAGAAAAAGACAAATGAGAAAAATGAGAGCCTTAAATGAAGAGGCTAAATTACAAGCATTAAACAAGATCTTAATGAAAATGGCAGAAGACATCTGTGAGGAAATAAACAACCCGCCCCTTCCCCGTCGATATTCGCACAACATATCTATATCTCAAACGAAAATTACACTCATGTTCAATTCTAAAGCTCAAGACACCAGCCTAGAAGAGAAAAGGAACCCTTATATATGTAAGTGAAGAACTCAGAGACAAAAGCAAGAAAAATGACGAAAGGAAAATAAACATGGAAAAGAAACTAAGCAAATAAGACTAATACCATTAATCGATAATAAGTTTGAAAAACTTAACACAAACTACTTGTATAAAAGATTTTGACAAACAAAAAATAAAACAGAAAAGAACAATAAATAACGACTACGACAAAATGGAAGGATTCCCGATGGTCAACAAAAAATTAATTATTTCAGGATTCTGAAAGGAAATAGTCTAATATTAGGCTAATCAAGTGCGCTGAACTCGAATATAGCATCCGTAAAGATGTATTGGGACAGGGTTTTGAGAACCAGTATATCGGTGTATCTCACTCACAGGATGTGACATAATTTTGTTTAGTTTCATCGATTAAATTTGTGTACTGTTTCAATATATTTCTTATTTTTGTTGTAGATAAATTAATTATGCCTCTCTATTTCTGTTCTTGCAGAAGTTCTCGATCAGCTCTTAGAGCGGTGAAAGTTGGAACGCTTCAAATGTGTAAACAATCCTGACCGCGTTATATTTGTGGAGTTTTCACCCAAGAAAGCTTCAAGAAACCCATCACAAAGGCTGCTCGAGTGAACTACAAAAGCTACTTTAAATGTCCGTAAGGTGACCAAGAAAAGAAATAGGGGTGTCACATAGAGCAGCGGTCCTGCGTCAATCCCCCGAGGGAATGAATGCATGGAAAGCGAAATTCAAGTTTAGCATTTGTTGTACCCATGGTGTGGCGAGAACCCAAAGACCACAGTAACGACTGCTACTTCTGTCTTAAAAAAACAGTAAAATAATAAATGTCAAGACACGAGGTACAGTACCCCTCAGTTCTACATTCTAGCCAGTGCCACGCAGAGGAAAACTATAAGTTCCAAACTTAATTGCTGGACACGAACATAGCAGTGATTCTGATTACAGTTGTAGCCTGAGGGACGATGACTACCAGGACGACTCAGAAAAGAGTTGGCACATACCATCTAACTAGGGAGCCCTTCATGATCTCATAAGGAACCTTGATTTGTCTTAAGAAAAGGCAAAGGTCGTGGGATTAAAATTGATGCAGCATGATCTGCTGGAAGATGTAGTGCGCATCACTATAAGGCATGATCGGCATATACAGTGTCTAAGTTTTTCGAAGTGGCAAACAACCTTTGCTATTGTGATGGCACAGTGTCTCCCATACAAGGCGAATGAGTAGAGAATGTTCATCGCTTCAAGAAAAGATACTCTGAAAGCAGTCCTCCTTAATAACAGGAATCGGCTTCAATCTGTGTCAAATAGCACATGCGACGAAGATGACTGAGAGCTATGAAACTATTGAGATTGTTCTTTCTATTATAGAGTATGAGAAATACTAGAGGGAAATATGCGGGGACCTCAAAGTAATAGGTCTAATTCTGGGCTTTCAGAAGGGTTATATAAACCACATGTGTTTTCTGTGTTTGTGGAGCAGTAGAGCTGAATCTGAGCACTACGTAAGAAAAGAATGGCCAGCAAGACCAAAAATGCACCCGAGCGGTTCAAAAGGCTTTACAAACCCCTTATAGAACCAGAAAAGACATTGTTGCCTACATTGCATCTTAAGCAGGGCTTGGCAAAAAGTTTCACAAAAGCAATGGATCAAACGGGTAACATCAGGTTTCAGTAAATCTTTATGAAGCTCGGTGGCGTGGTGTCTGAAGCCAGGTTAAAAGTAGGGATCTTGAATGATCCTCAGATCAGCATGCTGGTTAATGTCCGCAAATTTACCGACACATTAAACCGGTTGGAGGAGCTGTGGAAATTATTCGTGGATGTCTCACTGTACTATTTTGTTAGCCACCGTGTAGAAAACTATAAATAAATTGTGGCAGTCATGTTACGGAGTTATCGAACTCTGGGTTCACGGATGTCCTTGAAACTTACTTCATTTCTTCCACCTCGGACATATCAAGGAGAATAGGGGTGAAAGGTTTCACAAAACATTGCTTTAATGGAGAGCAGGTATCCAAGCTGATTCTGTCCCAACATAATGAGCAACTACTGATGTTTGCTGCAACGCGAAGAGAATCAGTTAAACGAACGTAAAGCAAAGTTCAGAATTAATTTTAGAACTTAACTGAATGCTAATAAATTTTTGACTGAATTTCCATATTTTTCTATCACAAATCATCACAAAGTTATGTGTATCTACCCCTATAAATAAAACAAAGCTAAACGAATTATGGTACATTAAATATGTTTTCAGTCTGATTAACGAGAAACCAGTTCCGACAGCAGAAAATGAATATCAGAATTGAATTCAGTGTTATGTAATTAGTTAGGAATACATATATATTCATGAATGAGAACCATTTTGGTTGTTAATCAGTGTTATGAGAACCCATAATGACTCACGATAAAAGAAACATAAGGTAACGAACAAGGAAACATGAAAACTAAAACCAAACTAACCAAACACATAACACAGAGAAACATAAACATAATCAAAATGTATAAATACCATCAAATATTAAATGTTAGAAACAAATGAAATGTAGGTGGTGAAGAATAGTCAGATATCCTGATAACTAATAGCCAAAGGCATTTAGATACTCTGAGTGTGAGAACGGAACGAATGAATGAAGTGTGGATGATGGATTTATCATATTTCGGATACCATGTTAGTAAGTAGTATGTCCACCGTTACCTAGGTATGTATATTATTCCTTTCTTCACCTAAGACTACCGAGGTTTGCCCATCCTGACTTCTCTCTAAACTTTCCCCTGTTTTTCCTTTTTTCACATTTTATCCCCCACTATGAACCTTTCTAAATCTCGTTAAGGGTGTCCACAACTACACACTCCCCATAAGCTCGCCTTGAGTTTTAGGTCAGTGTTGAGAGTCTCTCCAGGAGCGAGTCGGCCGCAGGCCTCTTGCTCTGCTGTTCCCCTTCCACTAAACGAGGGAGTGGGATGTAGAGTAGAGGAGGAGAGATTGTGAAGCTGTACTTACCCCTTCTCCTTAAAAAATACACTCGCCAGTGAACTCCTCCCACAATTCACTGGAGGAATTTGCGCTAGCAACCAAGAAAGATATGCAAACCCAAAACGGGTATTAGATGATGGCTACGAACTGCCAGGTCAAAATAAAATGTTTAGAAAGAAAGCCCTGAAAAAAAGACAGATAGAAGAAAATAGGAGGAACGCATCCTATCCCTAAGTTGCAAAAGCTGCGTCTACTGACTAATATTCAAAGATGATATATCTACAGTAGATGTCGACAATGAAGTACGACACAAAGGACCTAGCTCACAAGCACACAAGAAGAACGTAGAAAAGGAAAACACAGAGACTAAAATGCCCAGAACGCCATATCCTCGAATAGGGGTATAAAAAGCAGAGGTAAATGACACGCAAACGTATAATCGTAAAGAAAAAGATTGAAAATAAAACAAGAAAAGAAGCCTATACAACTGACAAGGGCACATAGCGCTCGGAAAATGAGAACTAAGTGCGCAAACATAAAAGACAAAAGATGCAACAGATGAAAAAAAGTTAGACACAAACATAGATTCAATGGAGAAAATACAAACCTGAAAAACAATTTTAGAAAAGTAGGCCAAGACATAATATTACTAACAGAGCACGGAATAGCCACAAGTACAGAGAAAATAAAAATACCAAACTTTATAACGTTGACTAAAAACTATACACAATTTGGTGACTAGTGCTAGCGATAGCATACTAACCACCAAGAAGACGGTACCTCCCTTTAGAAAACTTCTATACTATCTTTAGCCACCAAAGGCTGGCGTTCCTTGGAGGTAGCTCAAACACGAACTGTAAAGAGCCAGGATATAATAGGACAATTGAAAGAGGAAGAAATTTCGAACTCATGGTAAATAGAAACAATTTCAAAAGAATCTCCCAGACTTAGCGACATAAGTGACACAATGACTAGCGGCAAGATCAGACCTGATGCTGACCAGCAGCCACTACCGACTCGCCTACCATAATGAACCAGACAATAATCCTAAGTGACTACATATCCATTTTGACAACTATCTCTCGCGCCCATTCAGGCAGCGATACCACCACGGAAATGCTACGCCCGGGCTACCTTGGAACTATACAGGTAGCTGCTGAGTAGCTACCAGTCAGCAGACTTGAGTGAGTAGAATCTTTAAGAAATAGATGCAGATCTGGAAAACATCACTACTAGAATCGTCAGGGCAGAAAAAGGAGAGCCTCCCAGAAGTAACTTTCAAGATACTTGCTCAACCCAGATTGACGAACATATGAACATAGATAGGAAGCTGTATAACCAATTTCCATGAACTGGAACAAGCTGAAGGGTGATCAACAGGATACGCCCACTCAATGAGGGACTGAAGCATTTAATACTGAACAAACAGACTGAAGTATGTGACCGACTGATAGACAGACTAGACGATAAACACTTTCTAAAAAAAATTAGACAAATGTCCAAAAACTCAAACGGACTAAACCAAGAGAAAGAACAAAAATCAAGGGAAACGAAGGATACATATATAGAGGACCCAGACGAACTGTAGGCACAGTTCAGAGAGCACTGGAGAGAAGTCATCTCCATAAAACCAGAAGATAACGAAGTCTTCGGCGTAGAGTTTTGAAGACCAGCTGATAGATGAACTGATAGATTGGCATACGCACCCACGCCCGTACTTCTCTGAAGAAAGAGAGATGACGAGACAATATCATCCAATAACCACAAACGAATTATCAGAAATCATAAAGACCTTCAAACAAAAGGTTACAGGCTTATTTGGCATTACCCAAAATAAAATAACCAGCTCACCATCGCAAGTGCTACGTGGAATATTGAATGTAATAAGAACTGCATTGATTATCGTCTATTTCCCCGACGCGTTCAAACGTGCAGAGGTTATAATTAATGTAAAGAAAAGCAAGGCCCTTGACTACCTCCTGAACTACAGGCCTATATCCCTCCTGGAATTCATTGGAAAGATTTTTTGAGAATACCATAGCCAATAGGTTGCAAAGCAAGCTATCAGAGAACAAGGCACATAACCACCAGCATCATGGCTTCTTGAGGAAGAAGGGAACAGAGACCGTGCTTTCTCTCTTAAGCGAATAGATATCCAAAACCAGGGCAGAAGGAAGTATATAGATATAGCCCTCAATGACTTACCGAAACCTTTGACAAGGTTGGCTGAGGGAACTGCAGTATAAGATAGTAACCCTCTAGTTAAACACAGTAATTGAAAGAGCCGCCCCCTATATTTTAATAGAGGTACACAGAGGACCAGAAGTCACCTTATAGGCACGAGTGAAGCAATTCCGCTGTCTTAGTCCTCTTATCTACTTCATATTTCCCATCGACTTGCTATCACCTGTAAAAGATGACGTATGTACCTGCAATTCGCGGATGACATCACGCAGATTGCCCAGAGTAATTACAAGAAGAAAAAAGTGCAAACTAGATAGATGGCAGTAGAGATAAGAAATATTAACTCATTCGAGCGGAAATGGAAGATAAAGAGGAACACTCAAAAGTTCAAGATTATATCCATTAACTGCATTAAACTGGCTGACTGATGTTTATATTCACTACCAACGTTGTCGTCACACCAATAGTATAAACATCATCTAAACAAAAAACAAAAATGGACCTGGATAAACAGGAACTTAACAAGCTGTTCCGTTTCCGTAGCCTGAGCACCACTAACACCAGTAAGCTCTACTTATGTTACATCAGATCCAAGTTGACATACCCGGCGGTGGTCACACAGGCTACCAGCAACAAAGCCTTAACACAGATGCAGAGGATTAAAAATAAAACCTCCTTGATCCTAAACAAATATAGGAGCTTGGAACGAACCTCACAAAGTGAGCTACATCGAAGGGCCAACTTAGAACCAATCAACACATTACTACATACGCAAGCAGTGAAGACTTGGGAAAAAATGTAAGAAGAAATTCTACCAGAACTTAACCAATCACTAGAGATTGACCTAACAAGACTGCAGAACAGGATCACAAGGTTGTCAGTTTTACAAGCGGTAGGCTATGAGTAACCGAAGATACTATAAGAATCTAAACATAACTAATAGAAAAAGTATAAAATGGTCGGCACTAAACTCATACAAAGGCTTGCATACCTAAACAATACTACAAACAAAATAAATACTAAAGAAGAAACAATTAAAATCGAAAGAAAAGCAAGAATTATGAACCAAAAAATGAACGACATAAAACAAGTTGCAAAATTGGAAAGACAGATGTTCTTAACCCTTGGGCAAAATTCCTTCAGAATATTTTCTTATCCTTTAATTCTCTAGTACGATACTAGTTTATTTTCAGATATTTTTCAGCAATTCAATATAACCTTTCCAGACAAAACTAGTCACTTGGGGCTGCAGCGTACCTCGTAGTGTACAATACCAACACGAGCTGCGATTCGACGTAGCATGGACTGGATAAGGTCCTGAATGTGGAGGACGTCAATGTTCAGTTAATCTTGCATCAATGAATTGTGCAGTTCGGCTAGATGGCGTGGATGCTGTACCTGACGTTTGATACTGTTCGTGGTAGTCCCATAGATTTTCTATGGGGTTCAAATCCGGTGATTTTGCGGGTCACTCTAGATATGCGTTCATTTGGCTTTGTTCTTCTTAGACCTAAATGCACCGACAAATAGATTTGCTAAGAATCTTTTTCGTGGCCAATTTGTTCCCCTTTGATTTGGTTAACCAATAGGCAGAATATTAACAACCAAATCACTTGCCTAAAGATTTATGTTGTTTTCTACTTCCGGATCTTAGTCCTCTGAACCAGAGGCGTCAACACGTTACCCCAAGTTCACTTTCGAATAATCATAAGTAATTTGAAAATAGGTAGTTTCTTTCGTACCAAGGAACCCTTGTTGTTTGCGTAATGGTAGTTAGTTACAGAAGGGGGAAATCTCTTTCCAGGAAGGAAGTCTCGCCCATCAGAGACAGCCTAAAAAAAAAATACAAGGTTGATGCCAGCATTGAATTATTTTAGATTCTTGGTTCTAAACCTAATACCACCCACTTAAGAATTTTATAGTTGCTTTTTCATTAAAACATCCGCTCCCGTATTAAATATCGATTCAACACGCTACCCATTGTTAATAACAAAAATCAACAAATTCTATCTTGTTCACAATTTTCAAAAAAACAACCTACCCCTTTTCTATAAATTTCCCAGTCATTCTCTCGACTCGCTGATAACAACAGGAATGTTTTAAATGTCTCTTTTTTTGGCTTCAAATTTTAACCATGTTTTATTATATTGAATCACCATAGGAGTGTCATCGTCACTCTTCCTTACAGGAGTAGATTGCACTTCGCAGACAGATCCTCTAAAAATTTACAAGGTTTCCAGTACATAGCTCTTAATAATTTACTCTTGGTCTAGGTTTTTCAAATCGAGGCTGTACCTCCTCGCGGCCACACATGGTAACTGGGCACTTAGCGGCACCAGGTTGAACCAACAGGATATCTCGGAGCAGCAGTTGGCCTCAGAGGTACGGTGTGCGGGCCCACCGGTGTGTGCAGATGTCCTGGCACCTACCAACCAATGTACCCCAGCCACTGTCTTATGGGTTAATCTGGTAAGAAAGAAGGCTAGGGAAACACACCCTGAGAGAAAAGTGGTGTGGAGGGCACGCCTAGGCGGGCCCCAACTGAATGGAGTACCGGCAGCCTCTTCAGTACTGTTGATCGTCCTGTTCAGCTATCCCTTGCCCAGTACCGAGAGTGTACTCCAGGACTTGCGCGACCCTGGGGCACTCTAAATTCTTCTTTGCGTTGGTTTTCTTTCTCTTGCTATCTATTTTCTAGACCTAAAAAAAAACTGAATTCGTTTAATATACGGAAACTAGGCAATGGCTTTGCCCCTCCCCCTTATGGGAGGAGCTTGCGCTTCGCTCTTAAGATTAAAATTTAAAATCTAAAAAGAGCAGCCATGGTTAAATTTTTATAAATTTTCTGAACTTTGCTAATTATAATAATTTTAAAAAGGAACTCTAAACTAAATGACCCCTTTTCAAAATATAACGTTGCTAAAATATAGTTTTAAAAGAAGATATATAAAAATAAATTTTTTTAACTTCACCATTTGTAATTCTTTCGGTTTTAAAAGTTCACAAAATTTCGATGCTTATATTTATTTCTGAACTTCACCATTTTGTTTTTTGATGTTATAAAATAATTATTAGAAATAACTTTGATAAAAAAACATAAGTCATAACCAAACTAAGATGAAATTATTATTCAAATACTAAAAAAAAAATCCCCTTCTTAAATTATAGAGTTAGTGATGATGATGATGATAAAAACAATCCTCCCGACTATTTTTTCCCCATCTAAATTTGCTCGTATAATTTCATTTTGCTTTAGTCGTTTTTCGGGGCCAGTAACTATTTCCTCATGATAAGGATTAAAACTGAAAATCTATTTTAGAAATAATTTCGATGAAACTTTTGAATATACAACCCCCCCCCCCCCCCCAAAAAAAAAAAAACCAGCCACGCCTAAATTTTAATAAATTGTCTGAACTTCACCAATTACAATTTTTATGTTTTAAAAAGTTCCTAAGCATTCGATAATCCTATTTTATCTGAACTTCACCATTTTCTAAAAAAAAAATACAGTTAAATATAAGTGAAGTGATTTGTTTCTCTCTCTCTCGGTTATTCCAGAACTTGTATAAACAAATCTAAATGTTTACAATACAGCGCCTGCTTTCCCTGAAGGTAAAATGCAAGTCTTTGATGCCAATGTCATTGTCTGACCTCTTCTTTGCAAGTTGCATTCTTAACATTGATCAAAGAAAAATGTAAGTTCTCCACCGACACCGTTAGCCTTACTCGGATATCAAGTGTGCCACAAGTAGAGCCGACCAGACCGTACTCGCTTGACCCCTCTCCGTGACATGCCACTCCCATCTGATAGAAAGTCTTTGTCACGGCTGTTCAGTCTCTTTGCCTACTACGCCCAATGGGTCCCATAGTTCTCTCAAAGAATATGACCCTTAGTCGAATCTTCATTTCCTTTGTCAGATGAGACTAAAGCCGCCATTAATGATGTAAAAACTGCAATTAAATCAGCAGTCAGAACAAAGGTTGACGAAAAGGAGCCATGAAACTAGTGCCTCTGACTCGGCCAGCGGAATTACTCTAAACTAGGGTGGGCAGCCTGTCGTATTCTTGTCTCGAACCCTTCCTTCGTCTGAGAGAAAGTACTACTCAACAGAGAAAGAAGCCTATGCAACCGTTGAATCAGTTAAAATATGGGGCCACTTCCTTCTCGTACGCTAGTTTACCCTAATTACAGATCAACGTTTGGTCTCCTACATGTTCCACGCCCATACCAGAGCAAAATCAAGAACGAGAAAATCGCCCGGTGGCGTTTGGAACTTATGCTTTTCCGAAACGAGGTCGTGTATAGGCCCGGATCTCAAAACTCAACCTGCTGACGCTCTTTCAAGTGGATTTTGCCCAGATGTCATTATCGCTGTTGCACGTAATCTCGCCGAGTTACATTAGTCTCTCTGCCATCCAGGTGTTCACAACTACTGTATTTTCTGAAAACAAGAAATATCCCATAGAATGAGTTAGAAGCATTGTATCGGCGTGCACAACGTGTCGCAGACTTAAGACTCGGTACCATCGTCCAGAGATGCAAGAGCTCTCGGCCTATTTGATCGGTTCATTTGCTTACCCTTGTACGGATATGTGAGTGATATCGTGCTTGGCTAACTTGTTCTCTTTATTTGGCGTGCCAGTATAAGTCCACTCCGATCGAGGGACGTCCTTTTTGACCTCCGAATGCAGATCCTTCCTTCATGAAAAGAGGGTAGTTACGAGTGCCACTACTCTTTACAACCCGGCTCGAAATGGACAATGCGAGCGCTATGTGGGCATCATTTGGAAAGCAGTGACTCTTGCATTGGACTCTAGCAAACACCAAAATTTCAGCCTGGGAAATGGTATTTATTACCCGAAGCGTTGCATTCCATTCGCTCTCTTCTTTGCATTTCGAGCAATGCCACTCCGCATAGAGACTATATGGTGCTGGTATAGTATGTGATCTATATGCCAATGTGATCTACAGCAACTTACGAGTATATCTAGACTAGCCTGTGATCTACATTCAAAATTTTTGTTATAAATGTGCAATTCTAATTAGAGGAATGAAACATAGTATTAAAAATGTATAAAAATCGATCGACGAAGGAAAGGGGAAAGAAAAATACTAAATTGGTTTTTATTTCATACTAGAAACAATAATACTATAACTATCTGTATAAAGCACGAATATCATTTAAAAATGCAATAGACTAAAAGTGTATAAACAATAAAAGCTACTTTATTTTATATACTAAACCAACCGGAAGTCAGGTAAATATTATGAATTTTTCATGCAGATCAAAAGCTATACCAGAAACATGCATACTAGACCAGCACCGACTATTTTCCGACCCAGGGAGAACTTCATCGGGACAGAGTGTGCCTATTTGGCTTTTTTCTCACGGTAGGTTTCTCCTCCGCAGGAATATCTTCCGTAAGGACGAACCTTTGGTGCAGGAGGTGTCGCTCATCGAGGCAAACACCGGATAGGCCCACATTCGTTTCCCTAACGGTCGCAAGGCTACCGTCGAACTCCATGATCTTTCCTTTGGCCTGAGAGAGCACGGAACAAAGGAGGGACGGTCCCAGAGAGTGACATATATGAGGACCCTTCCCTCAGACGGTATGGCTCATACCATACAGTCGCTCCTTCTGCCGTGTGGGGCACATACATAGGCTGCCCAGACGTCCAGCATTTTGCTGGACTGTCTGGCATTTAACTGTTTTTAGATCATTTGTCCAGCAAAAATTACTACTCAATGCTGGACAATGGAAAGTCCAGCATTGGGAAATGCTACAGCAAGGTTTAGGTAAAAAAATAATTGGTGTCAATTGTCCAGCCCATGTTTTAAATAACACCTTGAAAAATGTATGTGATTGTCTGCCTATTGATGTCGAAGTTGTAGTTGTAAAAATCTACTCATTCTTTTACATTTATAGAGTCAGGGTAGAAGAACTAACAGCTATCTGTGATTCTGTTGACGTGGAGTTTCAACAGATTTTAGGCTACAGTAAGACCAGGTGGCTGGCTTTGAAGCCATCCATTGAAAGAGTTCTTCGACTATTCAAGCTTTTAAAAGTATATTTCTCGTCTCACAAACAATGTCCTACTATTCTAAGACAGTTTTTTGAAAATCCGTGTGCCGAGCCTTTTTTGTATTTTGTACACAATCAGAGTGCAGTATTCCATGATTACATCCTAAAAGTGGAGTCTCAAAAGGCTTCTATGGCAGAGATTGCCTTTATTCTTGAAGACTTAAGTCTGAAATTGATTGAAAGCAAACGTGAGTCATTTTTGCCCTTAGCCGTGGATAAAATGCTGAAGGATTTAGAGAAAGAAGGAAATGATATAGAAAGTTTTAAAGACACTATTTTGACATTCTATAATTCATGTATAGAATATTTGAACCAATGGACTGTGCATTTTGAAGAGATGGAAAATTTCAACTGGATTCTTCTTCGCAACTTAATCCTCTGGAGAGAAGTTAAAGAAGCACTTGAATTTATTCTTGCCAAGAGACCCAATTCCACAATAAATGATGATGGTCTTTTCGATGAAGTAACTTGTGTTAAGAATTTTGTCACATTAGAAAAAATTAAAGAGTGGAATGATCGTGAAATTGAGGCTGACAGTAGATGGTTAGAAATATTTGCACATTTCAAAAGTCAGAATATTACATTTGAACACATTTATCAGGTAGTAGAATTCTTTTTGAGTCTACCAGGATCAAATGCACCAACAGGGAGGGTATTTTCAATGTTGAAAAACTGCTGGGCAGACGAAAAAAGCAGGTTAAATATAGATACTTTAAAAGCGGCACTATTAACTACATGCAATTATGGGATGAATTGTTTGCAATTTTCTGATTACATAAGCTCAAAAATGAACCTCCTTGAAAAGATCCATTCAAATGCCAAGTACAATTCTAGACCAAATTAAGTAAGTGAATATTGACTTATTAATAATTAAAGTTCGTTTGCTACTAAAATTACTTAACTTTTTTATTTAAATATATATATATATATATATATATATATATATATATATATATATATATATATATATATATATATATATATATATATATATATTTAAATATATATAAAATATATATATGCCGGAGGTTCGGTCCAGCATTAGGTTAAAAAAAATCTGGGCAGCCTACACATACAGGGATAGGGGGAAGGAGGGCATTCCTCGGGGGCATTTTTTTTTTACTTCCTCGCGGGAGGGATTTCACGGAAGTAGAAATTTGATCCCAAAGTGGAGCCCCGCACCGTTTAGAGGAGAGATGAGGGGCTTAGGATAACCTCGTTGTGTTCTTTGTACAATTCTTTGGCTCAATCCAGAGATTTATCACATCTAGAACTGGAGGGAAAATCCCTCCATCCCAAATATACTGGAACAAGGATAAATAAACAAGGATGGTGAACTAAGGAAGACGGCAACAAGAAGGAAACAATAATACGGTAACAAAGCGAAAGAAACAGAGATAATGGAACAAGGAGAAATAAACAAAGATGGTGAGCCATGGAAGACGGCAACTTATTATTATATAAGGAAAGAAAGACAAAGGAACAAGGAGAAATCAATAAGCACGGTGAACCAACCAAGAAGGAAGTGAGAAAGAATCAATACGGCAACAAAGCGAAGGAAACAGAGATAATGGAACAAGAAGAAATAAACAAAGATGGTGAAGCAAATAAGACGGAAACAAGAAGGAAACAATGCTGGAGAAAAAGCGAAGGAAACAAGGAGAATTAAGCAAGAATGGTGAAACACAGGATACGAAAACAAGAAGAATAGATGATACGGAAACAAAGAGAATGCAACAAGGAAACAAGGATAACTAAGCAAAGGTGGTGAAAAAATACGGAAACAGGAAGGAAACAATAGTCCGGAAACAAGGAAATGGAACAAGGAGGAATAAAAAAGGAGAATAGGCAAGAATGGCAAACAAAGAAGACAGAAGCAAGAAGAAAACAATGATACGGAAACAAAGTAAAGGAAACCAGGAAATTTGACCAAAGATAAATAAGCAAGGTGGTGAAACAAAGAAGATGGAAACAAAACGATATAAACAAGGATAAAACAACAAGGAGGGAGAAGAAGAATATCAAAACAAGGAGGAGGCAAGGAGCTGAAAAAAGGATGCAAGGAGAGGGGAACGAGGAAGAGGAAATAAGGAGACGAAAACAAATAGGAGAAAATAAGGAGAAAGAAACAAAGAGGATTAGGAAAGGAAACAAAGAAACGAAAACAAGGAGTAGAGATATTATGATTCGAAACAAGGTGGCGGTAACAGGGTGGAAACAATGAAGCGAAACAAGTAGAGTGAAGCAAGCAAGACGGAGACAATTGGAGGGAAACAAAGAGATGAAACAAGGAGAATGAAGCAAGATGGATGAAACGATACAGAAACAATGAGATGAAACAAGAAAGAAACAAGGGGACTTAAAAGAAGAAATGAAACAAGAAGAAAAAAGGAGAATGAAACAAAGAGATAAAACAAGAAGAAACAAACATATGAAACAAAGAGAATGCAGCTAGGTGAAGGAAACAAGACGGAAACATGAGAAGGGAACAAGTAGATGAAATAAAAAGGAAACAAGATTCAAACATGAAGATGAAACATGGCGAAGAAAACAAGATGAAACGAGGAGAATGACGCAGGGAGAAAGAAACGAGACGGAAACAAGATGAAAAAAGAAGGTAACATGGATACATGAAACAAGGAGATTAAGCAAGGAGAGGAAAACAAGGATATAAAATAAAGTTAGGATAACAAGGAGAATTAAACTAGGTGATGGGACAAAACGAATGAAGCAAGCCGGAAACAATGATAATGAAACAAGGAGAGAGAGCAAATTGAAAGACACGAGGCTGAAAACAGGAGAAGGAAGCAAAGAGAAAACAAGGCGGAGATAAGGAGACAAACAAGGAGAAGGAAACCATAGTCTTCATTGCATTACTACTATTTTCCTTCTGAACGTTCGAAAAAAAACCTATTTTTACCTTCTAAATACCCAAATATCGCATTTTAAAACCTTCCTAACCAAAAGAATTCTCATATTTTTTAACAAAATTCCTCCCCTTTTCTCTTTGAAATGTGAGGAGGCGTCACTTTGGGAAGGGTCTCTTGCGTTCTTTAAAGTTATTTTACAAATGCCTATCCTTATCAAAGCCCCCAATTCGTGGGCATTTCAAGGGGGAGTTTTTCCCCGTTTTCCTATGACCCCCCGCGAAGTGGCGGAGGAATTCCGAACTATCTTTATCCGTAGCCTAAACAAGTTGCGAGGGTAGAATAGCAGGTAGGCCTAGTGTGGAATAGCTTTAGGCGTCTCTTTGAATATATGTTCTTATGTGTTTTCTTCTCCTGTCATGATAGTTAAGAGAAAAGGTTGTAAGGTAGGGAAGAAACAGAAAGGGATGGGGGAAAATGGTGGCATCGATTATCTATGAAGTTATAACTGGAACTCGTATCTCATTGAAAAGAGGGTGTTATGATAATTTCTCTCTGCAACACAGATTAAAGATTTCGGCTAGAATTGTTCAGCGGCGCTTTTATTTTACTAGTTTAAGGAGACTTAAGAGGCTTAACTGGTAAAGCCTATTTTTGTATAAAAGGATGGAAATGATTACTGGTATTTTGAACAGAAGTGGCGTTGAGGTATTAGGGTTTATAAGGTCATTTCTCAAATATCAAAAAGCTATGTTTTGAAACTGAACAAAATGAAAAGAAATTTGCAGAAGTTTTCGGTCGTTCATTTCGCGTTGCGCACTGGAATCAAATCAATGTTTTGAGTTTAGGTTTGCAGCTTCTGCCACATTACATTGATTACTTGCAGTAATTACTTTACTGACAGACATTAGATCATTTACGATTCTTCAATTTTCTAACTTAAAAATATATTTATCCGCCCAAAGCTTCTAGCTAAACCTTCTTCTCCCTTTTTCTTTCGAATTTTTTTCAATCAATATATGAGAGTGGTCATATAAATATTGCGTGTATATATAGAAAAATATAATTAACTGTTATCTGCAATCATTTTTCTTCTGTAACATGTATATTCAGCTTATTTTTTATATTAATAAACATTTGCTTTTCACCGTTGTGTTTTGGAATCTGAAACTGAATGCAGAAATTCTAATAATAGCCTAGCCTATTCCGAGCTGCTGAAGGTAGTAATACTGAGGCTCCGGTTCCCTCAGCTGTTGCAAAATGGTTTAATGCTTTTACTGTGCCTCCATGAATAAATGCTCGTTTTTCCCTTTATTAGTGCTCGCATAACTATTTACGGTAAACGAATAAGTGACTAATGTACAAATATTTTTTTTATACTCTGAATCAATTAATAAGCTGTCGAGAAATCGGTTTGAAGAATTTCGTGTCCAAATTTTGAAGATGGCTTCAGACGAATCTAAGAGAAAAATTTCTTAGAAAGAGTTTTCTTGTAAACACTTTTACACAGGTAAGACAAAGTGTTTAGTATGATAATTAGGACTTAGATTGATTTTAACATGGCTTCCTTTTTTTTCCAGCTGTAAATTTGAAAATTTAACAAAGAAAATGTCGCTGAATGTTTTTGAGTTCTAGTGGACGCCTAGAACTTAGAAAGGAAATTTAGTTTGGTTTTCATTTTAGCAATAAAATGATCATTATCGTAAATATACTCATCACTGGTATAGGAAATACGTAAAACCAATCCAGTTGTATTTTCTCAACTTTGGGGTTCACTAGACAAGATGGCATTACAAATATATATGGCAAAGAAATTCAAACCTTTACTTTGCTGATTGAATTCATGTTTCAATATGAAGCTTTGTAATATTTAATGAAACCGAACGTGTTACTATAAAATGGCATTTTATACCATCATAATATTAAGAAGTTGACTTATATTTCTCTAAACAAATCAAAAAGCGATCAAATTCAAGTTTAGGTTAGAAAAATGGAAACTTTAATAGACTATGTTCGATATGTCGACTGTAATTACAAAAATTACCCTCGTTGTCGGTCCGTTAATTGAACGTCGCTAATAACGAAACCCATTAATTCTAAAATGGAAATTTATAGTTTCAATTATTATCCTTTTTTATATAAAAAATAAAAACAAGCCACCATTTTCACGTCCAAAGAACAAGGACAACCAAAGAACAAGGACAAAGGGATAAGTAGATGAGGTGAATTAAAATTATTACTTCCCAACACAACTGAATCAATGCTTCCCTTTTTTTTTACATTGCTTTACATTTTAAACTAATATAACATATTTCAAAGTGTAACCAAACCTTGGTTGAGTCAGCTTATTTGGACATTCCCACCAATACCAGGGGGACCTAAAAAAACCCCAGTGTCCTAACTTCCGATAGGCTTCATTTCTTAATTCGATTAAAAAAACTAAGAGATAAAGCCTATCGAAAGTTCTGGCCCTCTTTGGTCGGGTGGGTGCCACCCTGTACCTGTTGTTTGTAAATGCAGTACCCAGGTGTCAGCTACAGCATGTTTGGCTATACGATACCAGACACCCGCTCGTATGGTTTGGTCTTCAAATACCATTTTGCGTATCTCTGGTAAAAACGTCTCTTTTTTTAACTTTTGTCCCTTTTGGTCTCGCCAGTAAACATGGGGTGGTTTCTCAAGAGGGGGTGCTTCGTACCTCTGTCTATTCGTGGCACACTCTAGGCAGTTCTTTTTTTCATATCTTTTCTTCGCCTGTCTGCCATATCCCTCCGACCTCCTTTAAATGGCAATGCCCTCGCTAGATTAACCAAAATCCAGTTGTTTTGTCCATAATACTAATTCATTGCTTATGTACCTGCAAATTCCTAAGTTAAAGAGATCCTTAGATGGAACAGCAACAATGATAAAGCTCTAGGACGAGAAACTTCATCCGAGACTCGCGTAAGTGCACAGACCTCGATGGTTATCACGGCTGACGAATAGAACGAGTATTTTGTTAAGCTTTTAAATAGCGACGAACTTTTTGATAAGAAGAATGGAAGAAGCGGATCCAACAAATGCGAGAAGCCTTGATAAAAGCCGCAGTAAGGGATTTATTGAGAAATCTTGATAAGATCAACGAAACGGATGATTTATTAATAAACCTCGATAATAGAACCATCGAAGCGGATATTAGTAATAAACCTTGATAAGAGGGTCCCGCGAAACTAATACAATAACAACATACAATAACAAAGATCCCCGAAGCGGATGATTGATCAAGAAATATTTATAAGCGATCACTGAACCAGATCTAATAGTCTGAAACAATGATCCTCAGAAGCCAACACATTCGAAATAAACCTTAAGAAGAGGATAAGAGTTGCAGATTATTTATCAAGAAGCTTTTATTAGAGGATTCCCAGAAGCGGGGCTTTAACAAGAACCCTTAATCAGAGGTTTCCCAGGAGCAGATGAATTAGCATGGGCAGGCGCAGATCCACTGGGGGGCTAGGGGGCTGAAGCCCCCCACCATCCAAATTTCAGACCCATTTGTGTTTAAATTTCTCTTTTTAAGCCATACTTTATTCTGCTATTCAGAGTTATGTAATAATATAGAATATATATAAAAAGTATTTTAAACCGTTGTGATCGAATGTATCTTATATGATACATGTCTAAAATAGAGGTAAATCTCAAAAATAATTATTAAATTCAGTATTATGCCATAGCTGACGTCCAAAAACTACAATAAACCACAATTCCTAATTTTCTGGTGTGTGGAAAAAAAATCCGATCTGAGAAAGTTCGTGCTCACTCGTTTATGAGATGCTGTTGTTTATTATCAATGCTGTCTATTATAACCCTTATTAATGATCAATGCCCTATTCAGTTTAGCCCCCTCCTAAATTTTTATCCTGGATCTGCCACTGAGCATGGGGAAAAGAAGCCCAGTTTCTCTGAAATCTTTATTGCGAATTCTAGTTGCGAAAGAGACTGGTTTTCCTCTTCAGACTGAGAACAAACAATGAGAAACAAATGTTGAAGGGATAGATCGGTCTTGTGGGAGTCCCCTCACACTCTGATCCATACAGCTGGGGAGAGAAAAGGAGGGGCTGCCTCAAACCGACCTCACTGTACAATCCTCACCACCACCATCGGACAGCAGAAGAGAGCCGAGGGCGGCAGCGGAGGAGTAAAGGTAACAAGGAGTAACAAGGAAGTAACAAGGAAAGGAAGTACCCTAGGAGACCTTACGGTCCATTCAAAGAGGGTACCTTTGGACTAGCAATCGAGCAGGCACATGGCTGCTCAATTGTTTTGCGTCCCTGAACGGCCAGTTTTCAAGACTTTGTCTAGTCTTGACTTGAACTGGTCAACAGATTCACTGTTGACAACTTCCACTGGAAGTGCGTTCCACTTACCGCAGATACTGTAAGTGAAAAAATGTCGACACAGATTGCGGTCGTAACGCTTCAGTTAAAGTTTGAAGCCGTGATTGCGCGTTCTGTTCTCACTCAGTGTGAAAATATCCCGGTAGTCAACATTGTCGAACCCTCGAAGTATTTTGAAAACCTCGATGAGCTGACCAGGCAGTCTACGGGTTTCCAGGGATAACAGATTTAATTCCCTTAGTTTATCCTCATAACTTTTATGTCGGATAGAGGGGATCAGCTTGGTTGCCCTGCCTTGTACGCGTTCCAACCTTGCGATATCCTTTCGAAACGAGATGAGAGGAGGGTTGGGACAGTGAAACGGAGAAAAATCGAGTGGAAGAGTTGCAGTCGACCACACTCTGCTTAAGTCAAGTCAAATAGGAGTTACCATTCCATTAGGAGAGGCGGAATCTATAGTTTAGCTTGGTTCCAAACTACAAGAAGTCTTTTGACTTAAAGTTTTAAATAGTTCGTTTAACCCTCATTTCCTATGAGTTTACTCATGTTGAGCTAAAGATGACGGGAGATTCGGTTCAGCTCTCTATTTAACTAGTTATGTTCATGGTTAGTTACTCTGTATTCTAAGTTGACTGGAGGACAGGCTAAATCTCTGCTGTGGTAGGTCGGAAAATTTTTAATAATTTCCTTCATTCGGAACAAACTCTCGACAGAAGGAAATTGTAAAAAGCTAAAACAATTTTCACTCGTGGGCGGAGTTGTTTAAAAATCCGCTCGCAGTCGAAGCTCCCGGTGCAAATCAGTTATGATGAAGGATCAATTCTCTGGTTAGTGTCCATTGCGGTCGCCATAGTTATAATAATCTCCCTCTAAGGGGGAAAAGGGACAGTGTATAGAATGTAGCATCGCGTAATTGAAGGGGTGACACGTACTAAAGAGCATAGTGACCAGGTAGTCTGAAAATAGGTTGAAATTACTTGGGATTCATTCTTTATGGACATTTTTACCCTTTTTTTCGACACTTCTAGCTTCTTATCACTTATTTTTTTCCGCTCCGGTGGCGAATTTTGCAGGCTAGTCGCCTTCCAGCTTCCAAGCTTCCATTCACTCATTCCCGGTTGCGACTAGAAGCGTCATTCTTTCTTCTTCGTGTTTTTTAACATGCCTGCACTAAGGGTGAATCCCGGGATTAATTTTAGGATTGAAATCTTGTGTTGGGATTCCACAAAATCTCGGCAGTATACAATCCCGGGGTTTAATCTTTCAATCCCGGGATTATGAATGGAATTTATTTTTAGGAATATTTCCACATACGAATAATGCAATTTTAAAAATGCATAGCCATATAAACTTATAAGGAATGGCGAGGGTAGGTTTGCTTTAAAATTAGCCAACTGCCAACTGTTTTGGGCTGGGCTGGAAAAGCCACCCTGCCCTGCTAACTTACCAGTGAGGGGGTCCGACTTATTAGATGCATAATTTATTACCTACATTGTGCATTAAACTTTAAAATTTTGTTTGTTTGTTTTTCTATTACATTTAAATTTAATAGAATGCGTATTTTATATTTTGTGCTCTAAATAATATGGAATAAATTTACTAAGAAAAATAAAGATGAAGCAGTGTTTTAAGTGCAAACAATTAATAAAGTGCACTGGAGGTTCAAACAGAGGCTTATTATTAGTAAATCTAAGAACCATTCAGGATGCTGATAGGTCTAGTGAGTGTGATCTTTATAATTTAGATGAAGATGAAATCCCAGTTTTAAAAAAAAGCTGGAATCGTTTCTTACGCAGAAATCTTTTGAAGAAAAAAATAGCGCGTCTTGCAGTTGTTGATGGATTCAGTTTTAAAGCTTTTGCTTCAAGCGAGTTTATCCAGAAGTGTGGATACGATCAAACTTATTCGGCTACATGGCAAAGAGAGTGAATTAGTGAATGAATTTTATATGAAAACAAAAGTTAATTTAATCGAGTATTTAAAAGGACTAATTAAGGAAGATGTTCGCTTTTCTCTCACACTTGACGAGTACACTTCGTGTCAGAATATTAAGTACATGAATATAAATGTCCATAAAATGCAATATTGGTCTTTATGTCCATTAAGAGTTAATGGAAGTCTTAATAGTGACAAAGTAGAAGAAATTGTGAAACAAAGATTGTCTGCTTTTGGTCTTGATTTTCGATGAACACAATCAAGAGATGAATCGAATTGAAATAGCAAAGACAAGAAGAAAGACATAACGAAGAGGATGAAGAAAATAATCCTGATAAAAATTAATTTTCACACTTAACTGGAGGATATGGATAAAAATGTAAGCCAATATGTTTTAAAAGATAATATTCTTGCCACCATAAATAAGGTGAGAAAGATTTGCAGAATATTTCTCAAATCCCGACCAAAAAAATGAGCAACTACAAAATTTTGTAAGGCCCTTTTTTAATACCAAAGAATTTAAATTAATTATTATCATCATCATCATCATCACTAACTCTATAATTGTATAACGGGACTGTTGAAGATGAGTGAAAAATTAATAAATGTTTTTTTGCTTAGAGGACAAATGACATATTTTTGTGTTTTTTTTAAAAAACAATAATTACAAATCGGAAAGTTCAGAAAATGTATTAAAATTAAGGGATGGATTTAAAAAAAAAAATTAGTATATAAAAGCAATTTCAGGTGAAAAAAGCCCTCTTTTTTTTTAGACCAAAACCCCGTAGGTATATTTAAAATTTGTATCAAAAGTTATTTCTAATAATTCTTTTATAATATCAACCGGGCAATGGCTTCATCACTTCCCTCCCCCCCTATGGGGAGAGCTTCGCTACTAAAATTAGAATTTAAAATCGAAAAAAAAGCAGCCATGGTTAAATTTTTTTAAATTTTCTGAACACCGCCAATAATAATAATTTTAAAAATCAACCCTAAACGTGATATTTTGAAAGGGGGGAAATTTAGTTTAGAATTCCTTTTAAAAATTATTATAATTGGCGAAGTTCAGAAAATTTATAAAAATTTAACCATGGCTGCTTTTTTTTAGATTTTAAATTTTAATCTTAGTAGCGAAGCGAAGTGGCGAAGCCATGGCTGGTATTATAATAAAATACAAGATGGAGCAGTCTCCTTTCTATGAGGAAAGGTTTGCATAACTGAAAGAGTGTATCCCAAAAGCTTTGAATGCGACTCTCTGTTGAAGCATTTTCATCCCGACAATGAGAACTTTTTCAAGAGATGGTTCTGAAAACCCTCTTTGTGTAAAATAGGAACCAATTTTTTGTGAGAGATCATCAATTAATAGCTTGTCTTTCCTAAGATCCTATTTTCTCATTGAACATACCTAATTGAGTTAATTTGATGAATATTCCAAAGTTTTTTTTTTAATTTTAAAGATGTTTTTTTTATCAATTTCCAAAGATTTTTTTTTAAATAATGGAATCTGTTATATATTTTTCATATTGCAAAAAAAAAAGCCATTTTAAGTTTCCAAAAGTGCCATTTTTTTTTAAATTATAAATGTAATATTTTGAATAAATTTCTTTTTATAATTGCTTTTTAATCCACTTAAAATTGACTGAAAATTATTCATTTAAAATGGTTGGAATGAATTAATTTTGAGGATTAAGAAGGATCAAAGAAAAATGTGTTTACGTATGGGTAAATAAATTTAAAAATGCAGATTTAGTTTTCCGAATCCATTTTTTCCCTACAGAGCCGCAAATTACATATAAGCATACGAGGGGCGGTCAATAAGTTTTGCAATTCGGATATAAGGAAACGAGATATGAGGAAAAGTGTTTTATTATTTTTTAATATAACTACCCTCGACTTCAATGCACTTGCGCCACTTGTCCCTGAGGCTTCGAATTCCCGACAACCAGAAATCTCCCGACTGCTGTTCAATCCACTCCTGGACGGCGAGCTGGACATCTTCATCGTCCCCAAACCGGCGTCCACGCAGTGCAGCCTTGAGCTGGCGGAATAAAAAGTAGTCGCTAGGGGCCAGATCTGGACTGTAGGGGGGATGGTTGAGCTCCTCGAATCCGCACTCGCGCAGGGCAGCTTGTGCAACTCTGGCCTTGTGGACTTTGACGACGTTGAAGTCGATCATGGGGCGTGAGGTTTCTAGGGACCCAACGGGCAGAGACCTTGGTCATGGCCAAATTGCCGTGGATGATGTTGATAACACTTCCATGTGATATTCCAAGTTCTCGCTCGATTTCTTCGGCCTTCACCCGTCGATTTTCGAGGATCATCCTCTCCCCGGCCACATTGTTGTCGTTGTTCACGTCTGACGGGCGTCCTGGACGGGGGTCATCTTCAAGGGACTCACGACCATGGCGGAACTCCCTATTCCATGAGCAATGGTTGCATAGGAAGGGGCGGTGTCGGTGTACACTGCAACCATGCGTTCATGGATCTCTTTTGCATTCTTGCCTTCCTTGGTCAAAAATTTGATCACTGCGCGGTGCTCAACCTTCTCCATTGTTGAAAAATTTGTGACTGACGATCTGTGATCAGCTACTGCTTCTTAAATAGACGAGGCAGGAGCGTGCGGCTGCAGGTCCTGACTTCTCCTAACACCCCCACAAACAGCCATCCCCCTTCCTCTGTTTTGCCCTACCATTCGCAAAACTTATTGACCTCCCCTCGTATGTAAATATAAATCAAAAACAGGCAATGGCTTCGCCACTTCCCCGTACGGGGGTAGCTTGCGCTTCGCTACTAAGTTTTATATTTAAAGTCTCAAAAAAAGCAGCCATGGTTAAATTTTTATAAATTTTCGGAACTTCGCCAATTATAATCATTTTAAAAAGGAAAAATAAACTAAATTTTCCCCCTTTCAAAATATCACGTTGCTAAAATATAGAGTTATAGAAGATATATAAAAATAAATTTTCTGAACTTCACCATTTGTAATTCTTTGGGTTTAAAAAAATTCACAAAATTTCGATATTTATATTTATTTCTGAACTTCACCATTTTGTTTTTGATATAATAGAATTATTAGAAATAACTTTGATAAAAAACATAAGTCATAACCAAACTAAGATGAAATTATTATTCAAATACTCAAAAAATCCCCTTCTAAAATTATAGTTTTAGTGATGATTATTAGAAATAACTTTGATAAAAAAACATAAGTCATAACCAAACTAAGATGAAATTATTATTCAAATTCTCAAAAAATCCCCTTCTAAAATTATAGTTTTAGTGATGATTATTAGAAATAACTTTGATAAAAAAACATAAGTCATAACCAAACTAAGATGAAATTATTATTCAAATACTCAAAAAATCCCCTTCTAAAATTATAGTTTTAGTGATGATTATTAGAAATAACTTTGATAAAAAAACATAAGTCATAACCAAACTAAGATGAAATTATTATTCAAATACTCAAAAAATCCCCTTCTAAAATTATAGTTTTAGTGATGATTATTAGAAATAACTTTGATAAAAAAACATAAGTCATAACCAAACTAAGATGAAATTATTATTCAAATACTAAAAAAAATCCCCTTCTTAAATTATAGAGTTAGTGAAGTGATGATTAATTAAATCAAGCTGTTGGGGCCGCACTACTATAGAGCTGCGAAGTGTGAGTCGGGTTGTTTGTGTCATGTGTTCTGTGATAACCTGCTTTCTGGAATATAGCCTAGAATATAATAAATAAAAATAGATATCAAATGCCTAGGAAAGGAAGTTAAAAAAAAATCTTCAATCCCGTGATTGCTCCCCGGATTAATCATTTTTCGTGATTTACGGCCGTATGCTAAAACAAATGTGAAATGTATATTTGAGCAAAAAACCTATTTTTTAATGTATTTTACACTTTAGCCTTTTACATATAATAAATTTATAAATAATTGTGAAGCTACAATAAATCTGTCGAGATTGTTACACTCTTAACCGCCCTACACCCTTTTCCCCTTGTAGTGACCCCATCTTTTCCTTATCTAACCCTCAAGAGGATGTCAAGTGTGTTAACAAAGCAGCCTGACTCGTGTTCTTGGTCTCCCTCAAAAGTTGATCTGTTGACATTTAGCAGCCTGACTCGTGTTCTTGGTCTCCCTCAAAGGTTGGTGTGTTAACATTTAGCAGCCTGACTCGTGTTCTTGGTCTCCCTCAAAGGTTGATTGATCTGTTGACATTTAGCAGCCTGACTCGTGTTCTTTGTCTCCCTCAAAAGTTGATCTGTTGACATTTAGCAGCCTGACTCGTGTTCTTGGTCTCCCTCAAAGGTTGGTGTGTTAACATTTAGCAGCCTGACTGGTGTTCTTTGTCTCCCTCAAAAGTTGATCTGTTGACATTTAGCAGCCTGACTCGTGTTCTTGGTCTCCCTCAAAGGTTGGTGTGTTAACATTTAGCAGCCTGACTCGTGTTCTTTGTCTCCCTCAAAAGTTGATCTGTTGACATTTAGCAGCCTGACTCGTGTTCTTAGTCTCCCTCAAAGGTTGGTGTGTTAACATTTAGCAGCCTGACTCGTTTTCTATCTCCCTTAGACATTGTTAAAGCGTTTCATAAATACGACACAGCTTTAATTAACTGTTTTATGAAGCGGTCTTTTGACCGTTGCTGTTTAGCGTCCAAAATGGCATCGAACTTCCGTAACGAACGATTGCGAAAAATACGCCGCTCGATAAAAGGTATTTGTCCTCTTGTTTTTAGGAGAGAAAAATTGCCTCGTGACTTAAACATTTGTTGAACCTTCCTCATCAGACGGTATTCAATTGTAAATCTCTTTGCTGCAAAGTTTGTTAATTTGTTGCGCCGTTTAACAAAAAACAAGTTCAACAGACCTAAGTCGCGCACTCTCAATTATTCTGACTAATGACCATACGACCTTCGAAACTTTAAGCAAGTGGGGGAATCCGAACCATAGTTAGTTTTCTTTTTAATAATTCCATGACTAACCTTGGGAGGACCTTGTCCATTATATCATTCAAAAGAGAATGTAAAACAACATAAGGGTTTCAAATTTCGTTAAAATCGGCCAAATAGTTACGATGTTATTGACAAAAAAAAACTCATTGAAAAGTAAACGGTTACCATCCTACCAATCTACCTACGGGACTGAGATAGTAACTTATAGAGTCGGTGCACGCGACTAAAAATCGGCATTGGTGGAATTGATAAAGTTGTGAAGATGGACGATTCTAAATTTGGCCGCACCAAATATAATAGAGGTAGGGTATTAGCGACGGGCAGTGGATCTATGGCGCGTTAGAAAAAGGAACCAAAACTGTAATAATTGTTTCCGAGGGAGAAAAGAAATGTCGAAACTTTGATTCCCTCATTTAAAAACGCATTTGCGGCAACGACAATATATTCCGCTTCGTGTGAAGCATCCCAGGGACTGACTAACCAGGGATATCAAGTCAACCCTTCGGAATCATTCGTCCTTGAAGACGGGAATTACACCCAATAGAGAAGGGTTGCTGACAAAACGTTAAAAGTTGGATTTTGCGAAGAGTAAAAAATATTGCCTACGACTATCTGGCTTAGATACCTCTTTTGGTGCTTCATCAACCGACGGAGAGGTTCTTCTATACCTTGAAAACGGAAGGTAAAAAATGTATCATTCAAATTCTCTTTAAATCTAAGTTTATATGGGGGTTTTAAGGTTTGGGCTCGGTTAGGTTATGTTAGTTTAGGACAATACAAAAAGGTTTTCTTGCAATTTTACCCCTTTTTTCATGAAAATGCTTTTCTTTTGTAAGTACCTAGATGTGTTATAACTTAAATTGCTTATATCTCATAAACTAAATAAGTTCAGGAAATGTAATTTTCTTAAACAGCAGGTAAAATTGCATAGGAAAATGCTAATTTTGAATTTAACCACATGTGGCACGTCAACTGAAATAGATAATTACCAAACTCGCTATATGATACTTCCTCAGTTTAGGGTAATTAGTGCTCATTTTGAAATCGTTTACCGACATTGAGATACAGGATTATATTTAATAGGAGATAGTTTTTCATATTAAGACTGAGTATTGTAATAAGGAATTAAGGCTTAAGCAATCCGTCTTACCTTGATGACATTGTGCACGCCTAAATTGACTCAACATTGTACGCGCTAAATTGTCTCAACATTGTGCGCGCCTAAATTGACTCCACATTGCGCGCGCTAAATTAACTCAAATTATGCGCGCCTAAATTGACTCAACGTTGTACGCGCCTAAATTGACTCCACACTGTGCGCGCCCAAATTGACTCCACATTGTGCGCGCCCAAATTGACGCCACATTGTGCGCGCCTAAATTGACTCCACATTGTGCGCGCCTAAATTGACTCCACATTGTGCGCGCCCAAATTGACGCCACATTGTGCGCGCCTAAATTGACTCCACATTGTGCGCGCCTAAATTGACTAAACATTGCGCGCGCTAAATTGACTCAAATTATGCGCGCCTAAATTGACTCCACATTGTACGCACCTAAATTGACTCCACATTGTGCGCGCCTAAATTGACTCCACATTGTGCGCGCCTAAATTGACTCCACACTGTGTGCAGTTAAATTGACTACATGGTGCGCTTTAAATTGACTCCACATTGTGCGCGCCTAAATTGACTCCACATTGTGCGCGCCTAAATTGACTCCACATTGTGTGCGCCTAAATTGACTCCACATTGTGTGCGCCTAAATTGACTCAACATTGCGTGCGCTAAATTGACTCAACTTATGCACGCCTAAATTGACTCCACACTGTGCGCGCCTAAATTTACTCCACATTTTTCGCGTCTAAATTGACTCCACATTGTGCGCGCCTAAATTGACTCCACATTGTGCGCGCCTAAATTGACTCCACATTGTGCGTGCCTAAATTGACTCCACATTGTGCGCGCCCAAATTGACGCCACATTGTGCGCGCCTAAGTTGACTCCACATTGTGCGCGCCTAAATTGACTCAACATTGCGCGCGCTAAATTGACTCAAATTATGCGCGCCTAATTTGATTCCACATTGTGCGCGCCTAAATTGACTCCACACTGTGCGCGCCTAAATTGCCCCACATTATGCGCGCCCAAATTGACTCCACATTGTGCGTGCCTAAATTGACTCCACACTGCGCGCCTAAATTGACTCCACATTGTGCGCGCCTAAATTGACTCCACATTGTGTGCAGTTAAATTGACTCCACATTGTGCGTGCCTAAATTGACTCCACATTGTGCGCGCCTAAATTGACTCAACATTGCGCGCGCTAAACTGACTCAAATTATGCGCGCCTAAATTGACTCAACATTGTACGCACCTAAATTGACTCCACATTGTGCGTGCCTAAATTGACTCCACATTGTGCCCGCCTAAATTGACTCCACATTGTGCGCGCCTAAATTGACTCCACATTGTGCGCGCCTAAATTGACTCCACATTGTGCGCGTCTAAATTGACTCCACATTGTGTGTGCCTAAATTGACTCCACGTTGTGCGCGCCCAAATGACGCCACATTGTTCGCGCCTAAATTGACTCTACATTGTGCGCGCCTAAATTGACTCAACATTGCGCGCGCTAAATTGACTCAACTTATGCGCGCCTAAATTGACTCCACACTGTGCGCGCCTAAATTGACTCCACATTTTTTGCGTCTAAATTGACTCCACATTGTGCGCGCCTAAATTGACTCCACATTGTGCGCGCCTAAATTGACTCCACATTGTGCGCGCCTAAATTGACTCCACATTGTGCGCGCCCAAATTGACGCCACATTGTGCGCGCCTAAGTTGACTCCACATTGTGCGCGCCTAAATTGACTCAACATTGCGCGCGCTAAATTGACTCCACATTATGCGCGCCTAATTTGACTCCACATTGTGCGCGCCTAAATTGACTCCACACTGTGCGCGCCTAAATTGCCCCACATTATGCGCGCCCAAATTGACTCCACATTGTGCGTGCCTAAATTGACTCCACACTGCGCGCCTAAATTGACTCCACATTGTGTGCAGTTAAATTGACTCCACACTGTGCGCGCCTAAATTGACTCCACATTATGCGCGCCCAAATTGACTCCACATTGTGCGCGCCTAAATTGACTCCACATTGTGTGCAGTTAAATTGACTCACCATTATGCGATGTAAACCATCGTAGAAGTACTCGATTCATTAGCTTGTAGGGGGGTCCATGTAATTAGGTAATATTTAGGAAGGAATTCATCGGTTATTGTTCACTTATGAAAGTATAAACCGATGCGATCAGGGCGAATTTGGAGAAGGGCCTATGTTAAGATTCCATAAGCGACTCTACCCCATCCTCACCTATAGAACATTGCGTTTGATTATTTGAACCATAGATCAGACTTACTCCATTTAGTTAATTTGACGTATATATGGTATTTAATCAATAAGTTAATGTTTAATTAGGTTTTTCCTCAGTTAGTGCAGAGTCGCCAAATGAATGTGGTAGTCTGGGAGAGCTTTGTGAGCGGTACCTGCCCTAGTATCCAAGTACGGCGAGAGGCGGGGTCGCTACCGCTTTCCCCGATTCCTTGGCAGGGTGTCCTGCCTCCCGGAGTGGTGTGATTGAGTTTTTGGAGCAGTAGGTTGGACTCCATTGTATTTAACTAATTAAATTGTTGGTTCTCTTATCCATGTCCGACGGCGTGAAACAAGTGTTCAGTTCCCTTTAAAGGACGAAGGAACGCCGACCTCAAATGTCCCCCACCAGAACAGCCGAAGGACAAGAGGGAAGGCTCGCAGGCTACACTACCGAACCGAACCTTCTCCAGTAAGACATCGACAGCTCCAACTGCACCTTCCGTGGCCAGTAGCCCACCCCCACCCCCACCCTGTGAGGTCTGGTTCGCAGCAGCCTACGGCCATTCCTGTCAAATTCCCTTCCACATAGAGAAACCTCGCAGTGAACTCCGGGCTAATTGAAAAGACCACGTTATATGCACTTCTCCCCCCCCACCTAACTCCCAAATGTAAAAGAGGGGGGGATGGAGGGGGGGTAAATCATGGGGGCGCAATTTACACCCGATGTTTCTATTCTTCCGGAGTAGTCCAGCTCTACTTCTTTTAGGTCAGAGTAGTCCAGCTTTACCTCATTTACGTCGGAGTAGTCCAGCTCTACCTCTTTTAGGCCGGATTAGTTCAGCTCTACCTCTTTTAGGCCGGATTAGTTCAGCTCTACCTCATTTAGGCCGGAGTAGTCTAGCTCTACCTCATTTAGGCCGGAGTAGTCCAGTTCTACCTCCTTTAGACCGCAATAGTCCAGCTCTACCTCCTTTAAGTAGTTGTTCAGTTCTACCTTCTTTAGGTCGTAATGTTCCAGCTTTATCTCCTTTATGGCACTAGGTAAGGCCGTTGGTTCTTTTCCAGTAGCATCATGTATGCTGGACTGGATTCGTTTCCTAGAGTGTCTGGTAGTTTAGCACATCGACACCTGTTTCGTGGTCGATGAGTCTGAAACGGCCCCGACCGACCTCAAAGATAAACGATATGGCTGCAAGCGCTATAAGCGCGCACCCCCGCTACTCTAAGCAGGAAGACGTATCTTTGTTTAATTGGAGAAGCCCTATTGCAGATTCTTGGAAGCGTTTCCATATGACTCCAAGAAAGCTCAGTCACGATACCCTCCATGCCTTCCAGGGATGCGGGACAATCATCTCGGACTTTTCCCCGCCGTAGATTCTTTCACGATCGCTCTCTACACATTATCCAGTCCAAATGATGATACAACAGCATTCTAGTATTTTTTATTTTTAAGATCGCTCATCTTGAGACTTTTGCCAAGAGCTTAAGTTGGCGAAATCATTTTCAGTCTAATACTAGCCTACTTGAAAAACAAAACAAATCAATAAAAATAATGAAAAAAACCCAAAGAAACACAAGAAAACCCAAACCAACAAATAACTAACAAAAAAAACAAGAAGAATGAAGCCGCTCCAGCCTTAGGGGAAGACCCGGAGGAGGCAAACCTCAAAAAAATCAGAGTCCACAAGTCTGTGTGCACGAATACGTCCCGAGTACAAGGGACAAACGGTAGCGAGGCCGCTCGTTCCGGTACCGGGACTGGTAACGTGTGCGAAGATCACCCAGACTCGGAGATTCAATAAGAATATACTGAACAGCCTGGGAGAGAACGCAGTTGTTGCAGTAAGGTGCAGGGGAGTGTTCCGTCAAATAGCGGTGCGTCCCGCGAGTGTGCCTATTTCGAAAATGAGAGAAAGCGACCTGAAGCCACCGCTGCATTGTGCGGTGGGTGTGACTGGAACAGTCGTATCGCAATGGTACGCAACTTTAAGTTCCCCTCGGCTATCTCTCAGCTTCTTTACCAAGAAGCAGTCCGGAATTCTGCCCTGATTCCTGTTATGTAGTCAGTGTAAGGAAGAGCGAAACGCTGGTCTGGTCGCCCAGTCCTTACGGACTCTTTGATATGCTCATCCCCCGCATGTCACACATGTTCAAAGACCCAGCAGAAGATAATCTCGATATCCGATCGGCTTACGGCTACCGTGGCGTCACGGATACCACGAACCGGGGAGTGCGGAGATTCCAATGCACCCGACATCATTCAAGCCGCTTTGTGAGTCGCTAAATATCACAATCCGGTCTCCGAACCGGCTACGACACGTTATCTCCTATACCAAACGGTGTATTGCTACCAGCTCGGCTGTTAAAACATGGTAGAGCCCCGCTGACTTAAAACAGGGGAAATGGCGTGGAAGCCGATTCCATCCTGGCACTTGAAGCCATTCGTGTACACTGACACGGATCCAGCTTGACATGAAGTGTACTCCACAAAGGTCGAACTCAATACTTCCTGCGCTGTGGAACCTTTGGGAGGAAAGGCGTGGTGACAAATATTCAAAGATTGTACCTTCCAGGTCGGGTCCTGTGCAGAAACAGGCACCACCAGCCCGAGAGCTACAATGAGCTCTCGAAGGAGTACCAGCATTCTAGACACGGTCTCTGAAGTCCGCCGACTGGGCTCCACCTCCAGAAGAAGGAACCCTTTAAAGATCTGCTTTCATCAATCTAGTTGCCTTCCGCTTTCGTTTTCTCCTCGAATACCGCCCATAGTCCGGAAGATTTCCCTTTTTCCATGCTTCATAAAAGTAGCTTTATTCTACAATAACTCTTTTGGGTGATATCGTCCCAGATTCCTAGCGAATCGCTACCGTACCTCTTTTTTGCAAGCCGGGAGCATATCATTCCAACCTGGTCCGCTCATGCCCGATTCCCCTAACTTCTTACGAATGCAATTTGAAGAAATTGGTAAATGATAGGTTTCTCAATTTCCTGGATAACGGAGGTAATCTGTCTTCAAGGTCCGGCTCCAGTAAGTTCCACTCCCCTTCGATTGCTCTACTTTGTCTGAAAAGTGCTAAGTTCGCAGCTTTTCTTTATTTAGAAAGGGTCTATGATATCGATTGGCGATACGGAATCATTAAGACCCCCACATTCAATGGGGGCAAGAGGACCCCTCCAAATTCTTTTGTTCTTACGAGATTTCCGATTCCGTATGGCAAGAAGAGGGTGTCTCACAGGGAAGTATTCTCAACATCAATTTCTTTGCCATCTGTGTCAACTGTATCATCTGAGTTATGCCGAACTCTATTTTTGCCACCCTCTACGTAGACAATCTTTCGATTCAGATGGTTATCTTGAAGCACTAACTCCAACACGCTCGAAACTGCGTCAATTTTTATACTGAAACGCACTGGTTTCAAAGATCTTTGGCCAAGGCCAAGTTCCTGCAATCTCGCCGCCCCCCTCTGCATCACCTCGACACAGAACAATTCTTAAATGTGGGTCGCCCAGACGCGGTGGACTTGCATTGATTCCTTGGTCTTGTATTCGACGTCCGCCTCCCCGAGAGACGCATATCCGCACCCAAGATGTTCAGATCGTCGTTTTTGGTGTGAAACACTCAAATAGCTTCGCAATAAAAGTAGCCCATTTAAATATATTTTGGAGAAAACGAAAGATAATTTTACACATTAACCATACCTTGCATATATATTTAGCAGAAAACCGTAATTATAATACACGATTGATGAACATAATGAATTATTTGCCAACATGAGCGACATTTCGACAGATGATTTTAAAAACCTTATCATTCATGGAATCTGTCAATTTTCTAATAATAGCAAGTTGGATTACCTCTGCGGCAGCTTTGAAGGGCGCCCCCAAAACTTCTTTAGGCCAAAATTGACGTCACATCCATCAGCATAAACATCTTGTTTAATGAGGGACCACAAACTTTCGATTGGGTTGAGATCCGGAGAGGCTGGCGGCCACACCATCAACTTGTTACCTTGTAAAGTTGTATGCCGTAAGAGCCTAGGAACGCTCGGGTGGCCTTGGAAGAGTGGGATGGAGCATTATAATGCATAAAAACTAGATTCCTTAGAAATGAAAACTGTAAGACATCTAGCTAGGGATCCCATCAGGCACCCTGACTAGGCAAACAAGTCTGTGTCCAATTATACCTGCCCACAACAAGACTCCTTCTCCCTGCTGTTGAGGTCGCAAACGTAGGTGACACTCATCTCCGAAATGGACCCAACCATCTGCCCAACCTTCAGGTCCGTCAAGGGTCGCCCTGGTCTCGTCAGTAAAGAGAACGCAACTCATGTCCAACGTCATGTACTTCCGGGCCTCCAAGTCTTGTGGCGGACCTTTAAAGTAGCCAGTTTCCGGGGAGTTGGCACGGAAGCCATAGTCCCTAGGATATGGTTCCTGGTGGTCTTCGGTACATGGGGACGACCAACGGCGCTGAAAATAACTTTGCTTGTTTGTCAGGGTTTCCCACGTAATTGTCGGTCAATATCCTTCAAATCCCTCGCTGTCACAGTCTTGGAGGTCCCATAATCGGATCACTTCTTCCTTAGCAAAGTGTCCTCCAGAAATCGTCTAGCCGTCTCCACGTGACGACCTAACTTCTCCGCAATAACATGAACGGAGGTGCCTTCAGCACTTTTCTTGATGATGAAAGATTTTTCTTCATCGTTGAGGCCTCTGTGACGTCCTATTCTTAAAAAGAATAGATGCTATTAACGTGGTTCCCCCCCAAACCCCCCCCCCCCCGACGAATCTGAAATAAAAGTTGAAGGACCTAAGACATAATATTAGTGTTGCCATATTGTGAAGACCAGCTGGGAAAACATTCATCAAAATTGATTAACAGAGAACCGAGAAATCCTAATTTTCTCTACCAAGCTATTAGGGGGTAGGGTGTAGGCACGTCTCCTATAAGGATCTTTATTCTCAACGCAGGAGAGTAGACACTGTTTACGTCGTGTACAGTGCATGATGCGCTTTTATGCGCGGTTCGTCTCTCCCAGTCACCAAGGGGTCTCATTTCGTCCGCGGCGGATCTATATGGGGGCTATGCCGACGAGAGTTGCCAATCAAGTCTTTAACAATTGCGGTTCGTGACTAAGACACCCCTTTGAGAAGTCGGTATAACTCTCGGACAATTGGCGCCCAATGGATTGCCCATGACCTAACTATGGAGGATACTATCTTTGAACTTTGTCACAAGTGCTCTGCTACTAAAGATCTCACAGCTCAAGGAGTATTGCGTTTTTATTTCTTGGAGCATACATATTTGTCGCCCTGGAGCCACGCTGTTGTATAGAGATGACTCAAAGTCCAAAGGGAGTTGGAGTTTGTCTTCGCGCTACCTACTTTTCAAAGCTTCGGGCGGTTCTTCCGAACGCTGCACTCGTCTTCCCGACCGAGTTTGTTTTAATATCACCAATGGTAAGGGAGATCACACGCACGCTAGGTTTGACAACAGTTTGATAATATCTAGCGACCCACAGAGCGCGGGAAAGGCCCTTAAATATTGTAATCTTCGCATATCCTCGTTCGCAGTTTACGAGAAGCTTCGACTTGTAGATGTAAGTACGGGGGAGGGGGTCGAAAAAGTATTTTGCTGATTTCCTGGACATGTAGTGATTACTAGAAACAAGCGCACTGATGAGGCGGCCAGGCTGTTTGCACAGAATGAGTAACTGTATGTCTTCGCGGCCAACTGATTGCAATATACTGCTCGGTACGGGAGATAACGTGTCGTGCCAGGTTCGGAGACTAGATTGTGTTCTTTAGCGGCTCGCAAAGCGCTCTGAGTTCTCTCGGGGATTTGAATCTTCACATCACATAGTTCGCAGTTTTCCTGACGCCACGGCCACCCTCTCATTCTAACTCTAGCTCTCTCAAAGACCCTCTCTATCTCTCTCAAAGACCCTCTCTATCTCTCTCAAAGACCCTCTCTAT
>CAXAKS010000159.1:0-30924 GCA_963969495.1 Ceratothoa steindachneri | reverse complement strand
CTTCAATCGCGTTTTATCCCTCTGAAATGCCCCCGTCTGTCTTCTGTTCAACCTAAGTGGTTTAATCGAGAAATCGGCCAACTGCTTAGGGAGAAGAGAAATGTGTACCGGCAATCGAAGATCTCGGGTGACTTTGACGAATACCGGAGGCTAGCCAGGAGAGTGAAGTCCAGCATAAGGGCGGCTAAGCGGTCTGAGGAACTCCGAGTGGCGAGACTCTGTAAAGAGAATCCCAAGGAGTTTTTTTGGATATGTGAACAGCCGTAAACCAATCCGTCGAACGATTGGCCCTTTGAGGAATGAGGAGGGGACATTAAAGCATTCAGATGCAGAAAATGCTAACCTCCTCAACGACTACTTCTCTTCAGTGTTTACTGAAGAGTGTGGTCCCATTGCCCAGCCGACGGATTCCTACTCGGGGGAAAAGCTGGAGGCAATGGACTTCACCGAAGGAGAAATAAAGAAAAAGATCGCTGACCTAAAGACGAATAAGTCCCCTGGGCCGGACAGGTTTCTACCTAAAGTGTTGAAGGAAGTGTGCGATGAAGTATCACGACATCTGTGCGCTGTCTTTAACATGTCAATCCGGACCGGATGCGTTCCTAGAGACTGGCGTGAGGCGGAGGTGACTCCTATCTTCAAGAAAGGAGACCGTAACCAACCGTCGAACTACCGACCTATCAGTCTGACTTCGATAGTCGGTAAACTCATGGAAAGCATCATGGTGGACAAAGTGACGTCGTATTTAGAGTCAAACCTGCTACTGAGGAGTTCCCAGCACGGCTTCCGAAGGCAACGGTCATGCCTGACGAACCTTGTGGAATTCTTCCACTTCGTTTTCAGTGAGCACGATCGGGACAAGGCGGTGGATGTGGTCTACCTAGACTTTCAGAAAGCCTTTGATAAGATACCACACCGAAGCCTTCTCCGGAAAGTGCGAGCGCTTGGCATAGACGGAAAGGTAGCCGGCTGGATCGAGAACTGGCTAAGTGGCAGACGGCAACGGGTGGTGGTAAATGGACAGTCTTCTGAGTGGGTGCCCGTTACTAGCGGGGTGCCTCAAGGTTCTGTCCTGGGACCACTACTATTTATCATCTACGTCAACGACATGGACGGTGACATGGTTGCCAAGATTTCCAAATTTGCCGACGATACCAAGCTTGGTATGAACGTTGCAAAGGATGGAAATACTGCCCGCCTGCAGGAAGATCTTGGTAAGATTGGGGAGTGGTCGGACACGTGGCAAATGCCTTTTAACGTGGGCAAATGCAAAGTGATGCATATCGGCCACAGAAACCCCCAATCTCAGTATATCCTTAAGGGCACTGCTATTGAATCAACCGACACTGAGAAGGACTTGGGTGTAACAATCAATAGTGACCTCAAGTTCTCAAAACAGTGCATTGAGGCGGAGAAAAAGGCCCAAAGGATGCTAGGCTATATTAAGCGCCAGTTTGGTTATCGGAACCAGGAGATTGTACTGTGCCTGTACAACTCACTTGTCCGACCGCACCTGGAGTATGCCGTACAATTTTGGAGTCCTTCATTGCGAAAGGACATCGCGAGATTGGAGCGCGTACAAGCCAGCGCAACCAAGCTGATTTCCTCTATCCGACATAAAAGTTATGAGGATAGACTAAGGGAGTTAGATCTGTTCTCACTGGAAACCCGTAGACTGCGTGGTCAGCTCATCGAAGTCTTCAAAATACTTCGAGGGTTCGACAATGTTGACTACCGGGTTTTTTTCACACTGAGTGAGAACAGAACGCGCAATCACGGCTTCAAACTTGAACTGAAGCGTTACAACCGCAATCTGTGTTGAAACTTTTTCACCTACAGTATCTGCGGTAAGTGGAACGCACTTCCAGTGGAAGTTGTCAACAGTGAATCTGTTGACCAGTTCAAGTCTAGACTAGACAAAGTCTTGAAAAGTGGCCGTTTATGGACGCAAAACAATTGAGCAGCCATGTGCCGCTCAATTGCTAGTCCAAAGGTACCCTCTTTGAATGGACCGTAAGGTCTCCTAGGGTAATTACTTTCCTTTTTACTCCTTGTTACTCCTCTCTCTCTCTCTCTCTCTCTCTCTCTCTCTCTCTCTCTCTCTCTCTCTCTCTCTCTCTGTGGAATGAAAACCCGCAGACGCGTCGTGGTGGGGATGCTCCTGAGGTGGGGTCCAAGCCAGGCTGCCCACTTGAGGAACATGTCGCTAAACAGGCGCCTTGCAGACCTCTGTACGGCTGAGGGTGTCTTTTTTGTGGACCCGTACGCCGTGTTCTATGGTAGAAAAGACCTCTACCAAAGGGACGGGGTGCACCTCTCCTTTAAGGGCAAGGCGTTCCTAGCCAACCTCATCCAGGATGTCGTGGAGCGCACCCAAAGGAGTGTCCGGCCCATTGGGAAGGCGGACGTACGCCAGTACGCCCGAGTCACTCCCCAAACAACCTTCTCGGAGGTTGTTAAAAATGGTGCCACCACGACAAACAAGAAGCCGGGAAACGGAAGAGTATAGGGGTTCCTACATTAGGGGACTCCCTGAAGGTTCTTCTGTTCAATGCGAGGTCAATCAGGAACAAGTTTCCTGAGCTCCGTGGCCTCGTAGCGACGGAAGAACCCGAAATGGTAGCCATAACAGAATCGTGGATAAAAACGTCAAACCGAGACTTTGAAGGCGAATTCACGGTTCCTGGCTACCAACTCTTCCACAAAGATAGGCCAGACAGAGAGGGTGGCGGTGTAATGTTGTATGTCAAGGATACAATCAAATCTACGAACTCCAACGTTATATCCGACCACGAGCTCCTAGGCGTTGACCTAGAGATCGGTCCTGCCAAATACAGGACCCTGCTGCTTTACAGACCTCCTTCCCAACCTGTTGAGAAGGACAGGGAACTGTACCAGCTGCTGGGTGAGCTGGTTCAAGGCAGAGTGTGCATCGTTATGGGCGATTTCAACAGCCAAGTTGACTGGGAAACCAGAGCAGCCTGTGGCGAGAGCGCGCTACTCCTGGAGTTCGCCAACAACGAGTTCCTCACTCAATGGGTCAGAGAACCGACGAGAGGAGACAATATCCTCGACTTGGTCTTCACCTCTGAGGATGATATCGTTGAGGATATCTCTGTAGGCGAAGAGCTCGGTGGCAGTGATCACCAGCTAGTTAGATTTAGCGTCAAGATCCCGAAGGTAAGGTCTGTTGCCAGTCAATTAAAGAAACTTGACTTGAGAAGAGCAGACTTTGCAAGCCTTCGAGCTGGACTGACTGACGTGAGGCTAGAAGTGTGCGATGCCGTTGAAGACTCGTGGAATAGTTTCAAAACCACATTCATGAGTCTTCAATCGCGTTTCATCCCTCTGAAATGCCCCCGTCTGTCTTCTGTTCAACCTAAGTGGTTTAATCGAGAAATCGGCCAACTGCTTAGGGAGAAGAGAAATGTGTACCGGCAATCGAAGATCTCGGGTGACTTTGACGAATACCGGAGGCTAGCCAGGAGAGTGAAGTCCAGCATAAGGGCGGCTAAGCGGTCTGAGGAACTCTGAGTGGCGAGACTCTGTAAAGAGAATCGCAAGGAGTTTTTTGGATATGTGAACAGCCGTAAACCAATCCGTCGAACGATTGGCCCTTTGAGGAATGAGGAGGGGACATTAAAGCATTCAGATGCAGAAAATGCTAACCTCCTCAACGACTACTTCTCTTCAGTGTTTACTGAAGAGTGTGGTCCCATTCCCCAGCCGACGGATTCCTACTCGGGGGAAAAGCTGGAGGCAATGGACTTCACCGAAGGAGAAATAAAGAAAAAGATCGCTGACCTAAAGACGAATAAGTCCCCTGGACCGGACGGGTTTCTACCTAAAGTGTTGAAGGAAGTGTGCGATGAAGTATCACGACATCTGTGCGCTATCTTTAACATGTCAATCCGGACCGGATGCGTTCCTAGAGACTGGCGCGAGGCGGAGGTGACTCCTATCTTCAAGAAAGGAGACTGTAACCAACCGTCGAACTACCGACCTATCAGTCTGACTTCGATAGTCGGTAAACTCATGGAAAGCATCATGGTGGACAAAGTGACGTCGTATTTAGAGTCAAACCTGCTACTGAGGAGTTCCCAGCACGGCTTCCGAAGGCAACGGTCATGCCTGACGAACCTTGTGGAATTCTTCCACTTCGTTTTCAGTGAGCACGATCGGGACAAGGCGGTGGATGTGGTCTACCTAGACTTTCAGAAAGCCTTTGATAAGGTACCACACCGCCGCCTTCTCCGGAAAGTGCGAGCGCTTGGCATAGACGGAAAGGTAGCCGGCTGGATCGAGAACTGGCTAAGTGGCAGACGGCAACGGGTGGTGGTAAATGGACAGTCTTCTGAGTGGGTGCCCGTTACTAGCGGGGTGCCTCAAGGTTCTGTCCTGGGACCACTACTATTTATCTTTTACGTCAACGACATGGACGGTGACATGGTTGCGAAGATTTCCAAATTTGCCGACGATACCAAGCTTGGTATGAACGTTGCAAAGGATGGAAATACTGCCCGCCTGCAGGAAGATCTTGGGAAGATTGGGGAGTGGTCGGACACGTGGCAAATGCCTTTTAACGTGGGCAAATGCAAAGTGATGCATATCGGCCACAGAAACCCCCAATCTCAGTATATCCTTAAGGGCACTGCTCCTGAATCGAGTGACACTGAGAAGGACTTGGGTGTAACAATCACTAGTGACCTCAAGTTCTCGAAACAGTGCATTGAGGCGGAGAAAAAGGCCCAAAGGATGCTAGGCTATATTAAGCGCCAGTTTGGTTATGGGAACTAGGAGATTCTACTGTGCCTGTACAACTCACTTGTCCGACCGCACCTGGAGTATGCCGTACAATTTTGGAGTCCTTCGTTGCGAAAGGACATCGCGAGATTGGAACGCGTACAAGCCAGGGCAACCAAGCTGATTCCCTCTATCCGACATAAAAGTTATGAGGATAGAATAAGGGAGTTAGATCTGTTCTCACTGGAAACCCGTAGACTGCGTGGTCAGCTCATCGAAGTTTTCAAAATACTTCGAGGGTTCGACAATGTTGACTACCGGGATATTTTCACACTGAGTGAGAACAGAACGCGCAATCACGGCTTCAAACTTGAACTGAAGCGTTACAACCCCAATATGTGTGGAAACATTTTCACCTACAGTATCTGCGGTAAGTGGAACGCACTTCCAGTGGAAGTTGTCAACAGTGAATCTGTTGACCAGTTCAAGTCAAGACTAGACAAAGTCTTGAAAAGTGGCCGTTTATGGACGCAAAACAATTGAGCAGCCATGTGCCCGCTCAATTTCTAGTCCAAAGGTACCCTCTTTGAATGGACCGTAAGGTCTCCTAGGGTACTTACTTTCCTTGTTACTCCTTGTTACTTGTTACTCTCTCTCTCTCTCTCTCTCTCTCTCTCTCTCTCTCTCTCTCTCTCTCTCATAAAGAAAGTAGAGGGAGAGGTGACGCCCCCTTGTCGCGGGAAGAGAGCTTGTGTGTACCTTTGACTTCTCGAGCTATGTCGGCGGGAGTACCTATTCTGGGTACCCCTGTTTGGGCTTCCCATGTCGATTTGGTCGAAAACGAGATTCCAGACTAAGTGCGTCACTCCTTTCTTTTTCTACTCTATCATTCTCCTTTTTTACTTTCATCCTATCTCTCCTACTTATACAAAAAGAAAAAAAACAAAAAAAAGCCTACTTCTATCATGTCACTCTTTCCCTTTTTTCCCTCTATCTACATATAAGGACCTGGCAGCTACCTCACGCGTCAGAAGAGAGGCTTTGGAACCTCTATAAACAACGCCAATCGACGCTCACTGGTTGCGAGAGACTAGGACTAGAGGTGTCCTAGGCGTTGGGGCACGATGAATGGGATGAGGGTAGTGCCCCGTTAACCCCTTTCCTGGCGCGTAATTATTGACCGTTCCCAGTGACCGTTGACGGGTGCCTCTGGTATAATCGGTCCGAGGTGACGGCCCTTTGTTCCCAGGTTGGTTGCCAGGCCAATAAAAAGCCTTGGGTCGAGTCTCTTGGTTGGGCGGGATATCCATTGAACGCTGCTCCGAGATCCTGGCCGTTGTGAAGGGAACTAGTAGGAGTTTAGTAAGGGGCGTGCTTCGTTGTTGTTCACCTTGTGAGAAATCGATGGCCCCTTCAGGGACCGTCTGTGCTGCTTGGTTGGGAGCCACGGCATGCCGAGGCTTGACGACGCGGTCGGACGAACAGCAGCACATGGAGCGTGCCTTCTGAAAGATCCGAAACGTCTCCGATCGATAGGCGGGAGCGACTCACGCGGGGAGAACTCACCAACCCCCTTTTTTCTATTGATTGGTCACGAAGTTTTGAAAGAGAGAAAGTGTTTAAAATGACAGGGAAAAAAGGTCCAGCTGCACTTAAATATACATGTGCGATATGCCAGAAGGATAAGTGGTGCGTGGACTTCCCGGAAGGATGTTTTTCGAAATGCCACCCGGGAAGTATATGCACCGATTGCATCCTTAAAGGAGAGATCCGAGAGGCAGTGGCATGCTGCAATGAACTCAAGGATCTCTTCACAACCTCTGAAGAAAAATCTAGGGCGCTGGAAAATAAACTGCAGACCCTAGAAACGCAGCACGCGCTTCAGATTCGGCGTCTCGAGGAAAAGATCCTAGAGCTAGCCTCTAAACTAGAGGCCCAGTCGGCTCAAGCTCGAGACGAAAGTCCCACTGACTTGGGTGGTTCCGCCGATGTGACTCCAGCCCAAGGAGGTGAAACTGCATTGGCAGTCCCACTTCTGCCATGCGGAGCCAATGAGAAGAAGAAAAAGAATAAGAAGAAAAAGGACCATAATGCAGCTCACCCCAGTGTAGAGGATTCGAGCGCTACTGGTGCGCATGGAAAAGTGGAAAGAGAAGAAGAGAAAAGAGAAACGGAAGAAGAGAAAAGAGAAACGGAAGAAGAGAAAACAAATGAAGAGAAGAAAAATAAGATGAGGAAGAAAAAAAAGAAAAATGCAGAGATACAAGAGGAAAGCGGCAAGTCGCTTCCGAGAGGAAAGAATAAGTCGCCTGCTGACAAATGTGCAAGAGTCACCCTTATTGGTGATTCTCAAGCACGGGGCTTGCAGTCCCTGCTAGCGGCCCGCCTTCGCACTAGTGTGAAGGTAAGCTGCCTGCCAGGATGTGGTAACCACCACATCAGAGTAGAGGCTGAGAAATCACAGATTTCTGAGAGCTCAGTCGTTGCTCTGATGGTCAGTGGAAACGACCTGTACCTGAGAGGAGGTAGGGTAGGACCTACAGATAAAATCCTCCACACGGTCATGGGTGCCGTGGACGACTGTGGGCTGAAAACCCGCAAGCGTGTGGTAGTCGGGATGCTCCCGAGGAGAGGTCCAACACGGACCGCTCACTCGATGAATGTGTCTCTAAACCGGCGCCTGGCAGATTTGTGTACGGCAGAGGGGGGTCTTTTTTGTGGACCCGTACCGCACCTTTTATGGTAGAAATGATCTCTACCAAAGGGATGATGTACATCTTTCCTTTAAAGGAAAGGCCTTTCTGTCGAACATGATCCAGAATGTCGTAGAGAGGACCGAAAGGAGTATCCGGCCCAGAGTGAGGGCGGACGTACGCCAGTACGCCCGTGTCACTCCAGGAACGACCTTCTCAGAGGTCGCAAAAAGGGGTGCCTCGCCAACAAAGAAGCCGGGAAACGGAAGAGCATAGGGAGTCCTACAGTCGGGGACTCCCTGAAAGTTCTTCTGTTCAATGCGAGGTCAATCAGGAACAAGTTTCCTGAGCTCCGTGGCCTCGTAGCGACGGAAGAACCCGAAATGGTAGCCATAACAGAATCGTGGATAAAAACAACAAACCGAGACTTTGAAGGCGAATTCACGGTTCCTGGCTACCAACTCTTCCACAAAGATAGGCCAGACAGAGAGGGTGGCGGTGTAATGTTGTATGTCAAGGATACAATCAAATCTACGAACTCCAACATTATATCCGATCACGAGCTCCTAGGCGTTGACCTAGAGATAGGTCCTGTCAGATACAGGACCCTGGTGCTTTACAGACCCCCTTCCCAACCCGTTGAGAAGGACAGGGAACTGTACCAGCTGCTGGGTGAGCTTGTTCAAGGCAGAGTGTGCATCGTTATGGGCGACTTCAACAGACAAGTTGACTGGGAAACCAGAGCAGCCTGTGGCGATAGCGCGCTACTCCTGGAGTTCGCCAACAACGAGTTCCTCACTCAATGGGTCAGAGAACCGACGAGAGGAGACAATATCCTCGACTTGCTCTTCACCTCTGAGGATGATATCGTTGAGGATGTCTCTGTAGGCGAAGAGCTCAGTGGCAGTGATCACCAGCTAGTTAGATTTACCGTCAAGATCCCGAAGGTAAGGTCTGTTGCCAGTCAATCAAGGAAACTTGACTTGAGAAGAGCAGACTTTGCACGCCTTCGTGCTGGGCTGACTGATGTAAGGCTAGCGGTATGCGAAGTGGTTGAGGATTCGTGGAACAATTTCAAAAATAAATTCATGAGTCTTCAATCAAGTTGCATCCCTCTGAAATGCCTCCGTCGGTCTTCTGTTCAACCAAAGTGGTTTAATCGAAAAATCGGCCAACTGCTTAGGGAGAAGAGAAATGCGTACCGGCGATCGAAGATCTCGGGTGCCTTTGACGAGTACCGGAGGCTAGCCAGGAGAGTGAAGTCCAGCATAAGGGCGGCTAAGCGTACTGAAGAACTCCGAGTGGCGAGACTCTGCAAGGAGAATCCCAAGGAGTTCTTCGGCTATGTAAATAGCCGTAAAACCAATCCATCGTAGGATTGGGCCCCTAGTGGACGAGGAGGGTGCATTAACTCAGTCAGATGCAGAAAATGCTAACCTTCTCAATGAATACTTCTCCTCAGTGTTTACTAAAGAGTGTGGTTCCATCCCCCAGCCGACGGATTCCTACTCGGGGGAAAAGCTGGAGGCAATGGACTTCACCGAAGGAGAAATAAAGAAAAAGATCGCTGACCTAAAGACGAATAAGTCCCCTGGACCGGACGGGTTTCTACCCAAGGTGTTGAAGGAAGTGTGCGATGAAGTATCACGACATCTGTGCGCTATCTTTAACATGTCAATCCGGACCGGATGCGTTCCTAGAGACTGGCGTGAGGCGGAGGTGACTCCTATCTTCAAGAGAGGAGACCGTAACCAACCGTCGAACTACCGACCTATCAGTCTGACTTCGATAGTCGGTAAACTCATGGAAAGCATCATGGTGGACAAAGTGACGTCGTATTTAGAGTCAAACCTGCTACTGAGGAGTTCCCAGCACGGCTTCCGAAGGCAACGGTCATGCCTGACGAACCTTGTGGAATTCTTCCACTTCGTGTTCAGTGAGCACGATCGGGACAAGGCGGTGGATGTGGTTTACTTAGACTTTCAGAAAGCCTTTGATAAGGTACCACACCACCGCCTTCTCCGGAAAGTGCGAGCGCTGGGCATAGACGGAAAAGTAGCCGGCTGGATCGAGAACTAACTAAGTGGCAGACGGCAACGGGTGGTGGTGAATGGACAGGCTTCTGAGTGGGTGCCCGTTACTAGCGGAGTGCCTCAAGGTTCTGTCCTGGGACCACTACTATTCATCATCTACGTCAACGACATGGACGGTGACATGGTTGCCAAGATTTTTAAATTTGCCGACGATACCAAGCTTGGTATGAACGTTGCAAAGGATGGAAATACTGCCCGCCTGCAGGAAGATCTTGGGAAGATTGGGGAGTGGTCGGACACGTGGCAAATGCCGTTCAACGTGAACAAGTGCAAAGTAATGCATATCGGCCACAGAAATCCACGATCTCATTATATCCTTAAAGGCACTGCTCTCGAATCGAATGACACTGAGAAGGACTTGGGTGTTACTGTCACTAGCGACCTCAAGTTCTCGAAACAGTGCATCGAGGCAGAGAAGAAAGCCCAAAGGATGTTAGGCTACATAAAGCGCCAGTTTGGATACCGTAACAGGGAGATAGTACTTTGTCTGTACAACTCCCTAGTTCGGCCGCACCTGGAGTATGCCGTACAATTTTGGAGTCCTTCGTTTCGAAAGGACATCGCAAGGTTGGAACGCGTACAAGCCAGGGCAACCAAACTGATTCCCTCTATCCGACATAAAAGTTATGAGGATAGAATAAGGGAATTAGATCTGTTCTCGTTGGAAACCCGTAGACTGCGTGGTCAGCTCATCGAGGTTTTCAAAATACTTCGAGGGTTCGACAATGTTGACTACCGGGATATTTTCACACTGAGTGAGAACAGAACGCGCAATCACGGCTTCAAACTTGAACTGAAGCGTTACAACCGCAATCTGTGTGGAAACTTTTTCACCTACAGTATCTGCGGTAAGTGGAACGCACTTCCAGTGGAAGTTGTCAACAGTGAATCTGTTGACCAGTTCAAGTCAAGACTAGACAAAGTCTTGAAAAGTGGCCGTTTAGGGACGCAAAACAATTGAGCAGCCATGTGCCCGCTCGATTGCTAGTCCCAAAGAACCCTCTTTGAATGGACCGTAAGGTCTCCTAGGGTACTTACTTTCCTTGTTACTCTTGTTACTCTCTCTCTCTCTCTCTCTCTCTCTCTCCAATGAAATGGATTGAATGGTCTTTTGAAGTACTTAGCTTCCTTGTAACTCCTTGTAACTCTCTCTCTCTCTCTCTCTCTCTCTCTCTCTCTCTCTCTCTCTCTCTCTCTCTCTCTCTCTCTCTCTCTCTCTCTCTCCTCTCCCTCCCTCCCTCCCTCCCTCCCTCCCTCCCTCCCTCCCTCCCTCCCTCCCTCCTCTCTCTCTCTCTCTTTCTCTCTCTCTCTCTCTCTCTCTCTCTCTCTCTCTCTCTCTCTCTCTCTCTCTCTCTCTCTCTATCTCTCTCTCTCTCTCTCTCTCTCTCTCTCTCTCTCTCTCTCTCTCTCTCTCTCTCTCTCTCTCTCTCTCTCTCTCTCTCTCTCTATAGGGGGTCCTACATTAGGGGACTCCCTGAAGGTTCTTCTGTTCAATGCGAGGTCAATCAGGAACAAGTTTCCTGAGCTCCGTGGCCTCGTAGCGACGGAAGAACCCGAAATGGTAGCCATAACAGAATCGTGGATAAAAACGTCAAACCGAGACTTTGAAGGCGAATTCACGGTTCCTGGCTACCAACTCTTCCACAAAGATAGGCCAGACAGAGAGGGTGGCGGTGTAATGTTGTATGTCAAGGATACAATCAAATCTACGAACTCCAACGTTATATCCGACCACGAGCTCCTAGGCGTTAACCTAGAGATCGGTCCTGCCAAATACAGGACCCTGCTGCTTTACAGACCCCCTTCCCAACCTGTTGAGAAGGACAGGGAACTGTACCAGCTGTTGGGTGAGCTGGTTCAAGGCAGAGTGTGCATCGTTATGGGCGATTTCAACAGCCAAGTTGACTGGGAAACCAGAGCAGCCTGTGGCGAGAGCGCGCTACTCCTGGAGTTCGCCAACAACGAGTTCCTCACTCAATGGGTCAGAGAACCGACGAGAGGAGACAATATCCTCGACTTGGTCTTCACCTCTGAGGATGATATCGTTGAGGATATCTCTGTAGGAGAAGAGCTCGGTGGCAGTGATCACCAGCTAGTTAGATTTAGCGTCAAGATCCCGAAGGTAAGGTCTGTTGCCAGTCAATTAAAGAAACTTGACTTGAGAAGAGCAGACTTTGCAAGCCTTCGAGCTGGACTGACTGACGTGAGGCTAGAAGTGTTAGATGCCGTTGAAGACTCGTGGAATAGTTTCAAAACCACATTCATGAGTCTTCAATCGCGTTTCATCCCTCTGAAATGCCCCCGTCTGTCTTCTGTTCAACCTAAGTGGTTTAATCGAGAAATCGGCCAACTGCTTAGGGAGAAGAGAAATGTGTACCGGCAATCGAAGATCTCGGGTGACTTTGACGAATACCGGAGGCTAGCCAGGAGAGTGAAGTCCAGCATAAGGGCGGCTAAGCGGTCTGAGGAACTCCGAGTGGCGAGACTCTGTAAAGAGAATCCCAAGGAGTTTTTTGGATATGTGAACAGCCGTAAACCAATCCGTCGAACGATTGGCCCTTTGAGGAATGAGGAGGGGACATTAAAGCATTCAGATGCAGAAAATGCTAACCTCCTCAACGACTACTTCTCTTCAGTGTTTACTGAAGAGTGTGGTCCCATTCCCCAGCCGACGGATTGCTACTCGGGGGAAAAGCTGGAGGCAATGGACTTCACCGAAGGAGAAATAAAGAAAAAGATCGCTGACCTAAAGACGAATAAGTACCCTGGACCGGACGGGTTTCTACCTAAAGTGTTGAAGGAAGTGTGCGATGAAGTATCACGACATCTGTGCGCTATCTTTAACATGTCAATCCGGACCGGATGTGTTCCTAGAGACTGGCGTGAGGCGGAGGTGACTCCTATCTTCAAGAAAGGAGACCGTAACCAACCGTCGAACTACCGACCTATCAGTCTGACTTCGATAGTCGGTAAACTCATGGAAAGCATCATGGTGGACAAAGTGACGTCGTATTTAGAGTCAAACCTGCTACTGAGGAGTTCCCAGCACGGCTTCCGAAGGCAACGGTCATGCCTGACGAACCTTGTGGAATTCTTCCACTTCGTTTTCAGTGAGCACGATCGGGACAAGGCGGTGGATGTGGTCTACCTAGACTTTCAGAACGCCTTTGATAAGGTACCACACCGCCGCCTTCTCCGGAAAGTGCGAGCGCTTGGCATAGACGGAAAGGTAGCCGGCTGGATCGAGAACTGGCTAAGTGGCAGACGGCAACGGGTGGTGGTAAATGGACAGTCTTCTGAGTGGGTGCCCGTTACTAGCGGGGTGCCTCAAGGTTCTGTCCTGGGACCACTACTATTTATCATCTACGTCAACGACATGGACGGTGACATGGTTGCCAAGATTTCCAAATTTGCCGACGATACCAAGCTTGGTATGAACGTTGCAAAGGATGGAAATACTGCCCGCCTGCAGGAAGATCTTGGGAAGATTGGGGAGTGGTCGGACACGTGGCACCGCCTTTTAACGTGGGCAAATGCAAAGTGATGCATATCGGCCACAGAAACCCCCAATCTCAGTATATCCTTAAGGGCACTGCTATTGAATCCACCGACACTGAGAAGGACTTGGGTGTAACAATCACTAGTGACCTCAAGTTCTCGAAACAGTGCATTGAGGCGGAGAAAAAGGCCCAAAGGATGCTAGGCTATATTAAGCGCCAGTTTGGTTATCGGAACCAGGAGATTGTACTGTGCCTGTACAACTCACTTGTCCGACCGCACCTGGAGTATGCCGTACAATTTTGGAGTCCTTCATTGCGAAAGGACATCGCGAGATTGGAACGCGTACAAGCCAGGGCAACCAAGCTGATTCCCTCTATCCGACATAAAAGTTATGAGGATAGACTAATGGAGTTAGATCTGTTCTCACTGGAAACCCGTAGACTGCGTGGTCAGCTCATCGAAGTCTTCAAAATACTTCGAGGGTTCGACAATGTTGACTACCGGGATATTTTCACACTGAGTGAGAACAGAACGCGCAATCACGGCTTCAAACTTGAACTGAAGCGTTACAACCGCAATCTGTGTGGAAACTTTTTCACCTACAGTATCTGCGGTAAGTGGAACGCACTTCCAGTGGAAGTTGTCAACAGTGAATCTGTTGACCAGTTCAAGTCAAGACTAGACAAAGTCTTGAAAAGTGGCCGTTTATGGACGCAAAACAATTGAGCAGCCATGTGCCCGCTCAATTGCTAGTCCAAAGGTACCCTCTTTGAATGGACCGTAAGGTCTCCTAGGGTACTTACTTTCCTTGTTACTCCTTGTTACTCTCTCTAAGGAAACCTTGAATGGCCTATGGTCTTATATTGTAATTACCTTGAGTTGGTATATTTTGATTTTTTTTCGAAACTATTCTAATTATTTACAGTGATTGCAAATATATAAAAAGGCGGGAAGTCTGTGACTGTGGAGAAGTTACTCTCACCACTCCAAAGCCTGTGATATTTGTTGAATGTATCTTAGGGCTGCTCTCTATTTTCTTCTGGTTTTGGCGTATACGAAAAACCTATAAAAACAGGTAATATTTTTTTCTGCCTCAGTAAAGAATCTAGCATATATTTTTATCTTTCTTTTGAAAAGGAAGTTTTTATTTTTAAATTTAAATTAATTTCCTTTAAATTTTTGACTTTTAGAAAACCCATAGAACAAGATGAGGGTCTTCCACTTGGAAATACACCTGGACATTACCATCAAAATGAATCCAATAATGGCAACCATATACCATCTGCACAACTTCTCAACTCAGAGTTTGTACAAGATAATGGCACTTCATCTGTCCCACCTGTTCTTGACAACCCACCACCCTACTCTGAAGTTGTCAAGGACTCATCAAAAGGCCCTTTCTACCCTGTTACACCATCTAGTGTGGATTTTTCTCTTGGAAAAACAACAGAAGCCATGAGTCACCAACCTTTACATAGTACTGAATTTTCAACTAAGACTGAGAATTTGCCCCCATACCCAATCTCACCACTTGCCAACAATTTAAATCCTACTCATGATTTATCTTCTAATCTCCCTTATCCTTCCAATGATGGACCCATTGTTTCATCTAATCCTCTCATGGATGTAGGACCTGTTTCCCAATATCCAACAAATGAGAGTTCTGCTCCACCTTATCCAACCAATGAAGGTTCTCCAGCCACATCTTATCCAACCAATGCAGGCTTTTCAGCTCCACTTTATTCAACCAATGCAGGCTCTTCAGCTCCACCTTATTCAACCAATGCAGATACTTCAGCTCTTCCCTATCCAACCAATGCAGACACTTCCGCTCTACCCTATCCAACCAATGCAGACACTTCAGCTCTACCCTATCTAGCCAATGCAAACACTTCAGCTCTACCTTATCCAACCAGGGGAGACACTTCAGCTCTACCTTATCCAACCAATGCAGGCTCTTCAGCTCCACCTTATCCAACCAATGAAGGTTCTTATGTCACACCTTATCCAACTAATACAGGCTCTTCAGCCCCACCTTATCAAAATCAGTAAAGCTTTTTTACTCCCCTTTATTCAACCATTGAGAGCTCTTCTGCTCCACCTTATCCAACCAATGCAGGTTCTTCAGCTCCACCTTATCCAACCAATACAAGCTATTCAGCTCTACTGTATCCTATCAATGAAAGTTCATATGCTCCACTTTATCTACCTTATCCAACCAGTGGAAACACTTCAGCTCTACCTTATCCAACCAATGCAGGCTCTTCAGCTCCACCTTATCCAACCAATGAAGGTTCTTATGTCACACCTTATCCAACTAATACAGGCTCTTCAGCCCCACCTTATAAAAATCAGTAAAGTTTCTTTTACTCCCCTTTATTCAACCATTGAGAGCTCTTCTGCTCCACCTTATCCAACCAATGCAGGTTCTTCAGCTCCACCTTATCCAACCAATACAAGCTATTCAGCTCCACTGTATCCTATCAATGAAAGTTCATATGCTCCACTTTATTCAACCAATGCAAGCTCTTTAGTTACACCTTATAAAACCAATGAGGGTTCTTCTGCTCCATCTTATCCAACCAATGCATACTCTTCAGCTCCACTGTATCCAACCAATAGTTTGTATGTTCCACCTTATCCAACAATGAAGGCTATTCAGCTCCACTTTTTCAACCAATGCAGGCTCTTCAGCTCCACCTTATCCAACCAATGAAGGTTCTTCATTGCCATCTTATAAAAATCAGTGAAGTGCCTTTTGCTTCCCTTTATCCAGCCATTTAGGGCTCTTGTGCTCCACTTTATCCACCAATGCAGTTTCTTCAGCTCCACCTTATCTGACCAATGAAGGTTCTTCTCTAACTAATGAAGGCTCTTCAGCTCCACCTTCTCCAACCAATGAAGCTTCTTATACATTTTATCCTGCCAATGGTAGAAATTTTGGTCTTATCTGCTGAATTATTTATCCAGTAATCCTTACCCAATCCATTACACTGGTAGATCTTATTGGTATCTTACTCATCCCAGCATTGTATCTTTACTTACCAACTACCCCTCTCTGATTACACTTATGTCCATTGTTAATTTGATGATTAAATGGTTTACTCACATCAATTTATATTAGTGCATCTTTTCAATGGTCCAGAATACTCATCTTGCAATTTGTTTAATACTTTTCCTTTATATGCTGTTTATTCTTCTTTTATAATCATATCAATATCTATGTTGTTAGTTGACATTATCACATAATTTGCCTGTTTATATATATATAATCCTATATTTTTAGAACAACTTTTTTCTTTTTATTTCTTTCTTTTTTAAGTAGACAAATAAACTGGTAAGAATTTCAAATGCCTTCTTTACTCCCTCCCCTCCTCCCCCCTCTCTTCCCTCCATTTCATTCCCCCATTTCCCTATCTACTCCATCCACTCATTCCTCTCCCCCAACTCTCTACCACCTTGTCGCAGGAAGAGAGCTTGTGTGGACCTTGGACTTTTCGAGCTATGTCGGCGGGGGTACCTCTTCTGGGTACCCCTGGTAGGGCTTCCCTTGTCGATTTGGTCGCAAACCAGGTTCCAGACTAAGTGCGTCAATCCTTCCTTTTTCTACTCTATCCCTCTCCTTTTTTTTACTTTTATGCTATCTCCCACTCATACAAAAAGAAAAAAAAAGGAAAAAAAGCCTACTCCTATCATGTCACTCTTTCCCTTTCTTCCTCTATCTACCTATAAGGACCTGGCAGCTACCTCATGCGTCAGAAGAGAGGCTTTGGAACCTCTATAAACAACGCCAATCGACGCTCACTGGTTGCGAGAGACTAGGACTAGAGGTGTCCTAGGCGTTGGGGCACGATTAATGGGATGAGGGTAGTGCCTCGTTAACCCCTTCCCTGGCGCGTAATTATTGACCGTTCCCAGTGACCGTTGACGGGTGCTTATGGTAGCATTGGTCCGAGGTGACGGCCCTTTGTTCCCTGTTGGTTGCCAGGCCAATAAAAAGCCTTGGGTCGAGTTCCTTGGTGTGGCGGAATATCCATTGAACGCTACTCCGAGATCCTGGCCGTTGTGAAGGGAACTAGTAGGAGTTTAGTACGGGGCGTGCTTCGTTGTTGTTCACCTGGTGAGAAATCGATGGCCCCTTCGGGGACCGTCTGTTCTGCTTGGTTGGGAGCCATGGCACGCCGAGGTTTGACGACTCGGTCGGACGAACAGCAGCACATGGAGCGTGCCTTCTGAAAGATCCGAAACCTCTCCGATCGATAGGCGGGAGCGACTCACGCTGGGAGAACTCACCACCCCCCTTTTTTATCATTGATTGGTCACGAGTTTTCAGAGAGAGAGAAAGCGCTCAAAATGACAGGCAAAAAAGGATCCGTTCGTCTCAAACACAACTGTGCAATATGCCAGTTAGAAAAGTGGTGCGTTGACTTTCCGGAGGGCTGCTAGTCAAAATGCAGCCCTGAAAGTATCTGCACTACTTGCATATTGACGCGAGAGGTGGAAAAATTAAAAGACCTCTATAGAGCCTCAGAGGAGAGAGCTAAGGTCCTTGAGGGAAAGTTGGAGAAGCTCGAAGCCCTTAACGTAGCTCAGGTTCGATGCCTAGAAGAGGCGCCGCCCACTGACGTTTCGGAATCCCCTGGTAATGAAGCGGACATTCCAGCATCATCTGAGGCTAAGCCAGCTGAGGCGAGAGAGAAGGAGAAAAAGAAGAAGGGAGAAACGAAGAAAAAAAAGAAAAAGGTGATAGTTGAAACAAGAGTAGAACCCAAAATAGAAGAAAAACAGATAAAGAAGAAGAAAAAGAAAGATAAGAATGTGGAGAATAAAGAGGAAAAGGGGAGGCCTCTTCCACAAGGGAAGACCCCGTCTTCAGAGACCAAGTGTCCGAAGGTCACCCTCATTGGTGACTCGCAAACACGGGATCTGCAGCCGCTGCTAGCGGCCCGCCTTCGCACTAGTGTGAAGGTAAGCTGCCTGTCAGGACGGGGTAACCACACCATCAGAGTAGAGGCAGAGAAAGCTCAGATTTCTGAGAATTCTGTTGTTGCTCTGATGGTGAGCGGCAACGACATCTACCTCAGAGGGGGTAAAGTGGGCCTCAGTGGTAAGACCATCCAAACAGTAATGGGAGCCGTGGATGACATAGGGCTTAAACCCCGCAAACGTGTGGTGGTTGGGATGCTTCCGAGAAGAGGTCCATCCCGAACCGCTCACGAAAGAAACGTGGCAGTGGAAAAAAGGTTGGCAGATCTCTGCACGGCAGAAGGAGTCTTCTTCGTGGACCCCTATCGTACCTTTATCGGTAGAGACGACCTCTACCAAAGGGACGGGGTACATCTCTCATTTAAAGGGAAGGCCTTTCTCGCCAATCTAATTCAAGATGTCGTGGAACGCACCCAAAGGAGCGTTCGAAACAGAGCGAAAGCGGACGTGCGCCAGCATGCCCGTGTCACTCCTGGAACGACCTTCTCGGAGGTGGTCAAAAAGGGTGTGACCACGAAAACAGAGAAGCCGGGAAACGGAAGAGCGTAGGGAGTCCTACACTAGGGGACTCCCTCAAAGTTCTTCTGTTCAATGCGAGGTCAATCAGGAATAAGTTTCTTGAGCTCCGTGGCCTCGTAGTAACAGAGGAACCTGAGATGGTGGCCATAACGGAGTCGTGGATAAAAACCTCAAGCGAGATTTTGAAGGTGAATTCACGATTCCCGGTTACCAGCTCTTCCTGAAAGATAGGCCAGACAGAGAGGGTGGCGGTGTGGTGTTGTATGTCAAGGATACTCTCAACTCGACGGATTGCAACATCATATCGACCATGAACTACTAGGTGTTGACCTAGAGATAGGTCCTGCCAAATACAGGACCCTGGTGCTTTATAGACCTCCTGCCCAACTCGTTGAAAAGGACAGAGATCTGTACCAGCTACTAGGAGAACTTGTGGAAGACAGAGTGTGTATCGTCATGGGTGATTTCAACACACAAATTGACTGGGAAACCAGAGAACCCTGTGGCGAGAACGCACTACTCCTGGAGTTCACGAATAACGAGTTCCTCACTCAATGGGTGAGAGAGCCAACGAGACGAGACAATATCCTTGACTTGGTTTTAACCTCTGAAGATGACATCGTTGAGGACCTCTCTGTTGGCGAAGAGCTCCGTGGCAGTGACCACCGACTAATTAGATTTGTAGTCAAAGTCCCCAAGGCAGAGCCTGCAACTAGTAAATCAAGGAAACTGGATTTGAGAAGAGCAGACTTTGCAGGTCTACGCGCGGGACTGACTGACGCGAGGCTAGAGGAGTGCGAGGCTGTTGAAGACTCTTGGAACAGTTTCAAAACCACATTCATGAGTCTTCAATCGCGTTTTATTCCTCTGAAATGCCCCCGTCGGTCTTCTGTTCAACCTAAGTGGTTTAATCGAGAAATCGGGCAACTGCTTAGGGAGAAGAGAAATGTGTACCGGCAATCGAAGATCTCGGGTGACTTTGACGAATACCGGAGGCTAGCCAGGAGAGTGAAGTCCAGTATAAGGGCGGCTAAGCGGTCTGAGGAACTCCGAGTGGCGAGACTCTGTAAAGAGAATCCCAAGGAGATTTAGGATATGTGAACAGCCGTAAACCAATCCATCGAACGATTGGCCCTTTGAGGAATGAGGAGGGGACATAAAAGCATTTAGATGCAAAAAATGCCTACCTCCTCAACGACTACTTCTCTTCAGTGTTTACTGAAGAGTGTGGTCCCATTCCCCAGCCGACGGATTCCTACTCGGGGGAAAAGCTGGAGGCAATGGACTTCACCGAAGGAGAATTAAAGAAAAAGATCGCTGACCTAAAGACGAATAAGTCCACTGGACAGGACGGGTTTCTACCCAAGGTGTTGAAGGAAGTGTGCGATGAAGTATCACGACATCTGTGCGCTATCTTTAACATGTCAATCCGGACCAAATGCGTTCCTAGAGACTGGCGTGAGGGGGAGGTGACTCCGATCTTCAAGAAAGGAGACCGTAGCCAACCGTCGAACTACCGACCTATCAGTCTGACTTCGATAGTCGGTAAACTCATGGAAAGCATCATGGTGGACAAAGTGACGTCGTATTTAGAGTCAAACCTGCTACTGAGGAGTTCCCAGCACGGCTTCCGAAGGCAACGGTCATGCCTGACGAACCTTGTAGAATTCTTCCACTTCGTTTTCAGTGAGCACGATCGGGACAAGGCGGTGGATGTGGTCTACCTAGACTTTCAGAAAGCCTTTGATAAGGTACCACACCGCCGCCTTCTCCGGAAAGTGCGAGCGCTTGGCATAGACGGAAAGGTAGCCGGCTGGATCGAGAACTGGCTAAGTGGCAGACGGTAACGGGTGGTGGTGAATGGACAGTCTTCTGAGTGGGTGCCCGTTACTAGCGGGGTGCCTCAAGGTTCTGTCCCGGGACCACTACTATTCATCATCTACGTCAACGTCATGGACGGTGACATGGTTGCGAAGATTTCCAAATTTGCCGACGATACCAAGCTTGGTATGAACGTTGCAAAGGATGGAAATACTGCCCGCCCGCAGGAAGATCTTGGGAAGATTGGGGAGTGGTCGGACACGTGGTAAATGCCTTTTAACGTGGGCAAATGCAAAGTGATGCATATCGGCCACAGAAACCCCCAATCTCAGTATATCCTTAAGGGCACTGCTATTGAATCCACCGACACTGAGAAGGACTTGGGTGTAACAATCACTAGTGACCTCAAGTTCTCGAAACAGTGCATTGAGGCGGAGAAAAAGGCCCAAAGGATGCTAGGCTATATTAAGCGCCAGTTTGGTTATCGGAACCAGGAGATTGTACTGTGCCTGTACAACTCACTTGTCCGACCGCACCTGGAGTATGCCGTACAATTTTGGAGTCCTTCATTGCGAAACGACATCGCGAGATTGGAACGCGTACAAGCCAGGGCAACCAAGCTGATTCCCTCTATCCGACATAAAAGTTATGAGGATAGACTAAGGGAATTAGATCTGTTCTCGCTGGAAACCCGTAGACTGCGTGGTCAGCTCATCGAAGTTTTCAAAATACTTCGAGGGTTCGACAATGTTGACTATCGGGATATTTTCACACTGAGTGAGAACAGAACGCGCAATCACGGCTTCAAACTTGAACTGAAGCGTTACAACCGCAATCTGTGTGGAAATTTTTTCACTTACAGTATCTGCGGTATGTGGAACGCACTTCCAGTGGAAGTTGTCAACAGTGAATCTGTTGACCAGTTCAAGTCAAGACTAGACAAAGTCTTGAAAAGTGGCCGTTTAGGGACGCAAAACAATTGAGCAGCCATGTGCCCGCTCAATTGCTAGTCCAAAGGTACCCTCTTTGAATGGACCGTTAGGTCTTCTAGGGTACCTTCTTTCCTTGTTGTTACTCCTTGTTGTTGTTGTTACTCTCTCTCTCTCTCAAAGAAAGTAGAGGGAGAGGTGACGCCCCCTTGTCGCGGGAAGAGAGCTTGTGTGTACCTTTGACTTTTCGAGCTATGTCGGCGGGGGTACCTCTTCCGGGTACCCCTGGTAGGGCTTCCCTTGTCGATTTGGTCGCAAACCAGGTTCCAGACTAAGTGCGTCATTCATTCCTTTTTCTACTCTATCATTCTCCTTTTTAACTTTCATCCTATCTCTCCCACTTATACAAAAAGAAAAAAGAAAAAAAGCCTACTCCTATCATGTCACTCTTTCCCTTTTTTCCCTCTATCTACATATAAGGACCTGGCAGCTACCTCACGCGTCATAAGAGAGGCTTTGGAACCTCTATAAACAACGCCAATCGACGTTCACTGGTTGCGAGAGACTAGGACTAGAGGTGTCCTAGGCGTTGGGGCACGATGAATGGGATGAGGGTAGGGCCCCGTTAACCCCTTTCCTGGCGCGTAATTATTGACCGTTTTTAGTGCCCGTTGACGGGTGTCTCTGGTAGCATCGGTCCGAGGTGACGGCCCTTTGTTCCCAGGTTGGTTGCCAGGCCAATAAAAAGCCTTGGGTTGAGTCTTTTGGTGGGGTGGGATATCCATTGAACGCTGCTCCGAGATCCTGGCCGTTGTAAAGGGAACTAGTAGGAGTTTAGTAAGGGGCGTGCTTCGTTGTTGTTCACCTGGTGAAAAATCGATGGCCCCTTCGGGGACCGTCTGTGCTGCTTGGTTGGGAGCCACGGCACGCCGAGGCTTGACGACTCGGTGGGACGAACAGCAGCACATGGAGCGTGCCTTCTGGAAGACTCCGAAACGACTCCGATCAATAGGCGGGAGCTACTCACGCGTGGAGAACTCACCAACCCCCCTTTTTATCATTGATTGGTCGCAAAGTATTTCAAGAGAGAAAGTGTTCAGAATGACCGGCAAGAAAGGACCAGGAGCTCTAAAATACACGTGCGCAATATGCCACATAGATAAGTGGTGCGTGGACTTTCCGGAGGGGTGTTTTTCGAAATGCCACCCGGCCAGTTCCTGCACCGACTGTATTTTAAACGGCCAAATCAAGGAGCTAAAGGAAACATGCAGGGTTTCCGAGGAAAGATCAAGGAAGTTGGAGGAAAAAATAAGCAGCCTCGAATTAGAACACGCCGGACTGATTCGCAGGCTTGAGGCCAGAATAGCAGAGCTAACGTCAAGCCCTGTACTAAACACTGCATCTGCAGTATTACCCCCAGAGCTAGGTCCGCATGCTATGGATAAACTCTCAAAGAAAAGGAAAAGGAAGGGAAAGAAACAGGAAGAAGAGAAAGTTGAAACAGAAGATAAAGTAGAAGCTGAAAAAGAGAAAGTTGAAGCAGAGGAAGAAAAGAGAAAAACAGAAGAGTATGTAACAAAGGAAGATAAGGGGGAAGAGATGAATAAGAAAAAGAAGAACAAGAAAAATAAGATGGAGAAGAAAGAGCGAACCAAGAGTTCGCTTCCGCAAGGAAAGCCTCAAACCTCTGCACGGAAATGTCCGAGGGTTACCCTCGTGGGCGATTCCCAAGCACAAGGTTTGCAGCCCCTGCTAGCGGCCCGCCTTCGCACTAGTGTGGAGGTATGCTGCCAGCCAGGACGGGGAAACCACCACATCAGGGTAGAGGCTGAGAAATCTCAGATCTCCGAGAATTCAGTCGTTGCCCTGATGGTGAGTGGGAATAACCTCTACCTCCGAGGAGGCAAAGTAGGCCCCAGCGAGAAAATTCTCAACACGGTCATGGGAGCCGTGGACGACTGTGGATTGAGAACTCGCAAACGGGTCGTTGTAGGGATGCTCCCAAGAAGAGGTCCTAGCCGGACAGCTCACTCTAGGAACGTGACCCTGAACCAGCGCCTGTCCAACCTCTGTACGGCGGAAGGGGTCTTCTTTCTGGACCCTTACCGCACCTTTTACGGTCGAAACGACCTTTACCAAAGGGACGGAGTGCACCTTTTATTCAAGGGAAAGGCTGTACTCTGTAACTTAATCCAGGATGTCGTAGAGCGGACGCAGAGGAGCGTCCGACCCAGAGTGAAGGCGCACATAAGAGAGTATGCCCGTGTCACTCCTGGAACGACGTTCTCAGATGTGGCAAAGAGGGGTACTGCCACACAAAAGAAGCCGGGAAACGGAAGAGCGTAGGGAGTCCTACACTGGGGGACTCCCTAAAAGTTCTTCTGTTCAACGCAAGGTCAATCAGGAATAAGTTTCTTGAGCTCCGTGGCCTCATAGCAACAGAGGAACCTGAGATGGTGGCCATAACGGAGACGTGGATTAAAACCTCAAGCTAATATTTTGAAGGTCAATTCACGATTCCCGGTTACCAGCTCTTCCAGAAAGATAGGCCAGACAGAGAGGGTGGCGGTGTGATGTTGTATGTCACGGATATTCTCAACTCGACGGATTGCAACATCGTATCCGACCATGAACTACTAGGTGTTGACCTAGAGATAGGTCCTGCCAAATACAGGACCCTGGTGCTTTATAGACCTGCCCAACTCGTTGAAAAGGACAGAGATCTGTACCAGCTACTAGGAGAACTTGTCGAAGGCAGAGTGTGTATCGTCATGGGTGATTTAAACACACAAGTTGACTGGGAAACCAGAGAACCCTGTGGCGAGAACGCACTACTCCTGGAGTTCACGAACAACGAGTTCCTCACTCAATGGGTGAGAGAGAGCCAACGAGACGAGAAAATATCCTCGACTTGGTTTTCACCTCTGAGGATGACATCGTTGAGGACCTCTCTGTTAGCGAAGAGCTCGGTGGCAGTGATCACCGACTAATTAGATTTGTAGTCAAAGTGCCCAAGGCAAAGCCTGCAACTAGTAAATCAAGGAAACTGGATTTGAGAAGAGCAGACTTTGCAGGTCTACGCGCGGGACTGACTGACGCGAGGCTAGAAGAGTGCGAGGCTGTTGAAGACTCTTGGAACAGTTTCAAAACCACATTCATGAGTCTTTAATCGCGTTTCATCCCTCTGAAATGCCCCCGTCGGTCGTCTGTTCAACCAAAGTGGTTTAATCGAGAAATCGGGCAACTGCTTAGGGAGAAGAGAAATGTGTACCGGCAATCGAAGATCTCGGGTGACTTTGACGAATACCGGAGGCTAGCCAGGAGAGTGAAGTCCAGCATAAGGGCGGCTAAGCGGTCTGAGGAACTCCGAGTGGCGAGACTCTGTAAAGAGAATCCCAAGGAGTTTTTTGGATATGTGAACAGCCGTAAACCAATCCGTCGAACGATTGGCCCTTTGAGGAAGGAGGAGGGGACATTAAAGCATTCAGATGCAGAAAATGCCAACCTCCTCAACGACTACTTCTCTTCAGTGTTTACTGAAGAGTGTGGTCCCATTCCCCAGCCGACGGATTCCTACTCGGGGGAAAAGCTGGAGGCAATGGACTTCACCGAAGGAGAAATAAAGAAAAAGATCGCTGACCTAAAGACGAATAAGTCCCCTGGACCGGACGGGTTTCTACCTAAAGTGTTGAAGGAAGTGTGCGATGAAGTATCACGACATCTGTGCGCTATCTTAAACATGTCAATCCGGACCAAATGCGTTCCTAGAGACTGGCATGAGGCGGAGGTGACTCCGATCTTCAAGAAAGGAGACCGTAACCAACCGTCGAACTACCGACCTATCAGTCTGACTTCGATAGTCGGTAAACTCATGGAAAGCATCATGGTGGACAAAGGGACGTCGTATTTAGAGTCAAACCTGCTACTGAGGAGTTCCCAGCACGGCTTCCGAAGGCAACGGTCATGCCTGACGAACCTTGTGGAATTCTTCCACTTCGTTTTCAGTGAGCATGATCGGGACAAGGTGGTGTATGTGGTCTACCTTCCCTTCAGAAAGCCTTTGATAAGGTACCACACCGCCGCCTTCTCCGGAAAGTGCGAGCGCTTAGCATAGACGGAAAGGTAGCCGGCTGGATCGAGAACTGGCTAAGTGGCAGACGGCAACGGGTGGTGGTGAATGGACAGTCTTCTGAGTGGGTGCCCGTTACTAGCGGGGTGCCTCAAGGTTCTGTCCTAGGACCACTACTATTCATCATCTACGTCAACGACATGGACGGTGACATGGTTGCGAAGATTTCCAAATTTGCCGATGATACCAAGCTTGGTATGAACGTTGCAAAGGATGGAAATACTGCCCGCCTGCAGGAAGATCTTTGGAAGATTGGGGAGTGGTCGGACACGTGGCAAATGCCTTTCAACGTGAACAAATGCAAAGTAATGCATATCGGCCACAGAAATCCTAAATCTCAGTATATCCTTAAGGGCACTGCTATGGAATCCACCGACACTGAGAAGGACTTGGGTGTAACAATCACTAGTGACCTCAAGTTCTCGAAACAGTGCATTGAGGCGGAGAAAAAGGCCCAAAGGATGCTAGGCTATATTAAGCGCCAGTTTGGTTATCGGAACCAGGAGATTGTACTGTGCCTGTACAACTCACTTGTCCGACCGCACCTGGAGTATGCCGTACAATTTTGGAGTCCTTCATTGCGAAAGGACATCGCGAGATTGGAACGCGTACAAGCCAGGGCAACCAAGCTGATTCCCTCTATCCGACATAAAAGTTATGAGGATAGACTAAGGGAGTTAGATCTGTTCTCACTGGAAACCCGTAGACTGCGTGGTCAGCTCATCGAAGTCTTCAAAATACTTCGAGGGTTCGACAATGTTGACTACCGGGATATTTTCACACTGAGTGAGAACAGAACGCGCAATCACGGCTTCAAACTTGAACTGAAGCGTTACAACCGCAATCTGTGTGGAAACTTTTTTACCTACAGTATCTGCGGTAAGTGGAACGCACTTCCAGTGGAAGTTGTCAACAGTGAATCTGTTGACCAGTTCAAGTCAAGACTAGACAAAGTCTTGAAAAGTGGCCGTTTATGGACGCAAAACAATTGAGCAGCCATGTGCCCGCTCAATTGCTAGTCCAAAGGTACCCTCTTTGAATGGACCGTAAGGTCTCCTAGGGTACTTACTTTCCTTGTTACTCCTTGTTACTCTCTCTCTCTCTCTCTCTTTCTCTCTCTTTCTCTCTCTCTCTCTCTCTCTCTCTCTCTCTCTCTCTCTCTCTCTCTCTCTCTCTCTCTCTCTCTCTCGGTGGCAGTGACCACCGACTAATTAGATTTGTAGTCAAAGTCCCCAAGGCAGAGCCTGCAACTAGTAAATCAAGGAAACTGGATTTAAGAAGAGCAGACTTTGCAGGTCTACGCGCGGGACTGACTGACGCGAGGCTAGAGGAGTGCGATGCTGTTGAAGACTCTTGGAACAGTTTCAAAACCACATTCATGAGTCTTTAATCGCGTTTTATCCCTCTGAAATGCCCCCGTCGGTCTTCTGTTCAACCAAAGTGGTTTAATCGAGAAATCGGCCAACTCCTTAGGGAGAAGAGAAATGTGTACCGGCAATCGAAGATCTCGGGTGACTTTGACGAATACCGGAGGCTAGCCAGGAGAGTGAAGTCCAGCATAAGGGCGGCTAAGCGGTCTGAGGAACTCCGAGTGGCGAGACTCTGTAAAGAGAATCCCAAGGAGTTTTTTGGATATGTGAACAGCCGTAAACCAATCCGTCGAACGATTGGCCCTTTGAGGAACGAGGAGGGGACATTAAAGCATTCAGATGCAGAAAATGCCAACCTCCTCAACGACTACTTCTCTTCAGTGTTTACTGAAGAGTGTGGTCCCATTCCCCAGCCGACGGATTCCTACTCGGGGGAAAAGCTGGAGGCAATGGACTTCACCGAAGGAGAAATAAAGAAAAAGATCGCTGACCTAAAGACGAATAAGTCCCCTGGACCGGACGGGTTTCTACCTAAAGTGTTGAAGGAAGTGTGCGATGAAGTATCACGACATCTGTGCGCTATCTTTAACATGTCAATCCGGACCGCATGCGTTCCTAGAGACTGGCGTGAGGCGGAGGTGACTCCGATCTTCAAGAAAGGAGACCGTAACCAACCGTCGAACTACCGACCTATCAGTCTGACTTCGATAGTCGGTAAACTCATGGAAAGCATCATGGTGGACAAAGGGACGTCGTATTTAGAGTCAAACCTGCTACTGAGGAGTTCCCAGCACGGCTTCCGAAGGCAACGGTCATGCCTGACGAACCTTGTGGAATTCTTCCACTTCGTTTTCAGTGAGCATGATCGGGACAAGGTGGTGTATGTGGTCTACCTTCCCTTCAGAAAGCCTTTGATAAGGTACCACACCGCCGCCTTCTCCGGAAAGTGCGAGCGCTTAGCATAGACGGAAAGGTAGCCGGCTGGATCGAGAACTGGCTAAGTGGCAGACGGCAACGGGTGGTGGTGAATGGACAGTCTTCTGAGTGGGTGCCCGTTACTAGCGGGGTGCCTCAAGGTTCTGTCCTAGGACCACTACTATTCATCATCTACGTCAACGACATGGACGGTGACATGGTTGCGAAGATTTCCAAATTTGCCGATGATACCAAGCTTGGTATGAACGTTGCAAAGGATGGAAATACTGCCCGCCTGCAGGAAGATCTTTGGAAGATTGGGGAGTGGTCGGACACGTGGCAAATGCCTTTCAACGTGAACAAATGCAAAGTAATGCATATCGGCCACAGAAATCCTAAATCTCAGTATATCCTTAAGGGCACTGCTATGGAATCCACCGACACTGAGAAGGACTTGGGTGTAACAATCACTAGTGACCTCAAGTTCTCGAAACAGTGCATTGAGGCGGAGAAAAAGGCCCAAAGGATGCTAGGCTATATTAAGCGCCAGTTTGGTTATCGGAACCAGGAGATTGTACTGTGCCTGTACAACTCACTTGTCCGACCGCACCTGGAGTATGCCGTACAATTTTGGAGTCCTTCATTGGAAAGGACATCGCGAGATTGGAACGCGTACAAGCCAGGGCAACCAAGCTGATTCCCTCTATCCGACATAAAAGTTATGAGGATAGACTAAGGGAGTTAGATCTGTTCTCACTGGAAACCCGTAGACTGCGTGGTCAGCTCATCGAAGTCTTCAAAATACTTCGAGGGTTCGACAATGTTGACTACCGGGATATTTTCACACTGAGTGAGAACAGAACGCGCAATCACGGCTTCAAACTTGAACTGAAGCGTTACAACCGCAATCTGTGTGGAAACTTTTTTACCTACAGTATCTGCGGTAAGTGGAACGCACTTCCAGTGGAAGTTGTCAACAGTGAATCTGTTGACCAGTTCAAGTCAAGACTAGACAAAGTCTTGAAAAGTGGCCGTTTATGGACGCAAAACAATTGAGCAGCCATGTGCCCGCTCAATTGCTAGTCCAAAGGTACCCTCTTTGAATGGACCGTAAGGTCTCCTAGGGTACTTACTTTCCTTGTTACTCCTTGTTACTCTCTCTCTCTCTCTCTCTTTCTCTCTCTTTCTCTCTTCTCTCTCTCTCTCTCTCTCCTCTCTCTCTCTCTCTCTCTCTCTCTCTCTCTCTCTCTCTCTCTCTCGGTGGCAGTGACCACCGACTAATTAGATTTGTAGTCAAAGTCCCCAAGGCAGAGCCTGCAACTAGTAAATCAAGGAAACTGGATTTAAGAAGAGCAGACTTTGCAGGTCTACGCGCGGGACTGACTGACGCGAGGCTAGAGGAGTGCGATGCTGTTGAAGACTCTTGGAACAGTTTCAAAACCACATTCATGAGTCTTTAATCGCGTTTTATCCCTCTGAAATGCCCCCGTCGGTCTTCTGTTCAACCAAAGTGGTTTAATCGAGAAATCGGCCAACTCCTTAGGGAGAAGAGAAATGTGTACCGGCAATCGAAGATCTCGGGTGACTTTGACGAATACCGGAGGCTAGCCAGGAGAGTGAAGTCCAGCATAAGGGCGGCTAAGCGGTCTGAGGAACTCCGAGTGGCGAGACTCTGTAAAGAGAATCCCAAGGAGTTTTTTGGATATGTGAACAGCCGTAAACCAATCCGTCGAACGATTGGCCCTTTGAGGAACGAGGAGGGGACATTAAAGCATTCAGATGCAGAAAATGCCAACCTCCTCAACGACTACTTCTCTTCAGTGTTTACTGAAGAGTGTGGTCCCATTCCCCAGCCGACGGATTCCTACTCGGGGGAAAAGCTGGAGGCAATGGACTTCACCGAAGGAGAAATAAAGAAAAAGATCGCTGACCTAAAGACGAATAAGTCCCCTGGACCGGACGGGTTTCTACCTAAAGTGTTGAAGGAAGTGTGCGATGAAGTATCACGACATCTGTGCGCTATCTTTAACATGTCAATCCGGACCGCATGCGTTCCTAGAGACTGGCGTGAGGCGGAGGTGACTCCTATCTTCAAGAAAGGAGACCGTAACCAACCGTCGAACTACCGACCTATCAGTCTGACTTCGATAGTCGGTAAACTCATGGAAAGCATCATGGTGGACAAAGTGACGTCGTATTTAGAGTCAAACCTGCTACTGAGGAGTTCCCAGCACGGCTTCCGAAGGCAACGGTCATGCCTGACGAACCTTGTAGAATTCTTCCACTTCGTTTTCAGTCAGCACGATCGGGACAAGGCGGTGGATGTGGTGTACCTAGACTTTCAGAAAGCCTTTGATAAGGTACCACACCGCCGCCTTCTCCGGAAAGTGCGAGCGCTTGGCATAGACGGAAAGGTAGCCGGCTGGATCGAGAACTGGCTAAGTGGCAGACGGCAACGGGTGGTAGTGAATGGACAGTCTTCGTAGTGGGTGCCCGTTACTAGCGGGGTGCCTCAAGGTTCTGTCCTGGGACCACTACTATTCATCATCTACGTCAACGACATGGACGGTGACATGGTTGCGAAGATTTCCAAATTTGCCGACGATACCAAGCTTGGTATGAATGTTGCAAAGGATGGAAATACTGCCCTCCTGCAGAAAGATCTTGGGAAGATTGGGGAGTGGTCGGACACGTGGCAAATGCCTTTTAACGTGGGCAAATGCAAAGTGATGCATATCGGCCACAGAAACCCCAAACCTCAGTATTTCCTTAAGGGCACTGCTATTGAATCCACCGACACTGAGAAGGACTTGGGTGTAACAATCACTAGTGACCTCAAGTGCGAAACAGTGCATTGAGGCGGAGAAAAAGGCCCAAAGGATGCTAGGCTATATTAAGCGCCAGTTTGGTTATCGGAACCAGGAGATTGTACTGTGCCTGTACAAGTCACTTGTCCGACCGCACCTGGAGTATGCCGTACAATTTTGGAGTCCTTCATTTCGAAAGGACATCGCGAGATTGGAACGCGTACAAGCCAGGGCAACCAAGCTGATTCCCTCTATCCGACATAAAAGTTATGAGGATAGACTAAGGGAATTAGATCTGTTCTCGCTAGAAACCCGTATTCTGCGTGGTCAGCTCATCGAAGTTTTCAAAATACTTCGAGGGTTCGACAATGTTGACTACCGAGATATTTTCACACTGAGTGAGAACAGAACGCGCAAT
>CAXAKS010000158.1:0-156000 GCA_963969495.1 Ceratothoa steindachneri | reverse complement strand
ATGAAAATGGTGAAACATATGCCTCTAAGTTATTAAATGTCTTACTAAGAACTATGGTCGTTATATATAATTAGTTCGTGAGGTATTTACTTAGCATTTTAAACATAACTTAGTTTAACTAGGTGGCCTAATATCTTGGTACAAGTATCCTCAACATCACAGAGGATGATCGCCCGATTCGTAAATTTGGCTTTTTGAAATTGCAGATACATCGACGACATCCGAATTGGGTTACATTCAAATATTCAAACAGCATGATACTGGTACTCTTTTACCAATAATTAAAATGGTAGTAAAGCAAAGCTCGACTGTGCAATTAGAGGAAGGGAAGGGGCCTGCCAAATAAACTGTAACATCAGACACATACACAAAACTGTAAATCATTGGTTAAATTTTGATAATATTCGAACACTGGTTCTACTCAGAATTTTCAATCTTATGGATACAATCGTAAAGTTAAAATAAAAAAAATGTATGAATACGAATAAGAATTCTTACACTTCTATTTACAGGAATTTATGTATCGTGAAAGGCATCAGAAAAATATATTCGATTATTTTTGTGCTGAAATTTCGAAGAAGTATTTGCACAGTTTTTATAGTGATATACGAGATAAAATAAAGTATTACTAAAGTATTTTTTTAAATTTTTAATAGGATTTACTTAATACTCATTAAATAAACTACTAATATTTGTTCTTTTTTCGAGTTAATATTATTTTAAAATGTTCATTGTCCCCAAACTAAAGCCCCTATTCTTCAAAAAGACGAAACTGGGACCGTGTTGTTAAAAAGTGCCATGTGATAATGTTATTCTTCAAAATATCTTCCCATTTCTTTCTTTACCTTGGCTATAAACGTTAATTAAACCTTTTAGTTCACCCCTCCAAAATTTGCGTTAAAGTTATCGCTACAAAATGCAACAATATTTTTTATAACCTCTGGTTTTATATAATTGATAACAAAGTGTATTTCAATATTCCCGATGTTATTCCATGAATAACGGACACAGAAATCATTCATTTCTTATATTTTCTATTCGAAGCATCAATATTTATCGTCCAAAAATTAGCTTTATTCAAATCTACATGAATTTCCTGAATTCCAATTGGTGTAGGTTACATTTAAAATAACCATTTAGAATAACACCTTGAATCTTAGTTCTAGCGAGAGGAAACTTTAGTTAAAAGAGGTTCCGATAAATTTTTTTGCCTTTAGGACTAAAAAATATTCAGGAATTATTTAAAAAAAACATGGAGATAGGTACTAGAAATCTTAAAATTTTTTGTAGCCTCTTCTATTTTTTAAGATTATATTTATACTATAAATTATTTAGGAATTATATAAAAAAAACATGGAGATAGGTACTAGAAATCTTGAAATATTTTGTAAACAACAATCCAGTTGCTAGAGTCGGGTAGGAACTAGCCTATCTGTAAGGAGTAGTAACGGAGCCTCTTCTATTTTTTAAGATTATATTTATACTATAAATTATTTAGGAATTATATAAAAAAACATGGAGATAGGTACTAGAAATCTTGAAATTTTTTGTAAACAACAATCCAGTTGCTAGAGTCGGGTAGGAACTAGCCTATCTGTAAGGAGTAGTAACGGAGCCTCTTCTATTTTTTAAGATTTTTTTTATACTATAAATTATTTAGGAATTAAATAAAAAAACATGGAGATAGGTACTAGAAATCTTGAAATTTTTTGTAAACAACAATCCAGTTACTAGAGTCGGGTAGGAACTAGCCTATCTGTAAGGAGTAGTAACGAAGCCTCTTCTATTTTGTAAGATTATATTTATACTATAAATTATTTAGCAATTATATAAAAAAAACATGGAGATAGGTACTAGAAATCTTGAAATTTTTTGTAAACAACAATCCAGTTGCTAGAGTCGGGTAGGAACTAGCCTAACTGTAAGGAGTAGTAACGGAGCCTCTTCTATTTTGTAAGATTATATTTATACTATGAATTATTTAGGAATTATATAAAAAAACATGGAGATAGGTACTAGAAATCTTGAAATTTTTTGTAAACAACAATCCAGTTGCTAGAGTCGGGTAGGAACTAGCCTATCTGTAAGGAGTAGTAACGGAGCCTCTTCTATTTTTTAAGATTTTTTTTATACTATAAATTATTTAGGAATTAAATAAAAAAACATGGAGATAGGTACTAGAAATCTTGAAATTTTTTGTAAACAACAATCCAGTTACTAGAGTCAGGTAGGAACTAGCCTATCTGTAAGGAGTAGTAACGGAGCCTCTCCTATTTTGTAAGATTGTATTTATACCATAAATTATTTAGAAATTATATAAAAAAACATGGAGATAGGTACTAGAAATCTTGAAATTTTTTGTAAACAACAATCCAGTTGCTAGAGTCGGGTAGGAACTAGCCTATCTGTAAGGAGTAGTAACGGAGCCTCTTCTATTTTGTAAGATTATATTTATACTATAAATTATTTAGGAATTATATAAAAAAACATGGAGATAGGTACTAGAAATCTTGAAATTTTTTGTAAACAACAATCCAGTTGCTAGAGTCGGGTAGTAACTAGCCTATCTGTAAGGAGTAGTAACAGGGCCTCTCCTATTTTGTAAGATTATATTTATACTATGAATTATTTAGGAATTATATAAAAAAACATGGAGATAGGTACTAGAAATCTTGAAATTTTTTGTAAACAACAATCCAGTTGCTAGAGTCGGGTAGGAACTAGCCTATCTGTAAGGAGTAGTAACGAAGCCTTTTCCATTTTGTAAGATTAAGTTTATACTATAAATTATTTAGCAATTATATAAAAAAAACATGGAGATAGGTACTAGAAATCTTGAAATTTTTTGTAAACAACAATCCAGTTGCTAAAGTCGGGTAGGAACTAGCCTATCTGTAAGGAGTAGTAACGGAGCCTCTCCTATTTTGTAAAATTATATTTATACTATAAATTATTTAGGAATTATATAAAAAAAACATGGAGATAGGTACTAGAAATCTTGAAATTTTTTGTAAACAACAATCCAGTTGCTAGAGTCGGGTAGGAACTAGCCTATCTGTAAGGAGTAGTAACGGAGCCTCTTCTATTTTTTAAGATTTTTTTTATACTATAAATTATTTAGGAATTATATAAAAAAACATGAAGATAGGTAATAGAAATCATGAAATTTTTTGTAAACAACAATCCAGTTGCTAGAGTCGGGTAGGAACTAGCCTATCTGTAAGGAGTATTAACGAAGCCTCTTCTCTTTTGTAAGATTATATTTATACTATAAATTATTTAGGAATTATATAAAAAAAACATGGAGATAGGTACTAGAAATCTTGAATTTTTTTGTAAACAACAATCCAGTTGCTAAAGTCGGGTAGGAACTAGCCTATCTGTAAGGAGTAGTAATGGAGCCTCTCCTATTTTGTAAGATTATATTTATACTATAAATTATTTAGGAATTATATAAAAAAAACATGGAGATAGGTACTAGAAATCTAGAAATTTTTTGTAAACAACAATCCAGTTGCTAGAGTCGGGTAGGAACTAGCCTAACTGTAAGGAGTAGTAACGAAGCCTCTTCTATTTTCTAAGATTATATTTATACTATAAATTATTTAGGAATTATATAAAAAAATATGGAGATATGTACTAGAAATCTTGAAATTTTTTGTAAACAACAATCCAGTTGCTAGAGTCGGGTAGGAACTAGCCTATCTGTAAGGAGTAGAAACGGAGCCTCTTCTATTTTTTAAGATTATATTTATACTATAAATTATTTAGGAATTATATAAAAAAAACATGGAGATAGGTACTAGAAATCTTGAAACTTTTTGTAAACAACAATCCAGTTGCTAGAGTCGGGTAGGAAATAGCCTATCTGTAAGGAGTAGTAACGGAGCCTCTCCTATTTTGTAAGATTATATTTATACTATGAATTATTTAGGAATTATATAAAAAACCATGGAGATAGGTACTAGAACTCTTGAAATTTTTTGTAAACAACAATCCAGTTGCTAGAGTCGGGTAGGAACTAGCCTATCTGTAAGGAGTAGTAACGGAGCCTCTTCTATTTTTTAAGATTTTTTTTTATACTATAAATTATTTAGGAATTATATAAAAAAACATGGAGATAGGTACTAGAAATCTTGAAATTTTTTTTAAACAACAATCCAGTTGCTAGAGTCGGGTAGGAACTAGCCTATCTGTAAGGAGTAGTAACGAAGCCTCTTCTATTTTGTAAGATTATATTTATACTATAAATTATTTAGGAATTATATAAAAAAAACATGGAGATAGGTACTAGAAATCTTGAAATTTTTTGTAAACAACAATCCAGTTGCTAAAGTCGGGTAGGAACTAGCCTATCTGTAAGGAGTAGTAACGGAGCCTCTCCTATTTTGTAAGATTATATTTATACTATAAATTATTTAGGAATTATATAAAAAAAACATGGAGATAGGTACTAGAAATCTTGAAATTTTTTGTAAACAACAATCCAGTTGCTAGAGTCGGGTAGGAACTAGCCTAACTGTAAGGAATAGTAACGGAGCCTCTTCCATTTTGTAAGATTATATTTATACTATAAATTATTTAGGAATTATATAAAAAAACATGGAGATAGGTACTAGAAATCTTGAAATTTTTTGTAAACAACAATCCAGTTGCTAGAGTCGGGTAGGAACTAGCCTAACTGTAATGAGTAGTAACGGAGCCTCTTCTATTTTGTAAGATTATATTTATACTATAAATTATTTAGGAATTATATAAAAAAACATGGAGATAGGTACTAGAAATCTTGAAATTTTTTGTAAACAACAATCCAGTTGCTAGAGTCGGGTAGGAACTAGCCTATCTGTAAGGAGTAGTAACGGAGCCTCTTCTATTTTTTAAGATTTTTTTTTATACTATAAATTATTTAGGAATTATATAAAAAAACATGGAGATAGGTACTAGAAATCTTGAAATTTTTTGTAAACAACAATCCAGTTGCTAGAGGCGGGTAGGAACTAGCCTATCTGTAAGGAGTAGTAACGGAGCCTCTCCTATTTTGTAAGATTATATTTATACTATGAATTATTTAGGAATTATATAAAAAAACATGGAGATAGGTACTAGAAATCTTGAAATTTTTTGTAAACAACAATCCAGTTGCTAGAGTCGGGTAGGAACTAGCCTAACTGTAAGGAGTAGTAACGGAGCCTCTTCTATTTTCTAAGATTATATTTATACTATATGTAAATTATTTAGGAATTATATAAAAAAATATGGAGATATGTACTAGAAATCTTGAAATTTTTTGTAAACAACAATCCAGTTGCTAGAGTCGGGTAGGAACTAGCCTATCTGTAAGGAGTAGTAACGAAGCCTCTTCTATTTTTTAAGATTATATTTATACTATAAATTATTTAGGAATTATATAGAAAAACATGGAGATAGGTACTAGAAATCTTGAAATTTTTTGTAAACAACAATCCAGTTGCTAGAGTCAGGAAGGAACTAGCCTATCTGTAAGGAGTAGTAACGAAGCCTCTTCTATTTTGTAAGATTATATTTATACTATAAATTATTTAGCAATTATATAAAAAAAACATGGAGATAGGTAAGAGAAATCTTGAAATTTTTTGTAAACAACAATCCAGTTGCTAGAGTCGGGTAGGAACTAGCCTAACTGTAAGGAGTAGTAACGGAGCCTCTTCTATTTTGTAAGATTATATTTATACTATGAATTATTTAGGAATTATATAAAAAAACATTGAGATAGGTACTAGAAATCTTGAAATTTTTTGTAAACAACAATCCAGTTGCTAGAGTCGGGTAGGAACTAGCCTATCTGTAAGGAGTAGTAACGGAGCCTCTTCTATTTTTTAAGATTTTTTTTATACTATAAATTATTTAGGAATTAAATAAAAAAACATGGAGATAGGTACTAGAAATCTTGAAATTTTTTGTAAACAACAATCCAGTTACTAGAGTCAGGTAGGAACTAGCCTATCTGTAAGGAGTAGTAACGGAGCCTCTCCTATTTTGTAAGATTGTATTTATACTATAAATTATTTAGGAATTATATAAAAAAACATGGAGATAGGTACTAGAAATCTGAAAAATTTTTGTAAACAACAATCCAGTTACTAGAGTCGGGTAGGAACTAGCCTATCTGTAAGGAGTAGTAACGGAGCCTCTTCTATTTTGTAAGATTATATTTATACTATAAATTATTTAGGAATTATATAAAAAAACATGGAGATAGGTACTAGAAATCTTGAAATTTTTTGTAAACAACAATCCAGTTGCTAGAGTCGGGTAGGAACTAGCCTATCTGTAAGGAGTAGTAACAGGGCCTCTCCTATTTTGTAAGATTATATTTATACTATGAATTATTTAGGAATTATATAAAAAACATGGAGATAGGTACTAGAAATCTTGAAATTTTTTGTAAACAACAATCCAGTTGCTAGAGTCGGGTAGGAACTAGCCTATCTGTAAGGAGTAGTAACGAAGCCTTTTCCATTTTGTAAGATTATATTTATACTATAAATTATTTAGCAATTATATAAAAAAAACATGGAGATAGGTACTAGAAATCTTGAAATTTTTTGTAAACAACAATCCAGTTGCTAAAGTCGGGTAGGAACTAGCCTATCTGTAAGGAGTAGTAACGGAGCCTCTCCTATTTTGTAAAATTATATTTATACTATAAATTATTTAGGAATTATATAAAAAAAACATGGAGATAGGTACTAGAAATCTTGAAATTTTTTGTAAACAACAATCCAGTTGCTAGAGTCGGGTAGGAACTAGCCTAACTGTAAGGAGTAGTAACGGAGCCTCTTCTATTTTGTAAGATTATATTTATACTATAAATTATTTAGGAATTATATAAAATAACATGGAGATAAACTAGAAATCTTGAAATTTTTTGTAAACAACAATCCAGTTGCTAGAGTCGGGTAGGAACTAGCCTATCTGTAAGGAGTAGTAACGGAGCCTCTTCTATTTTTTAAGATTTTTTTTATACTATAAATTATTTAGGAATTATATAAAAAAACATGGAGATAGGTACTAGAAATCTTGAAATTTTTTGTAAACAACAATCCAGTTGCTAGAGTCGGGTAGGAACTAGCCTATCTGTAAGGAGTAGTAACGGAGCCTCTTCTATTTTTTAAGATTATATTTATACTATAAATTATTTAGGAATTATATAAAAAAAACATGGAGATAGGTACTAGAAATCTTGAAACTTTTTGTAAACAACAATCCAGTTGCTAGAGTCGGGTAGGAAATAGCCTATCTGTAAGGAGTAGTAACGGAGCCTCTCCTATTTTGTAAGATTATATTTATACTATGAATTATTTAGGAATTATATAAAAAACCATGGAGATAGGTACTAGAACTCTTGAAATTTTTTGTAAACAACAATCCAGTTGCTAGAGTCGGGTAGGAACTAGCCTATCTGTAAGGAGTAGTAACGGAGCCTCTTCTATTTTTTAAGATTTTTTTTTATACTATAAATTATTTAGGAATTATATAAAAAACCATGGAGATAGGTACTAGAACTCTTGAAATTTTTTTGTAAACAACAATCCAGTTGCTAGAGTCGGGTAGGAACTAGCCTATCTGTAAGGAGTAGTAACGGAGCCTCTACTATTTTTTAAGATTATATTTATACTATAAATTATTTAGGAATTATATAAAAAAAACATGGAGATAGGTACTAGAAATCTTGTAACTTTTTGTAAACAACAATCCAGTTGCTAGAGTCGGGTAGGAACTAGCCTATCTGTAAGGAGTAGTAACGGAGCCTCTACTATTTTTTAAGATTATATTTATACTATAAATTATTTAGGAATTATATAAAAAAAACATGGAGATAGGTACTAGAAATCTTGTAACTTTTTGTAAACAACAATCCAGTTGCTAGAGTCGGGTAGGAAATAGCCTATCTGTAAGGAGTAGTAACGGAGCCTCTCCTATTTTGTAAGATTAAATTTATACTATGAATTATTTAGGAATTTAATAAAAAACCATGGAGATAGGTACTAGAACTCTTGAAATTTTTTTGTAAACAACAATCCAGTTGCTAGAGTCGGGTAGGAACTAGCCTATCTGTAAGGAGTAGTAACGGAGCCTCTTCTATTTTTTAAGATTTTTTTTTATACTATAAATTATTTAGGAATTATATAAAAAACATGGAGATAGGTACTAGAAATCTTGAAATTTTTTTAAAAACAACAATCCAGTTGCTAGAGTCGGGTAGGAACTAGCCTATCTGTAAGGAGTAGTAACGAAGCCTCTTCTATTTTGTAAAATTATATTTATACTATAAATTATTTAGGAATTATATAAAAAAAACATGGAGATAGGTACTAGAAATCTCGAAATTTTTTGTAAACAACAATCCAGTTGCTAAAGTCGGGTAGGAACTAGCCTATCTGTAAGGAGTAGTAACGGAGCCTCTCCTATTTTGTAAGATTATATTTATACTATAAATTATTTAGGAATTATATAAAAAAACATGGAGATAGGTACTAGAAATCTTGAAATTTTTTGTAAACAACAATCCAGTTGCTAGAGTCGGGTAGGAACTAGCCTAACTGTAAGGAATAGTAACGGAGCCTCTTCCATTTTGTAAGATTATATTTATACTATAAATTATTTAGGAATTATATTAAAAAACATGGAGATAGGTACTAGAAATCTTGAAACTTTTTGTAAACAACAATCCAGTTGCTAGAGTCGGGTAGGAAATAGCCTATCTGTAAGGAGTAGTAACGGAGCCTCTCCTATTTTGTAAGATTATATTTATACTATGAATTATTTAGGAATTATATAAAAAACCATGGAGATAGGTACTAGAACTCTTGAAATTTTTTGTAAACAACAATCCAGTTGCTAGAGTCGGGTAGGAACTAGCCTATCTGTAAGGAGTAGTAACGGAGCCTCTTCTATTTTTTAAGATTTTTTTTATACTATAAATTATTTAGGAATTATATAAAAAAACATGGAGATAGGTACTAGAAATCTTGAAATTTTTTTTAAACAACAATCCAGTTGCTAGAGTCGGGTAGGAACTAGCCTATCTGTAAGGAGTAGTAACGAAGCCTCTTCTATTTTGTAAGATTATATTTATACTATAAATTATTTAGGAATTATATAAAAAAAACATGGAGATAGGTACTAGAAATCTTAAAATTTTTTGTAAACAACAATCCAGTTGCTAAAGTCGGGTAGGAACTAGCCTATCTTTAAGGAGTAGTAACGGAGCCTCTCCTATTTTGTAAGATTATATTTATACTATAAATTATTTAGGAATTATATAAAAAAAACATGGAGATAGGTATTAGAAATCTTGAAATTTTTTGTAAACAACAATCCAGTTGCTAGAGTCGGGTAGGAACTAGCCTAACTGTAAGGAATAGTAACGGAGCCTCTTCCATTTTGTAAGATTATATTTATACTATAAATTATTTAGGAATTATATAAAAAAACATGGAGATAGGTACTAGAAATCTTGAAATTTTTTGTAAACAACAATCCAGTTGCTAGAGTCGGGTAGGAACTAGCCTAACTGTAAGGAGTAGTAACGGAGCCTCTTCTATTTTGTAAGATTATATTTATACTATGAATTATTTAGGAATTATATAAAAAACCATGGAGATAGGTACTAGAACTCTTGAAATTTTTTGTAAACAACAATCCAGTTGCTAGAGTCGGGTAGGAACTAGCCTATCTGTAAGGAGTAGTAACGGAGCCTCTTCTATTTTTTAAGATTTTTTTTATACTATAAATTATTTAGGAATTATATAAAAAAACATGGAGATAGGTACTAGAAATCTTGAAATTTTTTTTAAACAACAATCCAGTTGCTAGAGTCGGGTAGGAACTAGCCTATCTGTAAGGAGTAGTAACGAAGCCTCTTCTATTTTGTAAGATTATATTTATACTATAAATTATTTAGGAATTATATAAAAAAACATGGAGATAGGTACTAGAAATCTTGAAATTTTTTGTAAACAACAATCCAGTTGCTAAAGTCGGGTAGGAACTAGCCTATCTGTAAGGAGTAGTAACGGAGCCTCTCCTATTTTGTAAGATTATATTTATACTATAAATTATTTAGGAATTATATAAAAAAAACATGGAGATAGGTACTAGAAATCTTGAAATTTTTTGTAAACAACAATCCAGTTGCTAGAGTCGGGTAGGAACTAGCCTAACTGTAAGGAATAGTAACGGAGCCTCTTCCATTTTGTAAGATTATATTTATACTATAAATTATTTAGGAATTATATAAAAAAACATGGAGATAGGTACTAGAAATCTTGAAATTTTTTGTAAACAACCATCCAGTTGCTAGAGTCGGGTAGGAACTAGCCTAACTGTAAGGAGTAGTAACGGAGCCTCTTCTATTTTGTAAGATTATATTTATACTATAAATTATTTAGGAATTATATAAAAAAACATGGAGATAGGTACTAGAAATCTTGAAATTTTTTGTAAACAACAATCCAGTTGCTAGAGTCGGGTAGGAACTAGCCTATCTGTAAGGAGTAGTAACGGAGCCTCTTCTATTTTTTAAGATTTTTTTTATACTATAAATTATTTAGGAATTATATAAAAAAACATGGAGATAGGTACTAGAAATCTTGAAATTTTTTGTAAACAACAATCCAGTTGCTAGAGGCGGGTAGGAACTAGCCTATCTGTAAGGAGTAGTAACGGAGCCTCTCCTATTTTGTAAGATTATATTTATACTATGAATTATTTAGGAATTATATAAAAAAACATGGAGATAGGTACTAGAAATCTTGAAATTTTTTGTAAACAACAATCCAGTTGCTAGAGTCGGGTAGGAACTAGCCTAACTGTAAGGAGTAGTAACGGAGCCTCTTCTATTTTCTAAGATTATATTTATACTATATGTAAATTATTTAGGAATTATATAAAAAAATATGGAGATATGTACTAGAAATCTTGAAATTTTTTGTAAACAACAATCCAGTTGCTAGAGTCGGGTAGGAACTAGCCTATCTGTAAGGAGTAGTAACGAAGCCTCTTCTATTTTTTAAGATTATATTTATACTATAAATTATTTAGGAATTATATAGAAAAACATGGAGATAGGTACTAGAAATCTTGAAATTTTTTGTAAACAACAATCCAGTTGCTAGAGTCAGGAAGGAACTAGCCTATCTGTAAGGAGTAGTAACGAAGCCTCTTCTATTTTGTAAGATTATATTTATACTATAAATTATTTAGCAATTATATGTATAAAAAAAACATGGAGATAGGTAAGAGAAATCTTGAAATTTTTTGTAAACAACAATCCAGTTGCTAGAGTCGGGTAGGAACTAGCCTAACTGTAAGGAGTAGTAACGGAGCCTCTTCTATTTTGTAAGATTATATTTATACTATGAATTATTTAGGAATTATATAAAAAAACATGGAGATAGGTACTAGAAATCTTGAAATTTTTTGTAAACAACAATCCAGTTGCTAGAGTCGGGTAGGAACTAGCCTATCTGTAAGGAGTAGTAACGGAGCCTCTTCTATTTTTTAAGATTTTTTTTATACTATAAATTATTTAGGAATTAAATAAAAAAACATGGAGATAGGTACTAGAAATCTTGAAATTTTTTGTAAACAACAATCCAGTTACTAGAGTCAGGTAGGAACTAGCCTATCTGTAAGGAGTAGTAACGGAGCCTCTCCTATTTTGTAAGATTGTATTTATACTATAAATTATTTAGGAATTATATAAAAAAACATGGAGATAGGTACTAGAAATCTGAAAAATTTTTGTAAACAACAATCCAGTTGCTAGAGTCGGGTAGGAACTAGCCTATCTGTAAGGAGTAGTAACGGAGCCTCTTCTATTTTGTAAGATTATATTTATACTATAAATTATTTAGGAATTATATAAAAAAACATGGAGATAGGTACTAGAAATCTTGAAATTTTTTGTAAACAACAATCCAGTTGCTAGAGTCGGGTAGGAACTAGCCTATCTGTAAGGAGTAGTAACAGGGCCTCTCCTATTTTGTAAGATTATATTTATACTATGAATTATTTAGGAATTATATAAAAAACATGGAGATAGGTACTAGAAATCTTGAAATTTTTTGTAAACAACAATCCAGTTGCTAGAGTCGGGTAGGAACTAGCCTATCTGTAAGGAGTAGTAACGAAGCCTTTTCCATTTTGTAAGATTATATTTATACTATAAATTATTTAGCAATTATATAAAAAAAACATGGAGATAGGTACTAGAAATCTTGAAATTTTTTGTAAACAACAATCCAGTTGCTAAAGTCGGGTAGGAACTAGCCTATCTGTAAGGAGTAGTAACGGAGCCTCTCCTATTTTGTAAAATTATATTTATACTATAAATTATTTAGGAATTATATAAAAAAAACATGGAGATAGGTACTAGAAATCTTGAAATTTTTTGTAAACAACAATCCAGTTGCTAGAGTCGGGTAGGAACTAGCCTAACTGTAAGGAGTAGTAACGGAGCCTCTTCTATTTTGTAAGATTATATTTATACTATAAATTATTTAGGAATTATATAAAATAACATGGAGATAAACTAGAAATCTTGAAATTTTTTGTAAACAACAATCCAGTTGCTAGAGTCGGGTAGGAACTAGCCTATCTGTAAGGAGTAGTAACGGAGCCTCTTCTATTTTTTAAGATTTTTTTTATACTATAAATTATTTAGGAATTATATAAAAAAACATGGAGATAGGTACTAGAAATCTTGAAATTTTTTGAAAACAACTATCCAGTTGCTAGAGTCGGGTAGGAACTAGCCTATCTGTAAGGAGTAGTAACGGAGCCTCTTCTATTTTTTAAGATTATATTTATACTATAAATTATTTAGGAATTATATAAAAAAAACATGGAGATAGGTACTAGAAATCTTGAAACTTTTTGTAAACAACAATCCAGTTGCTAGAGTCGGGTAGGAAATAGCCTATCTGTAAGGAGTAGTAACGGAGCCTCTCCTATTTTGTAAGATTATATTTATACTATGAATTATTTAGGAATTATATAAAAAACCATGGAGATAGGTACTAGAACTCTTGAAATTTTTTGTAAACAACAATCCAGTTGCTAGAGTCGGGTAGGAACTAGCCTATCTGTAAGGAGTAGTAACGGAGCCTCTTCTATTTTTTAAGATTTTTTTTTATACTATAAATTATTTAGGAATTATATAAAAAACCATGGAGATAGGTACTAGAACTCTTGAAATTTTTTTGTAAACAACAATCCAGTTGCTAGAGTCGGGTAGGAACTAGCCTATCTGTAAGGAGTAGTAACGGAGCCTCTACTATTTTTTAAGATTATATTTATACTATAAATTATTTAGGAATTATATAAAAAAAACATGGAGATAGGTACTAGAAATCTTGTAACTTTTTGTAAACAACAATCCAGTTGCTAGAGTCGGGTAGGAAATAGCCTATCTGTAAGGAGTAGTAACGGAGCCTCTCCTATTTTGTAAGATTATATTTATACTATGAATTATTTAGGAATTATATAAAAAACCATGGAGATAGGTACTAGAACTCTTGAAATTTTTTTGTAAACAACAATCCAGTTGCTAGAGTCGGGTAGGAACTAGCCTATCTGTAAGGAGTAGTAACGGAGCCTCTTCTATTTTTTAAGATTTTTTTTTATACTATAAATTATTTAGGAATTATATAAAAAAACATGGAGATAGGTACTAGAAATCTTGAAATTTTTTTGAAAAACAACAATCCAGTTGCTAGAGTCGGGTAGGAACTAGCCTATCTGTAAGGAGTAGTAACGAAGCCTCTTCTATTTTGTAAGATTATATTTATACTATAAATTATTTAGGAATTATATAAAAAAAACATGGAGATAGGTACTAGAAATCTCGAAATTTTTTGTAAACAACAATCCAGTTGCTAGAGTCGGGTAGGAACTAGCCTATCTGTAAGGAGTAGTAACGGAGCCTCTTCTATTTTTTAAGATTTTTTTTTATACTATAAATTATTTAGGAATTATATAAAAAACCATGGAGATAGGTACTAGAACTCTTGAAATTTTTTTGTAAACAACAATCCAGTTGCTAGAGTCGGGTAGGAACTAGCCTATCTGTAAGGAGTAGTAACGGAGCCTCTACTATTTTTTAAGATTATATTTATACTATAAATTATTTAGGAATTATATAAAAAAAACATGGAGATAGGTACTAGAAATCTTGTAACTTTTTGTAAACAACAATCCAGTTGCTAGAGTCGGGTAGGAAATAGCCTATCTGTAAGGAGTAGTAACGGAGCCTCTCCTATTTTGTAAGATTATATTTATACTATGAATTATTTAGGAATTATATAAAAAACCATGGAGATAGGTACTAGAACTCTTGAAATTTTTTTGTAAACAACAATCCAGTTGCTAGAGTCGGGTAGGAACTAGCCTATCTGTAAGGAGTAGTAACGGAGCCTCTTCTATTTTTTAAGATTTTTTTTTATACTATAAATTATTTAGGAATTATATAAAAAAACATGGAGATAGGTACTAGAAATCTTGAAATTTTTTTAAAAACAACAATCCAGTTGCTAGAGTCGGGTAGGAACTAGCCTATCTGTAAGGAGTAGTAACGGAGCCTCTTCTATTTTTTAAGATTTTTTTTTATACTATAAATTATTTAGGAATTATATAAAAAACCATGGAGATAGGTACTAGAACTCTTGAAATTTTTTTGTAAACAACAATCCAGTTGCTAGAGTCGGGTAGGAACTAGCCTATCTGTAAGGAGTAGTAACGGAGCCTCTACTATTTTTTAAGATTATATTTATACTATAAATTATTTAGGAATTATATAAAAAAAACATGGAGATAGGTACTAGAAATCTTGTAACTTTTTGTAAACAACAATCCAGTTGCTAGAGTCGGGTAGGAAATAGCCTATCTGTAAGGAGTAGTAACGGAGCCTCTCCTATTTTGTAAGATTATATTTATACTATGAATTATTTAGGAATTATATAAAAAACCATGGAGATAGGTACTAGAACTCTTGAAATTTTTTTGTAAACAACAATCCAGTTGCTAGAGTCGGGTAGGAACTAGCCTATCTGTAAGGAGTAGTAACGGAGCCTCTTCTATTTTTTAAGATTTTTTTTTATACTATAAATTATTTAGGAATTATATAAAAAAACATGGAGATAGGTACTAGAAATCTTGAAATTTTTTTAAAAACAACAATCCAGTTGCTAGAGTCGGGTAGGAACTAGCCTATCTGTAAGGAGTAGTAACGAAGCCTCTTCTATTTTGTAAAATTATATTTATACTATAAATTATTTAGGAATTATATAAAAAAAACATGGAGATAGGTACTAGAAATCTCGAAATTTTTTGTAAACAACAATCCAGTTGCTAAAGTCGGGTAGGAACTAGCCTATCTGTAAGGAGTAGTAACGGAGCCTCTCCTATTTTGTAAGATTATATTTATACTATAAATTATTTAGGAATTATATAAAAAAACATGGAGATAGGTACTAGAAATCTTGAAATTTTTTGTAAACAACAATCCAGTTGCTAGAGTCGGGTAGGAACTAGCCTAACTGTAAGGAATAGTAACGGAGCCTCTTCCATTTTGTAAGATTATATTTATACTATAAATTATTTAGGAATTATATAAAAAAACATGGAGATAGGTACTAGAAATCTTGAAATTTTTTGTAAACAACAATCCAGTTGCTAGAGTCGGGTAGGAACTAGCCTAACTGTAAGGAGTAGTAACGGAGCCTCTTCTATTTTGTAAGATTATATTTATACTATAAATTATTTAGGAATTATATAAAAAAACATGGAGATAGGTACTAGAAATCTTGAAATTTTTTGTAAACAACAATCCAGTTGCTAGAGTCGGGTAGGAACTAGCCTATCTGTAAGGAGTAGTAACGGAGCCTCTCCTATTTTGTAAAATTATATTTATACTATAAATTATTTAGGAATTATATAAAAAAAACATGGAGATAGGTACTAGAAATCTTGAAATTATTTGTAAACAACAATCCAGTTGCTAGAGTCGGGTAGGAACTAGCCTATCTGTAAGGAGTAGTAACGGAGCCTCTTCTATTTTGTAAGATTATATTTATACTATAAATTATTTAGGAATTATATAAAAAAACATGGAGATAGGTACTAGAAATCTTGAAATTTTTTGTAAACAACAATCCAGTTGCTAGAGTCGGGTAGGAACTAGCCTATCTGTAAGGAGTAGTAACAGGGCCTCTCCTATTTTGTAAGATTATATTTATACTATGAATTATTTAGGAATTATATAAAAAACATGGAGATAGGTACTAGAAATCTTGAAATTTTTTGTAAACAACAATCCAGTTGCTAGAGTCGGGTAGGAACTAGCCTATCTGTAAGGAGTAGTAACGAAGCCTTTTCCATTTTGTAAGATTATGTTTATACTATAAATTATTTAGCAATTATATAAAAAAAACATGGAGATAGGTACTAGAAATCTAGAATTTTTTTGTAAACAACAATCCAGTTGCTAGAGTCGGGTAGGAACTAGCCTAACTGTAAGGAGTAGTAACGAAGCCTCTTCTATTTTCTAAGATTATATTTATACTATAAATTATTTAGGAATTATATAAAAAAATATGGAGATATGTACTAGAAATCTTGAAATTTTTTTGTAAACAACAATCCAGTTGCTAGAGTCGGGTAGGAACTAGCCTATCTGTAAGGAGTAGTAACGGAGCCTCTTCTATTTTTTAAGATTATATTTATACTATAAATTATTTAGGAATTATATTAAAAAACATGGAGATAGGTACTAGAAATCTTGAAACTTTTTGTAAACAACAATCCAGTTGCTAGAGTCGGGTAGGAAATAGCCTATCTGTAAGGAGTAGTAACGGAGCCTCTCCTATTTTGTAAGATTATATTTATACTATGAATTATTTAGGAATTATATAAAAAACCATGGAGATAGGTACTAGAACTCTTGAAATTTTTTGTAAACAACAATCCAGTTGCTAGAGTCGGCTAGGAACTAGCCTATCTGTAAGGAGTAGTAACGGAGCCTCTTCTATTTTTTAAGATTTTTTTTATACTATAAATTATTTAGGAATTATATAAAAAAACATGGAGATAGGTACTAGAAATCTTGAAATTTATTTTAAACAACAATCCAGTTGCTAGAGTCGGGTAGGAACTAGCCTATCTGTAAGGAGTAGTAACGAAGCCTCTTCTATTTTGTAAGATTATATTTATACTATAAATTATTTAGGAATTATATAAAAAAAACATGGAGATAGGTACTAGAAATCTTGAAATTTTTTGTAAACAACAATCCAGTTGCTAAAGTCGGGTAGGAACTAGCCTATCTTTAAGGAGTAGTAACGGAGCCTCTCCTATTTTGTAAGATTATATTTATACTATAAATTATTTAGGAATTATATAAAAAAAACATGGAGATAGGTATTAGAAATCTTGAAATTTTTTGTAAACAACAATCCAGTTGCTAGAGTCGGGTAGGAACTAGCCTAACTGTAAGGAATAGTAACGGAGCCTCTTCCATTTTGTAAGATTATATTTATACTATAAATTATTTAGGAATTATATAAAAAAACATGGAGATAGGTACTAGAAATCTTGAAATTTTTTGTAAACAACAATCCAGTTGCTAGAGTCGGGTAGGAACTAGCCTAACTGTAAGGAGTAGTAACGGAGCCTCTTCTATTTTGTAAGATTATATTTATACTATGAATTATTTAGGAATTATATAAAAAACCATGGAGATAGGTACTAGAACTCTTGAAATTTTTTGTAAACAACAATCCAGTTGCTAGAGTCGGGTAGGAACTAGCCTATCTGTAAGGAGTAGTAACGGAGCCTCTTCTATTTTTTAAGATTTTTTTTTATACTATAAATTATTTAGGAATTATATAAAAAAACATGGAGATAGGTACTAGAAATCTTGAAAATTTTTTTAAACAACAATCCAGTTGCTAGAGTCGGGTAGGAACTAGCCTATCTGTAAGGAGTAGTAACGAAGCCTCTTCTATTTTGTAAGATTATATTTATACTATAAATTATTTAGGAATTATATAAAAAAAACATGGAGATAGGTACTAGAAATCTTGAAATTTTTTGTAAACAACAATCCAGTTGCTAAAGTCGGGTAGGAACTAGCCTATCTGTAAGGAGTAGTAACGGAGCCTCTCCTATTTTGTAAGATTATATTTATACTATAAATTATTTAGGAATTATATAAAAAAAACATGGAGATAGGTACTAGAAATCTTGAAATTTTTTGTAAACAACAATCCAGTTGCTAGAGTCGGGTAGGAACTAGCCTAACTGTAAGGAATAGTAACGGAGCCTCTTCCATTTTGTAAGATTATATTTATACTATAAATTATTTAGGAATTATATAAAAAAACATGGAGATAGGTACTAGAAATCTTGAAATTTTTTGTAAACAACAATCCAGTTGCTAGAGTCGGGTAGGAACTAGCCTATCTGTAAGGAGTAGTAACGGAGCCTCTTCTATTTTGTAAGATTATATTTATACTATAAATTATTTAGGAATTATATAAAAAAACATGGAGATAGGTACTAGAAATCTTGAAATTTTTTGTAAACAACAATCCAGTTGCTAGAGTCGGGTAGGAACTAGCCTATCTGTAAGGAGTAGTAACGGAGCCTCTTCTATTTTTTAAGATTTTTTTTTATACTATAAATTATTTAGGAATTATATAAAAAAACATGGAGATAGGTACTAGAAATCTTGAAATTTTTTGTAAACAACAATCCAGTTGCTAGAGGCGGGTAGGAACTAGCCTATCTGTAAGGAGTAGTAACGGAGCCTCTCCTATTTTGTAAGATTATATTTATACTATGAATTATTTAGGAATTATATAAAAAAACATGGAGATAGGTACTAGAAATCTTGAAATTTTTTGTAAACAACAATCCAGTTGCTAGAGTCGGGTAGGAACTAGCCTAACTGTAAGGAGTAGTAACGGAGCCTCTTCTATTTTCTAAGATTATATTTATACTATATGTAAATTATTTAGGAATTATATAAAAAAATATGGAGATATGTACTAGAAATCTTGAAATTTTTTGTAAACAACAATCCAGTTGCTAGAGTCGGGTAGGAACTAGCCTATCTGTAAGGAGTAGTAACGAAGCCTCTTCTATTTTTTAAGATTATATTTATACTATAAATTATTTAGGAATTATATAGAAAAACATGGAGATAGGTACTAGAAATCTTGAAATTTTTTGTAAACAACAATCCAGTTGCTAGAGTCAGGAAGGAACTAGCCTATCTGTAAGGAGTAGTAACGAAGCCTCTTCTATTTTGTAAGATTATATTTATACTATAAATTATTTAGCAATTATATAAAAAAAACATGGAGATAGGTAAGAGAAATCTTGAAATTTTTTGTAAACAACAATCCAGTTGCTAGAGTCGGGTAGGAACTAGCCTAACTGTAAGGAGTAGTAACGGAGCCTCTTCTATTTTGTAAGATTATATTTATACTATGAATTATTTAGGAATTATATAAAAAAACATGGAGATAGGTACTAGAAATCTTGAAATTTTTTGTAAACAACAATCCAGTTGCTAGAGTCGGGTAGGAACTAGCCTATCTGTAAGGAGTAGTAACGGAGCCTCTTCTATTTTTTAAGATTTTTTTTATACTATAAATTATTTAGGAATTAAATAAAAAAACATGGAGATAGGTACTAGAAATCTTGAAATTTTTTGTAAACAACAATCCAGTTACTAGAGTCAGGTAGGAACTAGCCTATCTGTAAGGAGTAGTAACGGAGCCTCTCCTATTTTGTAAGATTGTATTTATACTATAAATTATTTAGGAATTATATAAAAAAACATGGAGATAGGTACTAGAAATCTGAAAAATTTTTGTAAACAACAATCCAGTTGCTAGAGTCGGGTAGGAACTAGCCTATCTGTAAGGAGTAGTAACGGAGCCTCTTCTATTTTGTAAGATTATATTTATACTATAAATTATTTAGGAATTATATAAAAAAACATGGAGATAGGTACTAGAAATCTTGAAATTTTTTGTAAACAACAATCCAGTTGCTAGAGTCGGGTAGGAACTAGCCTATCTGTAAGGAGTAGTAACGGAGCCTCTTCTATTTTTTAAGATTATATTTATACTATAAATTATTTAGGAATTATATAAAAAAAACATGGAGATAGGTACTAGAAATCTTGAAACTTTTTGTAAACAACAATCCAGTTGCTAGAGTCGGGTAGGAAATAGCCTATCTGTAAGGAGTAGTAACGGAGCCTCTCCTATTTTGTAAGATTATATTTATACTATGAATTATTTAGGAATTATATAAAAAACCATGGAGATAGGTACTAGAACTCTTGAAATTTTTTGTAAACAACAATCCAGTTGCTAGAGTCGGGTAGGAACTAGCCTATCTGTAAGGAGTAGTAACGGAGCCTCTTCTATTTTTTAAGATTTTTTTTTATACTATAAATTATTTAGGAATTATATAAAAAACCATGGAGATAGGTACTAGAACTCTTGAAATTTTTTTGTAAACAACAATCCAGTTGCTAGAGTCGGGTAGGAACTAGCCTATCTGTAAGGAGTAGTAACGGAGCCTCTACTATTTTTTAAGATTATATTTATACTATAAATTATTTAGGAATTATATAAAAAAAACATGGAGATAGGTACTAGAAATCTTGTAACTTTTTGTAAACAACAATCCAGTTGCTAGAGTCGGGTAGAAAATAGCCTATCTGTAAGGAGTAGTAACGGAGCCTCTCCTATTTTGTAAGATTATATTTATACTATGAATTATTTAGGAATTATATAAAAAACCATGGAGATAGGTACTAGAACTCTTGAAATTTTTTTGTAAACAACAATCCAGTTGCTAGAGTCGGGTAGGAACTAGCCTATCTGTAAGGAGTAGTAACGGAGCCTCTTCTATTTTTTAAGATTTTTTTTTATACTATAAATTATTTAGGAATTATATAAAAAAACATGGAGATAGGTACTAGAAATCTTGAAATTTTTTTAAAAACAACAATCCAGTTGCTAGAGTCGGGTAGGAACTAGCCTATCTGTAAGGAGTAGTAACGAAGCCTCTTCTATTTTGTAAGATTATATTTATACTATAAATTATTTAGGAATTATATAAAAAAAACATGGAGATAGGTACTAGAAATCTCGAAATTTTTTGTAAACAACAATCCAGTTGCTAAAGTCGGGTAGGAACTAGCCTATCTGTAAGGAGTGGTAACGGAGCCTCTCCTATTTTGTAAGATTATATTTATACTATAAATTATTTAGGAATTATATAAAAAAACATGGAGATAGGTACTAGAAATCTTGAAATTTTTTGTAAACAACAATCCAGTTGCTAGAGTCGGGTAGGAACTAGCCTAACTGTAAGGAATAGTAACGGAGCCTCTTCCATTTTGTAAGATTATATTTATACTATAAATTATTTAGGAATTATATAAAAAAACATGGAGATAGGTACTAGAAATCTTGAAATTTTTTGTAAACAACAATCCAGTTGCTAGAGTCGGGTAGGAACTAGCCTAACTGTAAGGAGTAGTAACGGAGCCTCTTCTATTTTGTAAGATTATATTTATACTATAAATTATTTAGGAATTATATAAAAAAACATGGAGATAGGTACTAGAAATCTTGAAATTTTTTGTAAACAACAATCCAGTTGCTAGAGTCGGGTAGGAACTAGCCTATCTGTAAGGAGTAGTAACGGAGCCTCTTCTATTTTTTAAGATTTTTTTTTATACTATAAATTATTTAGGAATTATATAAAAAAACATGGAGATAGGTACTAGAAATCTTGAAATTTTTTGTAAACAACAATCCAGTTGCTAGAGTCGGGTAGGAACTAGCCTATCTGTAAGGAGTAGTAACGGAGCCTCTCCTATTTTGTAAAATTATATTTATACTATAAATTATTTAGGAATTATATAAAAAAAACATGGAGATAGGTACTAGAAATCTTGAAATTTTTTGTAAACAACAATCCAGTTGCTAGAGTCGGGTAGGAACTAGCCTATCTGTAAGGAGTAGTAACGGAGCCTCTTCTATTTTGTAAGATTATATTTATACTATAAATTATTTAGGAATTATATAAAAAAACATGGAGATAGGTACTAGAAATCTTGAAATTTTTTGTAAACAACAATCCAGTTGCTAGAGTCGGGTAGGAACTAGCCTATCTGTAAGGAGTAGTAACAGGGCCTCTCCTATTTTGTAAGATTATATTTATACTATGAATTATTTAGGAATTATATAAAAAACATGGAGATAGGTACTAGAAATCTTGAAATTTTTTGTAAACAACAATCCAGTTGCTAGAGTCGGGTAGGAACTAGCCTATCTGTAAGGAGTAGTAACGAAGCCTTTTCCATTTTGTAAGATTATGTTTATACTATAAATTATTTAGCAATTATATAAAAAAAACATGGAGATAGGTACTAGAAATCTAGAAATTTTTTGTAAACAACAATCCAGTTGCTAGAGTCGGGTAGGAACTAGCCTAACTGTAAGGAGTAGTAACGAAGCCTCTTCTATTTTCTAAGATTATATTTATACTATAAATTATTTAGGAATTATATAAAAAAATATGGAGATATGTACTAGAAATCTTGAAATTTTTTTGTAAACAACAATCCAGTTGCTAGAGTCGGGTAGAAACTAGCCTATCTGTAAGGAGTAGTAACGGAGCCTCTTCTATTTTTTAAGATTATATTTATACTATAAATTATTTAGGAATTATATTAAAAAACATGGAGATAGGTACTAGAAATCTTGAAACTTTTTGTAAACAACAATCCAGTTGCTAGAGTCGGGTAGGAAATAGCCTATCTGTAAGGAGTAGTAACGGAGCCTCACCTATTTTGTAAGATTATATTTATACTATGAATTATTTAGGAATTATATAAAAAACCATGGAGATAGGTACTAGAACTCTTGAAATTTTTTGTAAACAACAATCCAGTTGCTAGAGTCGGGTAGGAACTAGCCTATCTGTAAGGAGTAGTAACGGAGCCTCTTCTATTTTTTAAGATTTTTTTTATACTATAAATTATTTAGGAATTATATAAAAAAACATGGAGATAGGTACTAGAAATCTTGAAATTTTTTTTAAACAACAATCCAGTTGCTAGAGTCGGGTAGGAACTAGCCTATCTGTAAGGAGTAGTAACGAAGCCTCTTCTATTTTGTAAGATTATATTTATACTATAAATTATTTAGGAATTATATAAAAAAAACATGGAGATAGGTACTAGAAATCTTGAAATTTTTTGTAAACAACAATCCAGTTGCTAAAGTCGGGTAGGAACTAGCCTAACTGTAAGGAATAGTAACGGAGCCTCTTCCATTTTGTAAGATTATATTTATACTATAAATTATTTAGGAATTATATAAAAAAACATGGAGATAGGTACTAGAAATCTTGAAATTTTTTGTAAACAACAATCCAGTTGCTAGAGTCGGGTAGGAACTAGCCTAACTGTAAGGAGTAGTAACGGAGCCTCTTCTATTTTGTAAGATTATATTTATACTATAAATTATTTAGGAATTATATAAAAAAACATGGAGATAGGTACTAGAAATCTTGAAATTTTTTGTAAACAACAATCCAGTTGCTAGAGTCGGGTAGGAACTAGCCTATCTGTAAGGAGTAGTAACGGAGCCTCTTCTATTTTTTAAGATTTTTTTTTATACTATAAATTATTTAGGAATTATATAAAAAAACATGGAGATAGGTACTAGAAATCTTGAAATTTTTTGTAAACAACAATCCAGTTGCTAGAGGCGGGTAGGAACTAGCCTATCTGTAAGGAGTAGTAACGGAGCCTCTCCTATTTTGTAAGATTATATTTATACTATGAATTATTTAGGAATTATATAAAAAAACATGGAGATAGGTACTAGAAATCTTGAAATTTTTTGTAAACAACAATCCAGTTGCTAGAGTCGGGTAGGAACTAGCCTAACTGTAAGGAGTAGTAACGTAGCCTCTTCTCTTTTGTAAGATTATATTTATACTATAAATTATTTAGGAATTATATAAAAAAAACATGGAGATAGGTACTAGAAATCTTGAAATTTTTTGTAAACAACAATCCAGTTGCTAGAGTCGGGTAGGAACTAGCCTAACTGTAAGGAGTAGTAACGGAGCCTCTTCTATTTTCTAAGATTATATTTATACTATATGTAAATTATTTAGGAATTATATAAAAAAATATGGAGATATGTACTAGAAATCTTGAAATTTTTTGTAAACAACAATCCAGTTGCTAGAGTCGGGTAGGAACTAGCCTATCTGTAAGGAGTAGTAACGAAGCCTCTTCTATTTTTTAAGATTATATTTATACTATAAATTATTTAGGAATTATATAGAAAAACATGGAGATAGGTACTAGAAATCTTGAAATTTTTTGTAAACAACAATCCAGTTGCTAGAGTCAGGAAGGAACTAGCCTATCTGTAAGGAGTAGTAACGAAGCCTCATCTATTTTGTAAGATTATATTTATACTATAAATTATTTAGCAATTATATAAAAAAAACATGGAGATAGGTAAGAGAAATCTTGAAATTTTTTGTAAACAACAATCCAGTTGCTAGAGTCGGGTAGGAACTAGCCTAACTGTAAGGAGTAGTAACGGAGCCTCTTCTATTTTGTAAGATTATATTTATACTATGAATTATTTAGGAATTATATAAAAAAACATGGAGATAGGTACTAGAAATCTTGAAATTTTTTGTAAACAACAATCCAGTTGCTAGAGTCGGGTAGGAACTAGCCTATCTGTAAGGAGTAGTAACGGAGCCTCTTCTATTTTTTAAGATTTTTTTTATACTATAAATTATTTAGGAATTAAATAAAAAAACATGGAGATAGGTACTAGAAATCTTGAAATTTTTTGTAAACAACAATCCAGTTACTAGAGTCAGGTAGGAACTAGCCTATCTGTAAGGAGTAGTAACGGAGCCTCTCCTATTTTGTAAGATTGTATTTATACTATAAATTATTTAGGAATTATATAAAAAAACATGGAGATAGGTACTAGAAATCTTAAAATTTTTTGTAAACAACAATCCTGTTGCTAGAGTCGGGTAGGAACTAGCCTATCTGTAAGGAGTAGTAACGGAGCCTCTTCTATTTTGTAAGATTATATTTATACTATAAATTATTTAGGAATTATATAAAAAAACATGGAGATAGGTACTAGAAATCTTGAAATTTTTTGTAAACAACAATCCAGTTGCTAGAGTCGGGTAGGAACTAGCCTATCTGTAAGGAGTAGTAACAGGGCCTCTCCTACTTTGTAAGATTATATTTATACTATGAATTATTTAGGAATTATATAAAAAACATGGAGATAGGTACTAGAAATCTTGAAATTTTTTGTAAACAACAATCCAGTTGCTAGAGTCGGGTAGGAACTAGCCTATCTGTAAGGAGTAGTAACGAAGCCTTTTCCATTTTGTAAGATTATATTTATACTATAAATTATTTAGCAATTATATAAAAAAAACATGGAGATAGGTACTAGAAATCTTGAAATTTTTTGTAAACAACAATCCAGTTGCTAAAGTCGGGTAGGAACTAGCCTATCTGTAAGGAGTAGTAACGGAGCCTCTCCTATTTTGTAAAATTATATTTATACTATAAATTATTTAGGAATTATATAAAAAAAACATGGAGATAGGTACTAGAAATCTTGAAATTTTTTGTAAACAACAATCCAGTTGCTAGAGTCGGGTAGGAACTAGCCTAACTGTAAGGAGTAGTAACGGAGCCTCTTCTATTTTGTAAGATTATATTTATACTATAAATTATTTAGGAATTATATAAAATAACATGGAGATAAACTAGAAATCTTGAAATTTTTTGTAAACAACAATCCAGTTGCTAGAGTCGGGTAGGAACTAGCCTATCTGTAAGGAGTAGTAACGGAGCCTCTTCTATTTTTTAAGATTTTTTTTATACTATAAATTATTTAGGAATTATATAAAAAAACATGGAGATAGGTACTAGAAATCTTGAAATTTTTTGTAAACAACAATCCAGTTGCTAGAGTCGGGTAGGAACTAGCCTATCTGTAAGGAGTAGTAACGGAGCCTCTTCTATTTTTTAAGATTATATTTATACTATAAATTATTTAGGAATTATATAAAAAAAACATGGAGATAGGTACTAGAAATCTTGAAACTTTTTGTAAACAACAATCCAGTTGCTAGAGTCGGGTAGGAAATAGCCTATCTGTAAGGAGTAGTAACGGAGCCTCTCCTATTTTGTAAGATTATATTTATACTATGAATTATTTAGGAATTATATAAAAAACCATGGAGATAGGTACTAGAACTCTTGAAATTTTTTGTAAACAACAATCCAGTTGCTAGAGTCGGGTAGGAACTAGCCTATCTGTAAGGAGTAGTAACGGAGCCTCTTCTATTTTTTAAGATTTTTTTTTATACTATAAATTATTTAGGAATTATATAAAAAAACATAGAGATAGGTACTAGAAATCTTGAAATTTTTTTTAAACAACAATGCAGTTGCTAGAGTCGGGTAGGAACTAGCCTATCTGTAAGGAGTAGTAACGAAGCTTCTTCTATTTTGTAAGATTATATTTATACTATAAATTATTTAGGAATTATATAAAAAAAACATGGAGATAGGTACTAGAAATCTTGAATTTTTTTGTAAACAACAATCCAGTTGCTAAAGTCGGGTAGGAACTAGCCTATCTGTAAGAAGTAGTATTGGAGCCTCTCCTATTTTGTAAGATTATATTTATACTATAAATTATTTAGGAATTATATAAAAAAAACATGGAGATAGGTACTAGAAATCTTGAAATTTTTTGTAAACAACAATCCAGTTGCTAGAGTCGGGTAGGAACTAGCCTATCTGTAAGGAGTAGTAACGAAGCCTCTTCAAATTTTTAAGATTATATTTATACTATAAATTATTTAGGAATTATATAGAAAAACATGGAGATAGGTACTAGAAATCTTGAAATTTTTTGTAAACAACAATCCAGTTGCTAGAGTCAGGAAGGAACTAGCCTATCTGTAAGGAGTAGTAACGAAGCCTCTTCTATTTTGTAAGATTATATTTATACTATAAATTATTTAGCAATTATATAAAAAAAACTTGGAGATAGGTAAGAGAAATCTTGAAATTTTTTGTAAACAACAATCCAGTTGCTAGAGTCGGGTAGGAACTAGCCTAACTGTAAGGAGTAGTAACGGAGCCTCTTCTATTTTGTAAGATTATATTTATACTATGAATTATTTAGGAATTATATAAAAAAACATGGAGATAGGTACTAGAAATCTTGAAATTTTTTGTAAACAACAATCCAGTTGCTAGAGTCGGGTAGGAACTAGCCTATCTGTAAGGAGTAGTAACGGAGCCTCTTCTATTTTTTAAGATTTTTTTTATACTATAAATTATTTAGGAATTAAATAAAAAAACATGGAGATAGGTACTAGAAATCTTGAAATTTTTTGTAAACAACAATCCAGTTACTAGAGTCAGGTAGGAACTAGCCTATCTGTAAGGAGTAGTAACGGAGCCTCTCCTATTTTGTAAGATTGTATTTATACTATAAATTATTTAGGAATTATATAAAAAAACATGGAGATAGGTACTAGAAATCTTAAAATTTTTTGTAAACAACAATCCAGTTGCTAGAGTCGGGTAGGAACTAGCCTATCTGTAAGGAGTAGTAACGGAGCCTCTTCTATTTTGTAAGATTATATTTATACTATAAATTATTTAGGAATTATATAAAAAAACATGGAGATAGGTACTAGAAATCTTGAAATTTTTTGTAAACAACAATCCAGTTGCTAGAGTCGGGTAGGAACTAGCCTATCTGTAAGGAGTAGTAACAGGGCCTCTCCTATTTTGTAAGATTATATTTATACTATGAATTATTTAGGAATTATATAAAAAACATGGAGATAGGTACTAGAAATCTTGAAATTTTTTGTAAACAACAATCCAGTTGCTAGAGTCGGGTAGGAACTAGCCTATCTGTAAGGAGTAGTAACGAAGCCTTTTCCATTTTGTAAGATTATATTTATACTATAAATTATTTAGCAATTATATAAAAAAAACATGGAGATAGGTACTAGAACTCTTGAAATTTTTTGTAAACAACAATCCAGTTGCTAGAGTCGGGTAGGAACTAGCCTATCTGTAAGGAGTAGTAACGGAGCCTCTTCTATTTTTTAAGATTTTTTTTATACTATAAATTATTTAGGAATTATATAAAAAAACATAGAGATAGGTACTAGAAATCTTGAAATTTTTTTTAAACAACAATGCAGTTGCTAGAGTCGGGTAGGAACTAGCCTATCTGTAAGGAGTAGTAACGAAGCTTCTTCTATTTTGTAAGATTATATTTATACTATAAATTATTTAGGAATTATATAAAAAAAACATGGAGATAGGTACTAGAAATCTTGAATTTTTTTGTAAACAACAATCCAGTTGCTAAAGTCGGGTAGGAACTAGCCTATCTGTAAGGAGTAGTAATGGAGCCTCTCCTATTTTGTAAGATTATATTTATACTATAAATTATTTAGGAATTATATAGAAAAACATGGAGATAGGTACTAGAAATCTTGAAATTTTTTGTAAACAACAATCCAGTTGCTAGAGTCAGGAAGGAACTAGCCTATCTGTAAGGAGTAGTAACGAAGCCTCTTCTATTTTGTAAGATTATATTTATACTATAAATTATTTAGCAATTATATAAAAAAAACTTGGAGATAGGGAAGAGAAATCTTGAAATTTTTTGTAAACAACAATCCAGTTGCTAGAGTCGGGTAGGAACTAGCCTAACTGTAAGGAGTAGTAACGGAGCCTCTTCTATTTTGTAAGATTATATTTATACTATGAATTATTTAGGAATTATATAAAAAAACATGGAGATAGGTACTAGAAATCTTGAAATTTTTTGTAAACAACAATCCAGTTGCTAGAGTCGGGTAGGAACTAGCCTATCTGTAAGGAGTAGTAACGAAGCCTTTTCCATTTTGTAAGATTATATTTATACTATAAATTATTTAGGAATTATATAAAAAAACATGGAGATAGGTACTAGAAATCTTGAAATTTTTTGTAAACAACAATCCAGTTGCTAGAGTCGGGTAGGAACTAGCCTATCTGTAAGGAGTAGTAACAGGGCCTCTCCTATTTTGTAAGATTATATTTATACTATGAATTATTTAGGAATTATATAAAAAACATGGAGATAGGTACTAGAAATCTTGAAATTTTTTGTAAACAACAATCCAGTTGCTAGAGTCGGGTAGGAACTAGCCTATCTGTAAGGAGTAGTAACGAAGCCTTTTCCATTTTGTAAGATTATATTTATACTATAAATTATTTAGGAATTATATAAAAAAAACATGGAGATAGGTACTAGAAATCTTGAAATTTTTTGTAAACAACAATCCAGTTGCTAGAGTCGGGTAGGAACTAGCCTAACTGTAAGGAGTAGTAACGGAGCCTCTTCTATTTTGTAAGATTATATTTATACTATAAATTATTTAGGAATTATATAAAATAACATGGAGATAAACTAGAAATCTTGAAATTTTTTGTAAACAACAATCCAGTTGCTAGAGTCGGGTAGGAACTAGCCTATCTGTAAGGAGTAGTAACGGAGCCTCTTCTATTTTTTAAGATTTTTTTTTATACTATAAATTATTTAGGAATTATATAAAAAAACATGGAGATAGGTACTAGAAATCTTGAAATTTTTTGTAAACAACAATCCAGTTGCTAGAGTCGGGTAGGAACTAGCCTATCTGTAAGGACTAGTAACGGAGCCTCTTCTATTTTTTAAGATTATATTTATACTATAAATTATTTAGGAATTATATAAAAAAAACATGGAGATAGGTACTAGAAATCTTGAAACTTTTTGTAAACAACAATCCAGTTGCTAGAGTCGGGTAGGAAATAGCCTATCTGTAAGGAGTAGTAACGGAGCCTCTCCTATTTTGTAAGATTATATTTATACTATGAATTATTTAGGAATTATATAAAAAACCATGGAGATAGGTACTAGAACTCTTGAAATTTTTTGTAAACAACAATCCAGTTGCTAGAGTCGGGTAGGAACTAGCCTATCTGTAAGGAGTAGTAACGGAGCCTCTTCTATTTTTTAAAATTTTTTTTTATACTATAAATTATTTAGGAATTATATAAAAAAACATGGCGATAGGTACTAGAAATCTTGAAATTTTTTTTAAACAACAATGCAGTTGCTAGAGTCGGGTAGGAACTAGCCTATCTGTAAGGAGTAGTAACGAAGCCTCTTCTATTTTGTAAGATTATATTTATACTATAAATTATTTAGGAATTATATAAAAAAAACATGGAGATAGGTACTAGAAATCTTGAATTTTTTTGTAAACAACAATCCAGTTGCTAAAGTCGGGTAGGAACTAGCCTATCTGTAAGGAGTAGTAATGGAGCCTCTCCTATTTTGTAAGATTATATTTATACTATAAATTATTTAGGAATTATATAAAAAAAACATGGAGATAGGTACTAGAAATCTTGAAATTTTTTGTAAACAACAATCCAGTTGCTAGAGTCGGGTAGGAACTAGCCTAACTGTAAGGAGTAGTAACGAAGCCTCTTCTATTTTCTAAGATTATATTTATACTATAAATTATTTAGGAATTATATAAAAAAATATGGAGATATGTACTAGAAATCTTGAAATTTTTTGTAAACAACAATCCAGTTGCTAGAGTCGGGTAGGAACTAGCCTATCTGTAAGGAGTAGTAACGGAGCCTCTACTATTTTTTAAGATTATATTTATACTATAAATTATTTAGGAATTATATAAAAAAAACATGGAGATAGGTACTAGAAATCTTGTAACTTTTTGTAAACAACAATCCAGTTGCTAGAGTCGGGTAGGAAATAGCCTATCTGTAAGGAGTAGTAACGGAGCCTCTCCTATTTTGTAAGATTATATTTATACTATGAATTATTTAGGAATTATATAAAAAACCATGGAGATAGGTACTAGAACTCTTGAAATTTTTTTGTAAACAACAATCCAGTTGCTAGAGTCGGGTAGGAACTAGCCTATCTGTAAGGAGTAGTAACGGAGCCTCTTCTATTTTTTAAGATTTTTTTTTATACTATAAATTATTTAGGAATTATATAAAAAAACATGGAGATAGGTACTAGAAATCTTGAAATTTTTTTAAAAACAACAATCCAGTTGCTAGAGTCGGGTAGGAACTAGCCTATCTGTAAGGAGTAGTAACGAAGCCTCTTCTATTTTGTAAGATTATATTTATACTATAAATTATTTAGGAATTATATAAAAAAAACATGGAGATAGGTACTAGAAATCTCGAAATTTTTTGTAAACAACAATCCAGTTGCTAAAGTCGGGTAGGAACTAGCCTATCTGTAAGGAGTAGTAACGGAGCCTCTCCTATTTTGTAAGATTATATTTATACTATAAATTATTTAGGAATTATATAAAAAAACATGGAGATAGGTACTAGAAATCTTGAAATTTTTTGTAAACAACAATCCAGTTGCTAGAGTCGGGTAGGAACTAGCCTAACTGTAAGGAATAGTAACGGAGCCTCTTCCATTTTGTAAGATTATATTTATACTATAAATTATTTAGGAATTATATAAAAAAACATGGAGATAGGTACTAGAAATCTTGAAATTTTTGTAAACAACAATCCAGTTGCTAGAGTCGGGTAGGAACTAGCCTAACTGTAAGGAGTAGTAACGGAGCCTCTTCTATTTTGTAAGATTATATTTATACTATAAATTATTTAGGAATTATATAAAAAAACATGGAGATAGGTACTAGAAATCTTGAAATTTTTTGTAAACAACAATCCAGTTGCTAGAGTCGGGTAGGAACTAGCCTATCTGTAAGGAGTAGTAACGGAGCCTCTTCTATTTTTTAAGATTTTTTTTATACTATAAATTATTTAGGAATTATATAAAAAAACATGGAGATAGGTACTAGAAATCTTGAAATTTTTTGTAAACAACAATCCAGTTGCTAGAGTCGGGTAGGAACTAGCCTATCTGTAAGGAGTAGTAACGGAGCCTCTCCTATTTTGTAAAATTATATTTATACTATAAATTATTTAGGAATTATATAAAAAACATGGAGATAGGTACTAGAAATCTTGAAATTTTTTGTAAACAACAATCCAGTTGCTAGAGTCGGGTAGGAACTAGCCTATCTGTAAGGAGTAGTAACGAAGCCTTTTCCATTTTGTAAGATTATATTTATACTATAAATTATTTAGCAATTATATAAAAAAAACATGGAGATAGGTACTAGAACTCTTGAAATTTTTTGTAAACAACAATCCAGTTGCTAGAGTCGGGTAGGAACTAGCCTATCTGTAAGGAGTAGTAACGGAGCCTCTTCTATTTTTTAAGATTTTTTTTATACTATAAATTATTTAGGAATTATATAAAAAAACATAGAGATAGGTACTAGAAATCTTGAAATTTTTTTTAAACAACAATGCAGTTGCTAGAGTCGGGTAGGAACTAGCCTATCTGAAGGAGTAGTAACGAAGCTTCTTCTATTTTGTAAGATTATATTTATACTATAAATTATTTAGGAATTATATAAAAAAAACATGGAGATAGGTACTAGAAATCTTGAATTTTTTTGTAAACAACAATCCAGTTGCTAAAGTCGGGTAGGAACTAGCCTATCTGTAAGGAGTAGTAATGGAGCCTCTCCTATTTTGTAAGATTATATTTATACTATAAATTATTTAGGAATTATATAGAAAAACATGGAGATAGGTACTAGAAATCTTGAAATTTTTTGTAAACAACAATCCAGTTGCTAGAGTCAGGAAGGAACTAGCCTATCTGTAAGGAGTAGTAACGAAGCCTCTTCTATTTTGTAAGATTATATTTATACTATAAATTATTTAGCAATTATATAAAAAAAACTTGGAGATAGGGAAGAGAAATCTTGAAATTTTTTGTAAACAACAATCCAGTTGCTAGAGTCGGGTAGGAACTAGCCTAACTGTAAGGAGTAGTAACGGAGCCTCTTCTATTTTGTAAGATTATATTTATACTATGAATTATTTAGGAATTATATAAAAAAACATGGAGATAGGTACTAGAAATCTTGAAATTTTTTGTAAACAACAATCCAGTTGCTAGAGTCGGGTAGGAACTAGCCTATCTGTAAGGAGTAGTAACGAAGCCTTTTCCATTTTGTAAGATTATATTTATACTATAAATTATTTAGGAATTATATAAAAAAACATGGAGATAGGTACTAGAAATCTTGAAATTTTTTGTAAACAACAATCCAGTTGCTAGAGTCGGGTAGGAACTAGCCTATCTGTAAGGAGTAGTAACAGGGCCTCTCCTATTTTGTAAGATTATATTTATACTATGAATTATTTAGGAATTATATAAAAAACATGGAGATAGGTACTAGAAATCTTGAAATTTTTTGTAAACAACAATCCAGTTGCTAGAGTCGGGTAGGAACTAGCCTATCTGTAAGGAGTAGTAACGAAGCCTTTTCCATTTTGTAAGATTATATTTATACTATAAATTATTTAGGAATTATATAAAAAAAACATGGAGATAGGTACTAGAAATCTTGAAATTTTTTGTAAACAACAATCCAGTTGCTAGAGTCGGGTAGGAACTAGCCTAACTGTAAGGAGTAGTAACGGAGCCTCTTCTATTTTGTAAGATTATATTTATACTATAAATTATTTAGGAATTATATAAAATAACATGGAGATAAACTAGAAATCTTGAAATTTTTTGTAAACAACAATCCAGTTGCTAGAGTCGGGTAGGAACTAGCCTATCTGTAAGGAGTAGTAACGGAGCCTCTTCTATTTTTTAAGATTTTTTTTTATACTATAAATTATTTAGGAATTATATAAAAAAACATGGAGATAGGTACTAGAAATCTTGAAATTTTTTGTAAACAACAATCCAGTTGCTAGAGTCGGGTAGGAACTAGCCTATCTGTAAGGACTAGTAACGGAGCCTCTTCTATTTTTTAAGATTATATTTATACTATAAATTATTTAGGAATTATATAAAAAAAACATGGAGATAGGTACTAGAAATCTTGAAACTTTTTGTAAACAACAATCCAGTTGCTAGAGTCGGGTAGGAAATAGCCTATCTGTAAGGAGTAGTAACGGAGCCTCTCCTATTTTGTAAGATTATATTTATACTATGAATTATTTAGGAATTATATAAAAAACCATGGAGATAGGTACTAGAACTCTTGAAATTTTTTGTAAACAACAATCCAGTTGCTAGAGTCGGGTAGGAACTAGCCTATCTGTAAGGAGTAGTAACGGAGCCTCTTCTATTTTTTAAGATTTTTTTTTATACTATAAATTATTTAGGAATTATATAAAAAAACATGGCGATAGGTACTAGAAATCTTGAAATTTTTTTTAAACAACAATGCAGTTGCTAGAGTCGGGTAGGAACTAGCCTATCTGTAAGGAGTAGTAACGAAGCCTCTTCTATTTTGTAAGATTATATTTATACTATAAATTATTTAGGAATTATATAAAAAAAACATGGAGATAGGTACTAGAAATCTTGAATTTTTTTGTAAACAACAATCCAGTTGCTAAAGTCGGGTAGGAACTAGCCTATCTGTAAGGAGTAGTAATGGAGCCTCTCCTATTTTGTAAGATTATATTTATACTATAAATTATTTAGGAATTATATAAAAAAAACATGGAGATAGGTACTAGAAATCTTGAAATTTTTTGTAAACAACAATCCAGTTGCTAGAGTCGGGTAGGAACTAGCCTAACTGTAAGGAGTAGTAACGAAGCCTCTTCTATTTTCTAAGATTATATTTATACTATAAATTATTTAGGAATTATATAAAAAAATATGGAGATATGTACTAGAAATCTTGAAATTTTTTGTAAACAACAATCCAGTTGCTAGAGTCGGGTAGGAACTAGCCTATCTGTAAGGAGTAGTAACGGAGCCTCTACTATTTTTTAAGATTATATTTATACTATAAATTATTTAGGAATTATATAAAAAAAACATGGAGATAGGTACTAGAAATCTTGTAACTTTTTGTAAACAACAATCCAGTTGCTAGAGTCGGGTAGGAAATAGCCTATCTGTAAGGAGTAGTAACGGAGCCTCTCCTATTTTGTAAGATTATATTTATACTATGAATTATTTAGGAATTATATAAAAAACCATGGAGATAGGTACTAGAACTCTTGAAATTTTTTTGTAAACAACAATCCAGTTGCTAGAGTCGGGTAGGAACTAGCCTATCTGTAAGGAGTAGTAACGGAGCCTCTTCTATTTTTTAAGATTTTTTTTTATACTATAAATTATTTAGGAATTATATAAAAAAACATGGAGATAGGTACTAGAAATCTTGAAATTTTTTTAAAAACAACAATCCAGTTGCTAGAGTCGGGTAGGAACTAGCCTATCTGTAAGGAGTAGTAACGAAGCCTCTTCTATTTTGTAAGATTATATTTATACTATAAATTATTTAGGAATTATATAAAAAAAACATGGAGATAGGTACTAGAAATCTCGAAATTTTTTGTAAACAACAATCCAGTTGCTAAAGTCGGGTAGGAACTAGCCTATCTGTAAGGAGTAGTAACGGAGCCTCTCCTATTTTGTAAGATTATATTTATACTATAAATTATTTAGGAATTATATAAAAAAACATGGAGATAGGTACTAGAAATCTTGAAATTTTTTGTAAACAACAATCCAGTTGCTAGAGTCGGGTAGGAACTAGCCTAACTGTAAGGAATAGTAACGGAGCCTCTTCCATTTTGTAAGATTATATTTATACTATAAATTATTTAGGAATTATATAAAAATCATGGAGATAGGTACTAGAAATCTTGAAATTTTTTGTAAACAACAATCCAGTTGCTAGAGTCGGGTAGGAACTAGCCTAACTGTAAGGAGTAGTAACGGAGCCTCTTCTATTTTGTAAGATTATATTTATACTATAAATTATTTAGGAATTATATAAAAAAACATGGAGATAGGTACTAGAAATCTTGAAATTTTTTGTAAACAACAATCCAGTTGCTAGAGTCGGGTAGGAACTAGCCTATCTGTAAGGAGTAGTAACGGAGCCTCTTCTATTTTTTAAGATTTTTTTTTATACTATAAATTATTTAGGAATTATATAAAAAAACATGGAGATAGGTACTAGAAATCTTGAAATTTTTTGTAAACAACAATCCAGTTGCTAGAGTCGGGTAGGAACTAGCCTATCTGTAAGGAGTAGTAACGGAGCCTCTCCTATTTTGTAAAATTATATTTATACTATAAATTATTTAGGAATTATATAAAAAAAACATGGAGATAGGTACTAGAAATCTTGAAATTTTTTGTAAACAACAATCCAGTTGCTAGAGTCGGGTAGGAACTAGCCTAACTGTAAGGAGTAGTAACGGAGCCTCTTCTATTTTGTAAGATTATATTTATACTATAAATTATTTAGGAATTATATAAAATAACATGGAGATAAACTAGAAATCTTGAAATTTTTTGTAAACAACAATCCAGTTGCTAGAGTCGGGTAGGAACTAGCCTATCTGTAAGGAGTAGTAACGGAGCCTCTTCTATTTTTTAAGATTTTTTTTTATACTATAAATTATTTAGGAATTATATAAAAAAACATGGAGATAGGTACTAGAAATCTTGAAATTTTTTTTAAACAACAATCCAGTTGCTAGAGTCGGGTAGGAACTAGCCTATCTGTAAGGAGTAGTAACGAAGCCTCTTCTATTTTGTAAGATTATATTTATACTATAAATTATTTAGGAATTATATAAAAAAAACATGGAGATAGGTACTAGAAATCTTGAAATTTTTTGTAAACAACAATCCAGTTGCTAAAGTCGGGTAGGAACTAGCCTATCTGTAAGGAGTAGTAACGGAGCCTCTCCTATTTTGTAAGATTATATTTATACTATAAATTATTTATGAATTATATAAAAAAAACATGGAGATAGGTACTAGAAATCTTGAAATTTTTTGTAAACAACAATCCAGTTGCTAGAGTCGGGTAGGAACTAGCCTAACTGTAAGGAATAGTAACGGAGCCTCTTCCATTTTGTAAGATTATATTTATACTATAAATTATTTAGGAATTATATAAAAAAACATGGAGATAGGTACTAGAAATCTTGAAATTTTTTGTAAACAACAATCCAGTTGCTAGAGTCGGGTAGGAACTAGCCTAACTGTAAGGAGTAGTAACGGAGCCTCTTCTATTTTGTAAGATTATATTTATACTATAAATTATTTAGGAATTATATAAAAAAACATGGAGATAGGTACTAGAAATCTTGAAATTTTTTGTAAACAACAATCCAGTTGCTAGAGTCGGGTAGGAACTAGCCTATCTGTAAGGAGTAGTAACGGAGCCTCTTCTATTTTTTAAGATTTTTTTTTATACTATAAATTATTTAGGAATTATATAAAAAAACATGGAGATAGGTACTAGAAATCTTGAAATTTTTTGTAAACAACAATCCAGTTGCTAGAGTCGGGTAGGAACTAGCCTAACTGTAAGGAGTAGTAACGGAGCCTCTTCTATTTTCTAAGATTATATTTATACTATATGTAAATTATTTAGGAATTATATAAAAAAATATGGAGATATGTACTAGAAATCTTTAAATTTTTTGTAAACAACAATCCAGTTGCTAGAGTCGGGTAGGAACTAGCCTATCTGTAAGGAGTAGTAACGAAGCCTCTTCTATTTTTTAAGATTATATTTATACTATAAATTATTTAGGAATTATATAGAAAAACATGGAGATAGGTACTAGAAATCTTGAAATTTTTTGTAAACAACAATCCAGTTGCTAGAGTCAGGAAGGAACTAGCCTATCTGTAAGGAGTAGTAACGAAGCCTCTTCTATTTTGTAAGATTATATTTATACTATAAATTATTTAGCAATTATATAAAAAAAACATGGAGATAGGTAAGAGAAATCTTGAAATTTTTTGTAAACAACAATCCAGTTGCTAGAGTCGGGTAGGAACTAGCCTAACTGTAAGGAGTAGTAACGGAGCCTCTTCTATTTTGTAAGATTATATTTATACTATGAATTATTTAGGAATTATATAAAAAAACATGGAGATAGGTACTAGAAATCTTGAAATTTTTTGTAAACAACAATCCAGTTGCTAGAGTCGGGTAGGAACTAGCCTATCTGTAAGGAGTAGTAACGGAGCCTCTTCTATTTTTTAAGATTTTTTTTATACTATAAATTATTTAGGAATTAAATAAAAAAACATGGAGATAGGTACTAGAAATCTTGAAATTTTTTGTAAACAACAATCCAGTTACTAGAGTCAGGTAGGAACTAGCCTATCTGTAAGGAGTAGTAACGGAGCCTCTCCTATTTTGTAAGATTGTATTTATACTATAAATTATTTAGGAATTATATAAAAAAACATGGAGATAGGTACTAGAAATCTGAAAAATTTTTGTAAACAACAATCCAGTTGCTAGAGTCGGGTAGGAACTAGCCTATCTGTAAGGAGTAGTAACGGAGCCTCTTCTATTTTGTAAGTTATATTTATACTATAAATTATTTAGGAATTATATAAAAAAACATGGAGATAGGTACTAGAAATCTTGAAATTTTTTGTAAACAACAATCCAGTTGCTAGAGTCGGGTAGGAACTAGCCTATCTGTAAGGAGTAGTAACAGGGCCTCTCCTATTTTGTAAGATTATATTTATACTATGAATTATTTAGGAATTATATAAAAAACATGGAGATAGGTACTAGAAATCTTGAAATTTTTTGTAAACAACAATCCAGTTGCTAGAGTCGGGTAGGAACTAGCCTATCTGTAAGGAGTAGTAACGAAGCCTTTTCCATTTTGTAAGATTATATTTATACTATAAATTATTTAGCAATTATATAAAAAAAGCATGGAGATAGGTACTAGAAATCTTGAAATTTTTTGTAAACAACAATCCAGTTGCTAAAGTCGGGTAGGAACTAGCCTATCTGTAAGGAGTAGTAACGGAGCCTCTCCTATTTTGTAAAATTATATTTATACTATAAATTATTTAGGAATTATATAAAAAAAACATGGAGATAGGTACTAGAAATCTTGAAATTTTTTGTAAACAACAATCCAGTTGCTAGAGTCGGGTAGGAACTAGCCTAACTGTAAGGAGTAGTAACGGAGCCTCTTCTATTTTGTAAGATTATATTTATACTATAAATTATTTAGGAATTATATAAAATAACATGGAGATAAACTAGAAATCTTGAAATTTTTTGTAAACAACAATTTAGTTGCTAGAGTCGGGTAGGAACTAGCCTATCTGTAAGGAGTAGTAACGGAGCCTCTTCTATTTTTTAAGATTTTTTTATACTATAAATTATTTAGGAATTATATAAAAAAACATGGAGATAGGTACTAGAAATCTTGAAATTTTTTGTAAACAACAATCCAGTTGCTAGAGTCGGGTAGGAACTAGCCTATCTGTAAGGAGTAGTAACGGAGCCTCTTCTATTTTTTAAGATTATATTTATACTATAAATTATTTAGGAATTATATAAAAAAAACATGGAGATAGGTACTAGAAATCTTGAAACTTTTTGTAAACAACAATCCAGTTGCTAGAGTCGGGTAGGAAATAGCCTATCTGTAAGGAGTAGTAACGGAGCCTCTCCTATTTTGTAAGATTATATTTATACTATGAATTATTTAGGAATTATATAAAAAACCATGGAGATAGGTACTAGAACTCTTGAAATTTTTTGTAAACAACAATCCAGTTGCTAGAGTCGGGTAGGAACTAGCCTATCTGTAAGGAGTAGTAACGGAGCCTCTTCTATTTTTTAAGATTTTTTTTTATACTATAAATTATTTAGGAATTATATAAAAAACCATGGAGATAGGTACTAGAACTCTTGAAATTTTTTTGTAAACAACAATCCAGTTGCTAGAGTCGGGTAGGAACTAGCCTATCTGTAAGGAGTAGTAACGGAGCCTCTACTATTTTTTAAGATTATATTTATACTATAAATTATTTAGGAATTATATAAAAAAAACATGGAGATAGGTACTAGAAATCTTGTAACTTTTTGTAAACAACAATCCAGTTGCTAGAGTCGGGTAGGAAATAGCCTATCTGTAAGGAGTAGTAACGGAGCCTCTCCTATTTTGTAAGATTATATTTATACTATGAATTATTTAGGAATTATATAAAAAACCATGGAGATAGGTACTAGAACTCTTGAAATTTTTTTGTAAACAACAATCCAGTTGCTAGAGTCGGGTAGGAACTAGCCTATCTGTAAGGAGTAGTAACGGAGCCTCTTCTATTTTTTAAGATTTTTTTTTATACTATAAATTATTTAGGAATTATATAAAAAAACATGGAGATAGGTACTAGAAATCTTGAAATTTTTTTAAAAACAACAATCCAGTTGCTAGAGTCGGGTAGGAACTAGCCTATCTGTAAGGAGTAGTAACGAAGCCTCTTCTATTTTGTAAGATTATATTTATACTATAAATTATTTAGGAATTATATAAAAAAAACATGGAGATAGGTACTAGAAATCTCGAAATTTTTTGTAAACAACAATCCAGTTGCTAAAGTCGGGTAGGAACTAGCCTATCTGTAAGGAGTAGTAACGGAGCCTCTCCTATTTTGTAAAATTATATTTATACTATAAATTATTTAGGAATTATATAAAAAAAACATGGAGATAGGTACTAGAAATCTTGAAATTTTTTGTAAACAACAATCCAGTTGCTAGAGTCGGGTAGGAACTAGCCTATCTGTAAGGAGTAGTAACGGAGCCTCTTCTATTTTGTAAGATTATATTTATACTATAAATTATTTAGGAATTATATAAAAAAACATGGAGATAGGTACTAGAAATCTTGAAATTTTTTGTAAACAACAATCCAGTTGCTAGAGTCGGGTAGGAACTAGCCTATCTGTAAGGAGTAGTAACAGGGCCTCTCCTATTTTGTAAGATTATATTTATACTATGAATTATTTAGGAATTATATAAAAAACATGGAGATAGGTACTAGAAATCTTGAAATTTTTTGTAAACAACAATCCAGTTGCTAGAGTCGGGTAGGAACTAGCCTATCTGTAAGGAGTAGTAACGAAGCCTTTTCCATTTTGTAAGATTATGTTTATACTATAAATTATTTAGCAATTATATAAAAAAAACATGGAGATAGGTACTAGAAATCTAGAAATTTTTTGTAAACAACAATCCAGTTGCTAGAGTCGGGTAGGAACTAGCCTAACTGTAAGGAGTAGTAACGAAGCCTCTTCTATTTTCTAAGATTATATTTATACTATAAATTATTTAGGAATTATATAAAAAAATATGGAGATATGTACTAGAAATCTTGAAATTTTTTTGTAAACAACAATCCAGTTGCTAGAGTCGGGTAGGAACTAGCCTATCTGTAAGGAGTAGTAACGGAGCCTCTTCTATTTTTTAAGATTATATTTATACTATAAATTATTTAGGAATTATATTAAAAAACATGGAGATAGGTACTAGAAATCTTGAAACTTTTTGTAAACAACAATCCAGTTGCTAGAGTCGGGTAGGAAATAGCCTATCTGTAAGGAGTAGTAACGGAGCCTCTCCTATTTTGTAAGATTATATTTATACTATGAATTATTTAGGAATTATATAAAAAACCATGGAGATAGGTACTAGAACTCTTGAAATTTTTTGTAAACAACAATCCAGTTGCTAGAGTCGGGTAGGAACTAGCCTATCTGTAAGGAGTAGTAACGGAGCCTCTTCTATTTTTTAAGATTTTTTTTATACTATAAATTATTTAGGAATTATATAAAAAAACATGGAGATAGGTACTAGAAATCTTGAAATTTTTTTTAAACAACAATCCAGTTGCTAGAGTCGGGTAGGAACTAGCCTATCTGTAAGGAGTAGTAACGAAGCCTCTTCTATTTTGTAAGATTATATTTATACTATAAATTATTTAGGAATTATATAAAAAAAACATGGAGATAGGTACTAGAAATCTTGAAATTTTTTGTAAACAACAATCCAGTTGCTAAAGTCGGGTAGGAACTAGCCTATCTTTAAGGAGTAGTAACGGAGCCTCTCCTATTTTGTAAGATTATATTTATACTATAAATTATTTAGGAATTATATAAAAAAAACATGGAGATAGGTATTAGAAATCTTGAAATTTTTTGTAAACAACAATCCAGTTGCTAGAGTCGGGTAGGAACTAGCCTAACTGTAAGGAATAGTAACGGAGCCTCTTCCATTTTGTAAGATTATATTTATACTATAAATTATTTAGGAATTATATAAAAAAACATGGAGATAGGTACTAGAAATCTTGAAATTTTTTGTAAACAACAATCCAGTTGCTAGAGTCGGGTAGGAACTAGCCTAACTGTAAGGAGTAGTAACGGAGCCTCTTCTATTTTGTAAGATTATATTTATACTATAAATTATTTAGGAATTATATAAAAAAACATGGAGATAGGTACTAGAAATCTTGAAATTTTTTGTAAACAACAATCCAGTTGCTAGAGTCGGGTAGGAACTAGCCTATCTGTAAGGAGTAGTAACGGAGCCTCTTCTATTTTTTAAGATTTTTTTTTATACTATAAATTATTTAGGAATTATATAAAAAAACATGGAGATAGGTACTAGAAATCTTGAAATTTTTTGTAAACAACAATCCAGTTGCTAGAGGCGGGTAGGAACTAGCCTATCTGTAAGGAGTAGTAACGGAGCCTCTCCTATTTTGTAAGATTATATTTATACTATGAATTATTTAGGAATTATATAAAAAAACATGGAGATAGGTACTAGAAATCTTGAAATTTTTTGTAAACAACAATCCAGTTGCTAGAGTCGGGTAGGAACTAGCCTAACTGTAAGGAGTAGTAACGTAGCCTCTTCTCTTTTGTAAGATTATATTTATACTATAAATTATTTAGGAATTATATAAAAAAAACATGGAGATAGGTACTAGAAATCTTGAAATTTTTTGTAAACAACAATCCAGTTGCTAGAGTCGGGTAGGAACTAGCCTAACTGTAAGGAGTAGTAACGGAGCCTCTTCTATTTTCTAAGATTATATTTATACTATATGTAAATTATTTAGGAATTATATAAAAAAATATGGAGATATGTACTAGAAATCTTGAAATTTTTTGTAAACAACAATCCAGTTGCTAGAGTCGGGTAGGAACTAGCCTATCTGTAAGGAGTAGTAACGAAGCCTCTTCTATTTTTTAAGATTATATTTATACTATAAATTATTTAGGAATTATATAGAAAAACATGGAGATAGGTACTAGAAATCTTGAAATTTTTTGTAAACAACAATCCAGTTGCTAGAGTCAGGAAGGAACTAGCCTATCTGTAAGGAGTAGTAACGAAGCCTCATCTATTTTGTAAGATTATATTTATACTATAAATTATTTAGCAATTATATAAAAAAAACATGGAGATAGGTAAGAGAAATCTTGAAATTTTTTGTAAACAACAATCCAGTTGCTAGAGTCGGGTAGGAACTAGCCTAACTGTAAGGAGTAGTAACGGAGCCTCTTCTATTTTGTAAGATTATATTTATACTATGAATTATTTAGGAATTATATAAAAAAACATGGAGATAGGTACTAGAAATCTTGAAATTTTTTGTAAACAACAATCCAGTTGCTAGAGTCGGGTAGGAACTAGCCTATCTGTAAGGAGTAGTAACGGAGCCTCTTCTATTTTTTAAGATTTTTTTTATACTATAAATTATTTAGGAATTAAATAAAAAAACATGGAGATAGGTACTAGAAATCTTGAAATTTTTTGTAAACAACAATCCAGTTACTAGAGTCAGGTAGGAACTAGCCTATCTGTAAGGAGTAGTAACGGAGCCTCTCCTATTTTGTAAGATTGTATTTATACTATAAATTATTTAGGAATTATATAAAAAAACATGGAGATAGGTACTAGAAATCTTAAAATTTTTTGTAAACAACAATCCTGTTGCTAGAGTCGGGTAGGAACTAGCCTATCTGTAAGGAGTAGTAACGGAGCCTCTTCTATTTTGTAAGATTATATTTATACTATAAATTATTTAGGAATTATATAAAAAAACATGGAGATAGGTACTAGAAATCTTGAAATTTTTTGTAAACAACAATCCAGTTGCTAGAGTCGGGTAGGAACTAGCCTATCTGTAAGGAGTAGTAACAGGGCCTCTCCTATTTTGTAAGATTATATTTATACTATAAATTATTTAGGAATTATATAAAAAAAACATGGAGATAGGTACTAGAAATCTTGAAACTTTTTGTAAACAACAATCCAGTTGCTAGAGTCGGGTAGGAACTAGCCTAACTGTAAGGAGTAGTAACGGAGCCTCTTCTATTTTGTAAGATTATATTTATACTATAAATTATTTAGGAATTATATAAAATAACATGGAGATAAACTAGAAATCTTGAAATTTTTTTTTGTAAACAACAATCCAGTTGCTAGAGTCGGGTAGGAACTAGCCTATCTGTAAGGAGTAGTAACGGAGCCTCTTCTATTTTTTAAGATTTTTTTTTATACTATAAATTATTTAGGAATTATATAAAAAAACATGGAGATAGGTACTAGAAATCTTGAAATTTTTTTGTAAACAACAATCCAGTTGCTAGAGTCGGGTAGGAACTAGCCTATCTGTAAGGAGTAGTAACGGAGCCTCTTCTATTTTTTAAGATTATATTTATACTATAAATTATTTAGGAATTATATAAAAAAAACATGGAGATAGGTACTAGAAATCTTGAAACTTTTTGTAAACAACAATCCAGTTGCTAGAGTCGGGTAGGAAATAGCCTATCTGTAAGGAGTAGTAACGGAGCCTCTCCTATTTTGTAAGATTATATTTATACTATGAATTATTTAGGAATTATATAAAAAACCATGGAGATAGGTACTAGAACTCTTGAAATTTTTTGTAAACAACAATCCAGTTGCTAGAGTCGGGTAGGAACTAGCCTATCTGTAAGGAGTAGTAACGGAGCCTCTTCTATTTTTTAAGATTTTTTTTTATACTATAAATTATTTAGGAATTATATAAAAAAACATAGAGATAGGTACTAGAAATCTTGAAATTTTTTTTAAACAACAATGCAGTTGCTAGAGTCGGGTAGGAACTAGCCTATCTGTAAGGAGTAGTAACGAAGCTTCTTCTATTTTGTAAGATTATATTTATACTATAAATTATTTAGGAATTATATAAAAAAAACATGGAGATAGGTACTAGAAATCTTGAATATTTTGTAAACAACAATCCAGTTGCTAAAGTCGGGTAGGAACTAGCCTATCTGTAAGAAGTAGTATTGGAGCCTCTCCTATTTTGTAAAATTATATTTATACTATAAATTATTTAGGAATTATATAAAAAAAACATGGAGATAGGTACTAGAAATCTTGAAATTTTTTGTAAACAACAATCCAGTTGCTAGAGTCGGGTAGGAACTAGCCTATCTGTAAGGAGTAGTAACGAAGCCTCTTCTATTTTTTAAGATTATATTTATACTATAAATTATTTAGGAATTATATAGAAAAACATGGAGATAGGTACTAGAAATCTTGAAATTTTTTGTAAACAACAATCCAGTTGCTAGAGTCAGGAAGGAACTAGCCTATCTGTAAGGAGTAGTAACGAAGCCTCTTCTATTTTGTAAGATTATATTTATACTATAAATTATTTAGCAATTATATAAAAAAAACTTGGAGATAGGTAAGAGAAATCTTGAAATTTTTTGTAAACAACAATCCAGTTGCTAGAGTCGGGTAGGAACTAGCCTAACTGTAAGGAGTAGTAACGGAGCCTCTTCTATTTTGTAAGATTATATTTATACTATGAATTATTTAGGAATTATATAAAAAAACATGGAGATAGGTACTAGAAATCTTGAAATTTTTTGTAAACAACAATCCAGTTGCTAGAGTCGGGTAGGAACTAGCCTATCTGTAAGGAGTAGTAACGGAGCCTCTTCTATTTTTTAAGATTTTTTTTATACTATAAATTATTTAGGAATTAAATAAAAAAACATGGAGATAGGTACTAGAAATCTTGAAATTTTTTGTAAACAACAATCCAGTTACTAGAGTCAGGTAGGAACTAGCCTATCTGTAAGGAGTAGTAACGGAGCCTCTCCTATTTTGTAAGATTGTATTTATACTATAAATTATTTAGGAATTATATAAAAAAACATGGAGATAGGTACTAGAAATCTTAAAATTTTTTGTAAACAACAATCCAGTTGCTAGAGTCGGGTAGGAACTAGCCTATCTGTAAGGAGTAGTAACGGAGCCTCTTCTATTTTGTAAGATTATATTTATACTATAAATTATTTAGGAATTATATAAAAAAACATGGAGATAGGTACTAGAAATCTTGAAATTTTTTGTAAACAACAATCCAGTTGCTAGAGTCGGGTAGGAACTAGCCTATCTGTAAGGAGTAGTAACAGGGCCTCTCCTATTTTGTAAGATTATATTTATACTATGAATTATTTAGGAATTATATAAAAAACATGGAGATAGGTACTAGAAATCTTGAAATTTTTTGTAAACAACAATCCAGTTGCTAGAGTCGGGTAGGAACTAGCCTATCTGTAAGGAGTAGTAACGAAGCCTTTTCCATTTTGTAAGATTATATTTATACTATAAATTATTTAGCAATTATATAAAAAAAACATGGAGATAGGTACTAGAACTCTTGAAATTTTTTTGTAAACAACAATCCAGTTGCTAGAGTCGGGTAGGAACTAGCCTATCTGTAAGGAGTAGTAACGGAGCCTCTTCTATTTTTTAAGATTTTTTTTATACTATAAATTATTTAGGAATTATATAAAAAAACATAGAGATAGGTACTAGAAATCTTGAAATTTTTTTTAAACAACAATGCAGTTGCTAGAGTCGGGTAGGAACTAGCCTATCTGTAAGGAGTAGTAACGAAGCTTCTTCTATTTTGTAAGATTATATTTATACTATAAATTATTTAGGAATTATATAAAAAAAACATGGAGATAGGTACTAGAAATCTTGAATTTTTTTGTAAACAACAATCCAGTTGCTAAAGTCGGGTAGGAACTAGCCTATCTGTAAGGAGTAGTAATGGAGCCTCTCCTATTTTGTAAGATTATATTTATACTATAAATTATTTAGGAATTATATAGAAAAACATGGAGATAGGTACTAGAAATCTTGAAATTTTTTGTAAACAACAATCCAGTTGCTAGAGTCAGGAAGGAACTAGCCTATCTGTAAGGAGTAGTAACGAAGCCTCTTCTATTTTGTAAGATTATATTTATACTATAAATTATTTAGCAATTATATAAAAAAAACTTGGAGATAGGGAAGAGAAATCTTGAAATTTTTTGTAAACAACAATCCAGTTGCTAGAGTCGGGTAGGAACTAGCCTAACTGTAAGGAGTAGTAACGGAGCCTCTTCTATTTTGTAAGATTATATTTATACTATGAATTATTTAGGAATTATATAAAAAAACATGGAGATAGGTACTAGAAATCTTGAAATTTTTTGTAAACAACAATCCAGTTGCTAGAGTCGGGTAGGAACTAGCCTATCTGTAAGGAGTAGTAACGAAGCCTTTTCCATTTTGTAAGATTATATTTATACTATAAATTATTTAGGAATTATATAAAAAAACATGGAGATAGGTACTAGAAATCTTGAAATTTTTTGTAAACAACAATCCAGTTGCTAGAGTCGGGTAGGAACTAGCCTATCTGTAAGGAGTAGTAACAGGGCCTCTCCTATTTTGTAAGATTATATTTATACTATGAATTATTTAGGAATTATATAAAAAACATGGAGATAGGTACTAGAAATCTTGAAATTTTTTGTAAACAACAATCCAGTTGCTAGAGTCGGGTAGGAACTAGCCTATCTGTAAGGAGTAGTAACGAAGCCTTTTCCATTTTGTAAGATTATATTTATACTATAAATTATTTAGGAATTATATAAAAAAAAAATGGAGATAGGTACTAGAAATCTTGAAATTTTTTGTAAACAACAATCCAGTTGCTAGAGTCGGGTAGGAACTAGCCTAACTGTAAGGAGTAGTAACGGAGCCTCTTCTATTTTGTAAGATTATATTTATACTATAAATTATTTAGGAATTATATAAAATAACATGGAGATAAACTAGAAATCTTGAAATTTTTTGTAAACAACAATCCAGTTGCTAGAGTCGGGTAGGAACTAGCCTATCTGTAAGGAGTAGTAACGGAGCCTCTTCTATTTTTTAAGATTTTTTTTTATACTATAAATTATTTAGGAATTATATAAAAAAACATGGCGATAGGTACTAGAAATCTTGAAATTTTTTTTAAACAACAATGCAGTTGCTAGAGTCGGGTAGGAACTAGCCTATCTGTAAGGAGTAGTAACGAAGCCTCTTCTATTTTGTAAGATTATATTTATACTATAAATTATTTAGGAATTATATAAAAAAAACATGGAGATAGGTACTAGAAATCTTGAATTTTTTGTAAACAACAATCCAGTTGCTAAAGTCGGGTAGGAACTAGCCTATCTGTAAGGAGTAGTAATGGAGCCTCTCCTATTTTGTAAGATTATATTTATACTATAAATTATTTAGGAATTATATAAAAAAAACATGGAGATAGGTACTAGAAATCTTGAAATTTTTTGTAAACAACAATCCAGTTGCTAGAGTCGGGTAGGAACTAGCCTAACTGTAAGGAGTAGTAACGAAGCCTCTTCTATTTTCTAAGATTATATTTATACTATAAATTATTTAGGAATTATATAAAAAAATATGGAGATATGTACTAGAAATCTTGTAATTTTTTGTAAACAACAATCCAGTTGCTAGAGTCGGGTAGGAACTAGCCTATCTGTAAGGAGTAGTAACGGAGCCTCTACTATTTTTTAAGATTATATTTATACTAAAAATTATTTAGGAATTATATAAAAAAAACATGGAGATAGGTACTAGAAATCTTGTAACTTTTTGTAAACAACAATCCAGTTGCTAGAGTCGGGTAGGAAATAGCCTATCTGTAAGGAGTAGTAACGGAGCCTCTCCTATTTTGTAAGATTATATTTATACTATGAATTATTTAGGAATTATATAAAAAACCATGGAGATAGGTACTAGAACTCTTGAAATTTTTTTGTAAACAACAATCCAGTTGCTAGAGTCGGGTAGGAACTAGCCTATCTGTAAGGAGTAGTAACGGAGCCTCTTCTATTTTTTAAGATTTTTTTTTATACTATAAATTATTTAGGAATTATATAAAAAAACATGGAGATAGGTACTAGAAATCTTGAAATTTTTTTAAAAACAACAATCCAGTTGCTAGAGTCGGGTAGGAACTAGCCTATCTGTAAGGAGTAGTAACGAAGCCTCTTCTATTTTGTAAGATTATATTTATACTATAAATTATTTAGGAATTATATAAAAAAAACATGGAGATAGGTACTAGAAATCTCGAAATTTTTTGTAAACAACAATCCAGTTGCTAAAGTCGGGTAGGAACTAGCCTATCTGTAAGGAGTAGTAACGGAGCCTCTCCTATTTTGTAAGATTATATTTATACTATAAATTATTTAGGAATTATATAAAAAAACATGGAGATAGGTACTAGAAATCTTGGAATTTTTTGTAAACAACAATCCAGTTGCTAGAGTCGGGTAGGAACTAGCCTAACTGTAAGGAATAGTAACGGAGCCTCTTTCATTTTGTAAGATTATATTTATACTATAAATTATTTAGGAATTATATAAAAAAACATGGAGATAGGTACTAGAAATCTTGAAATTTTTTGTAAACAACAATCCAGTTGCTAGAGTCGGGTAGGAACTAGCCTAACTGTAAGGAGTAGTAACGGAGCCTCTTCTATTTTGTAAGATTATATTTATACTATAAATTATTTAGGAATTATATAAAAAAACATGGAGATAGGTACTAGAAATCTTAAAATTTTTTGTAAACAACAATCCAGTTGCTAGAGTCGGGTAGGAACTAGCCTATCTGTAAGGAGTAGTAACGGAGCCTCTTCTATTTTTTAAGATTTTTTTTTATACTATAAATTATTTAGGAATTATATAAAAAAACATGGAGATAGGTACTAGAAATCTTGAAATTTTTTGTAAACAACAATCCAGTTGCTAGAGTCGGGTAGGAACTAGCCTATCTGTAAGGAGTAGTAACGGAGCCTCTCCTATTTTGTAAAATTATATTTATACTATAAATTATTTAGGAATTATATAAAAAAAACATGGAGATAGGTACTAGAAATCTTGAAATTTTTTGTAAACAACAATCCAGTTGCTAGAGTCGGGTAGGAACTAGCCTAACTGTAAGGAGTAGTAACGGAGCCTCTTCTATTTTGTAAGATTATATTTATACTATAAATTATTTAGGAATTATATAAAATAACATGGAGATAAACTAGAAATCTTGAAATTTTTTGTAAACAACAATCCAGTTGCTAGAGTCGGGTAGGAACTAGCCTATCTGTAAGGAGTAGTAACGGAGCCTCTTCTATTTTTTAAGATTTTTTTTTATACTATAAATTATTTAGGAATTATATAAAAAAACATGGAGATAGGTACTAGAAATCTTGAAATTTTTTGTAAACAACAATCCAGTTGCTAGAGTCGGGTAGGAACTAGCCTATCTGTAAGGAGTAGTAACGGAGCCTCTTCTATTTTTTAAGATTATATTTATACTATAAATTATTTAGGAATTATATAAAAAAAACATGGAGATAGGTACTAGAAATCTTGAAACTTTTTGTAAACAACAATCCAGTTGCTAGAGTCGGGTAGGAAATAGCCTATCTGTAAGGAGTAGTAACGGAGCCTCTCCTATTTTGTAAGATTATATTTATACTATGAATTATTTAGGAATTATATAAAAAACCATGGAGATAGGTACTAGAACTCTTGAAATTTTTTGTAAACAACAATCCAGTTGCTAGAGTCGGGTAGGAACTAGCCTATCTGTCAGGAGTAGTAACGGAGCCTCTTCTATTTTTTAAGATTTTTTTTTATACTATAAATTATTTAGGAATTATATAAAAAAACATAGAGATAGGTACTAGAAATCTTGAAATTTTTTTTAAACAACAATGCAGTTGCTAGAGTCGGGTAGGAACTAGCCTATCTGTAAGGAGTAGTAACGAAGCTTCTTCTATTTTGTAAGATTATATTTATACTATAAATTATTTAGGAATTATATAAAAAAAACATGGAGATAGGTACTAGAAATCTTGAATTTTTTTGTAAACAACAATCCAGTTGCTAAAGTCGGGTAGGAACTAGCCTATCTGTAAGAAGTAGTAATGGAGCCTCTCCTATTTTGTAAGATTATATTTATACTATAAATTATTTAGGAATTATATAAAAAAAACATGGAGATAGGTACTAGAAATCTTGAAATTTTTTGTAAACAACAATCCAGTTGCTAGAGTCGGGTAGGAACTAGCCTATCTGTAAGGAGTAGTAACGAAGCCTCTTCTATTTTTTAAGATTATATTAATACTATAAATTATTTAGGAATTATATAGAAAAACATGGAGATAGGTACTAGAAATCTTGAAATTTTTTGTAAACAACAATCCAGTTGCTAGAGTCAGGAAGGAACTAGCCTATCTGTAAGGAGTAGTAACGAAGCCTCTTCTATTTTGTAAGATTATATTTATACTATAAATTATTTAGCAATTATATAAAAAAAACTTGGAGATAGGTAAGAGAAATCTTGAAATTTTTTGTAAACAACAATCCAGTTGCTAGAGTCGGGTAGGAACTAGCCTAACTGTAAGGAGTAGTAACGGAGCCTCTTCTATTTTGTAAGATTATATTTATACTATGAATTATTTAGGAATTATATAAAAAAACATGGAGATAGGTACTAGAAATCTTGAAATTTTTTGTAAACAACAATCCAGTTGCTAGAGTCGGGTAGGAACTAGCCTATCTGTAAGGAGTAGTAACGGAGCCTCTTCTATTTTTTAAGATTTTTTTTATACTATAAATTATTTAGGAATTAAATAAAAAAACATGGAGATAGGTACTAGAAATCTTGAAATTTTTTGTAAACAACAATCCAGTTACTAGAGTCAGGTAGGAACTAGCCTATCTGTAAGGAGTAGTAACGGAGCCTCTCCTATTTTGTAAGATTGTATTTATACTATAAATTATTTAGGAATTATATAAAAAAACATGGAGATAGGTACTAGAAATCTTAAAATTTTTTGTAAACAACAATCCAGTTGCTAGAGTCGGGTAGGAACTAGCCTATCTGTAAGGAGTAGTAACGGAGCCTCTTCTATTTTGTAAGATTATATTTATACTATAAATTATTTAGGAATTATATAAAAAAACATGGAGATAGGTACTAGAAATCTTGAAATTTTTTGTAAACAACAATCCAGTTGCTAGAGTCGGGTAGGAACTAGCCTATCTGTAAGGAGTAGTAACAGGGCCTCTCCTATTTTGTAAGATTATATTTATACTATGAATTATTTAGGAATTATATAAAAAACATGGAGATAGGTACTAGAAATCTTGAAATTTTTTGTAAACAACAATCCAGTTGCTAGAGTCGGGTAGGAACTAGCCTATCTGTAAGGAGTAGTAACGAAGCCTTTTCCATTTTGTAAGATTATATTTATACTATAAATTATTTAGCAATTATATAAAAAAAACATGGAGATAGGTACTAGAACTCTTGAAATTTTTTGTAAACAACAATCCAGTTGCTAGAGTCGGGTAGGAACTAGCCTATCTGTAAGGAGTAGTAACGGAGCCTCTTCTATTTTTTAAGATTTTTTTTATACTATAAATTATTTAGGAATTATATAAAAAAACATAGAGATAGGTACTAGAAATCTTGAAATTTTTTTTAAACAACAATCCAGTTGCTAGAGTCGGGTAGGAACTAGCCTATCTGTAAGGAGTAGTAACGAAGCTTCTTCTATTTTGTAAGATTATATTTATACTATAAATTATTTAGGAATTATATAAAAAAAACATGGAGATAGGTACTAGAAATCTTGAATTTTTTTGTAAACAACAATCCAGTTGCTAAAGTCGGGTAGGAACTAGCCTATCTGTAAGGAGTAGTAATGGAGCCTCTCCTATTTTGTAAGATTATATTTATACTATAAATTATTTAGGAATTATATAGAAAAACATGGAGATAGGTACTAGAAATCTTGAAATTTTTTGTAAACAACAATCCAGTTGCTAGAGTCAGGAAGGAACTAGCCTATCTGTAAGGAGTAGTAACGAAGCCTCTTCTATTTTGTAAGATTATATTTATACTATAAATTATTTAGCAATTATATAAAAAAAACTTGGAGATAGGTAAGAGAAATCTTGAAATTTTTTGTAAACAACAATCCAGTTGCTAGAGTCGGGTAGGAACTAGCCTAACTGTAAGGAGTAGTAACGGAGCCTCTTCTATTTTGTAAGATTATATTTATACTATGAATTATTTAGGAATTATATAAAAAAACATGGAGATAGGTACTAGAAATCTTGAAATTTTTTGTAAACAACAATCCAGTTGCTAGAGTCGGGTAGGAACTAGCCTATCTGTAAGGAGTAGTAACGAAGCCTTTTCCATTTTGTAAGATTATATTTATACTATAAATTATTTAGGAATTATATAAAAAAACATGGAGATAGGTACTAGAAATCTTGAAATTTTTTGTAAACAACAATCCAGTTGCTAGAGTCGGGTAGGAACTAGCCTATCTGTAAGGAGTAGTAACAGGGCCTCTCCTATTTTGTAAGATTATATTTATACTATGAATTATTTAGGAATTATATAAAAAACATGGAGATAGGTACTAGAAATCTTGAAATTTTTTGTAAACAACAATCCAGTTGCTAGATTCGGGTAGGAACTAGCCTATCTGTAAGGAGTAGTAACGAAGCCTTTTCCATTTTGTAAGATTATATTTATACTATAAATTATTTAGGAATTATATAAAAAAAACATGGAGATAGGTACTAGAAATCTTGAAATTTTTTGTAAACAACAATCCAGTTGCTAGAGTCGGGTAGGAACTAGCCTATCTGTAAGGAGTAGTAACGGAGCCTCTTCTATTTTTTAAGATTTTTTTTTATACTATAAATTATTTAGGAATTATATAAAAAAACATGGAGATAGGTACTAGAAATCTTGAAATTTTTTGTAAACAACAATCCAGTTGCTAGAGTCGGGTAGGAACTAGCCTATCTGTAAGGACTAGTAACGGAGACTCTTCTATTTTTTAAGATTATATTTATACTATAAATTATTTAGGAATTATATAAAAAAAACATGGAGATAGGTACTAGAAATCTTGAAACTTTTTGTAAACAACAATCCAGTTGCTAGAGTCGGGTAGGAAATAGCCTATCTGTAAGGAGTAGTAACGGAGCCTCTCCTATTTTGTAAGATTATATTTATACTATGAATTATTTAGGAATTATATAAAAAACCATGGAGATAGGTACTAGAACTCTTGAAATTTTTTGTAAACAACAATCCAGTTGCTAGAGTCGGGTAGGAACTAGCCTATCTGTAAGGAGTAGTAACGGAGCCTCTTCTATTTTTTAAGATTTTTTTTTATACTATAAATTATTTAGGAATTATATAAAAAAACATGGAGATAGGTACTAGAAATCTTGAAATTTTTTTTAAACAACAATGCAGTTGCTAGAGTCGGGTAGGAACTAGCCTATCTGTAAGGAGTAGTAACGAAGCCTCTTCTATTTTGTAAGATTATATTTATACTATAAATTATTTAGGAATTATATAAAAAAAACATGGAGATAGGTACTAGAAATCTTGAATTTTTTTGTAAACAACAATCCAGTTGCTAAAGTCGGGTAGGAACTAGCCTATCTGTAAGGAGTAGTAATGGAGCCTCTCCTATTTTGTAAGATTATATTTACACTATAAATTATTTAGGAATTATATAAAAAAAACATGGAGATAGGTACTAGAAATCTTGAAATTTTTTGTAAACAACAATCCAGTTGCTAGAGTCGGGTAGGAACTAGCCTAACTGTAAGGAGTAGTAACGAAGCCTCTTCTATTTTCTAAGATTATATTTATACTATAAATTATTTAGGAATTATATAAAAAAATATGGAGATATGTACTAGAAATCTTGAAATTTTTTGTAAACAACAATCCAGTTGCTAGAGTCGGGTAGGAACTAGCCTATCTGTAAGGAGTAGTAACGGAGCCTCTACTATTTTTTAAGATTATATTTATACTATAAATTATTTAGGAATTATATAAAAAAAACATGGAGATAGGTACTAGAAATCTTGTAACTTTTTGTAAACAACAATCCAGTTGCTAGAGTCGGGTAGGAACTAGCCTATCTGTAAGGAGTAGTAACGAAGCCTTTTCCATTTTGTAAGATTATATTTATACTATAAATTATTTAGCAATTATATAAAAAAAACATGGAGATAGGTACTAGAACTCTTGAAATTTTTTGTAAACAACAATCCAGTTGCTAGAGTCGGGTAGGAACTAGCCTATCTGTAAGGAGTAGTAACGGAGCCTCTTCTATTTTTTAAGATTTTTTTTATACTATAAATTATTTAGGAATTATATAAAAAAACATAGAGATAGGTACTAGAAATCTTGAAATTTTTTTTAAACAACAATGCAGTTGCTAGAGTCGGGTAGGAACTAGCCTATCTGTAAGGAGTAGTAACGAAGCTTCTTCTATTTTGTAAGATTATATTTATACTATAAATTATTTAGGAATTATATAAAAAAAACATGGAGATAGGTACTAGAAATCTTGAAATTTTTTGTAAACAACAATCCAGTTGCTAGAGTCAGGAAGGAACTAGCCTATCTGTAAGGAGTAGTAACAAAGCCTCTTCTATTTTGTAAGATTATATTTATACTATAAATTATTTAGGAATTATATAAAAAAACATGGAGATAGGTACTAGAAATCTTGAAATTTTTTGTAAACAACAATCCAGTTGCTAGAGTCGGGTAGGAACTAGCCTATCTGTAAGGAGTAGTAACGAAGCCTTTTCCATTTTGTAAGATTATATTTATACTATAAATTATTTAGGAATTATATAAAAAAAACATGGAGATAGGTACTAGAAATCTTGAAATTTTTTGTAAACAACAATCCAGTTGCTAGAGTCGGGTAGGAACTAGCCTATCTGTAAGGAGTAGTAACGGAGCCTCTTCTATTTTTTAAGATTTTTTTTATACTATAAATTATTTAGGAATTATATAAAAAAACATGGAGATAGGTACTAGAAATCTTGAAATTTTTTGTAAACAACAATCCAGTTGCTAGAGTCGGGTAGGAACTAGCCTATCTGTAAGGACTAGTAACGGAGCCTCTTCTATTTTTTAAGATTATATTTATACTATAAATTATTTAGGAATTATATAAAAAAAACATGGAGATAGGTACTAGAAATCTTGAAACTTTTTGTAAACAACAATCCAGTTGCTAGAGTCGGGTAGGAACTAGCCTATCTGTAAGGAGTAGTAACGAAGCCTCTTCTATTTTGTAAGATTATATTTATACTATAAATTATTTAGGAATTATATAAAAAAAACATGGAGATAGGTACTAGAAATCTTGAATTTTTTTGTAAACAACAATCCAGTTGCTAAAGTCGGGTAGGAACTAGCCTATCTGTAAGGAGTAGTAATGGAGCCTCTCCTATTTTGTAAGATTATATTTATACTATAAATTATTTAGGAATTATATAAAAAAAACATGGAGATAGGTACTAGAAATCTTGAAATTTTTTGTAAACAACAATCCAGTTGCTAGAGTCGGGTAGGAACTAGCCTAACTGTAAGGAGTAGTAACGAAGCCTCTTCTATTTTCTAAGATTATATTTATACTATAAATTATTTAGGAATTATATAAAAAAATATGGAGATATGTACTAGAAATCTTGAAATTTTTTGTAAACAACAATCCAGTTGCTAGAGTCGGGTAGGAACTAGCCTATCTGTAAGGAGTAGTAACGGAGCCTCTACTATTTTTTAAGATTATATTTATACTATAAATTATTTAGGAATTATATAAAAAAAACATGGAGATAGGTACTAGAAATCTTGTAACTTTTTGTAAACAACAATCCAGTTGCTAGAGTCGGGTAGGAAATAGCCTATCTGTAAGGAGTAGTAACGGAGCCTCTCCTATTTTGTAAGATTATATTTATACTATGAATTATTTAGGAATTATATAAAAAACCATGGAGATAGGTACTAGAACTCTTGAAATTTTTTTGTAAACAACAATCCAGTTGCTAGAGTCGGGTAGGAACTAGCCTATCTGTAAGGAGTAGTAACGAAGCCTCTTCTATTTTGTAAGATTATATTTATACTATAAATTATTTAGGAATTATATAAAAAAAACATGGAGATAGGTACTAGAAATCTCGAAATTTTTTGTAAACAACAATCCAGTTGCTAAAGTCGGGTAGGAACTAGCCTATCTGTAAGGAGTAGTAACGGAGCCTCTCCTATTTTGTAAGATTATATTTATACTATAAATTATTTAGGAATTATATAAAAAAACATGGAGATAGGTACTAGAAATCTTGAAATTTTTTGTAAACAACAATCCAGTTGCTAGAGTCGGGTAGGAACTAGCCTAACTGTAAGGAATAGTAACGGAGCCTCTTCCATTTTGTAAGATTATATTTATACTATAAATTATTTAGGAATTATATAAAAAAACATGGAGATAGGTACTAGAAATCTTGAAATTTTTTGTAAACAACAATCCAGTTGCTAGAGTCGGGTAGGAACTAGCCTAACTGTAAGGAGTAGTAACGGAGCCTCTTCTATTTTGTAAGATTATATTTATACTATAAATTATTTAGGAATTATATAAAAAAACATGGAGATAGGTACTAGAAATCTTGAAATTTTTTGTAAACAACAATCCAGTTGCTAGAGTCGGGTAGGAACTAGCCTATCTGTAAGGAGTAGTAACGGAGCCTCTTCTATTTTTTAAGATTTTTTTTTATACTATAAATTATTTAGGAATTATATAAAAAAACATGGAGATAGGTACTAGAAATCTTGAAATTTTTTGTAAACAACAATCCAGTTGCTAGAGTCGGGTAGGAACTAGCCTATCTGTAAGGAGTAGTAACGGAGCCTCTCCTATTTTGTAAGATTATATTTATACTATGAATTATTTAGGAATTATATAAAAAACATGGAGATAGGTACTAGAAATCTTGAAATTTTTTTTAAACAACAATCCAGTTGCTAGAGTCGGGTAGGAACTAGCCTATCTGTAAGGAGTAGTAACGAAGCCTCTTCTCTTTTGTAAGATTATATTTATACTATAAATTATTTAGGAATTATATAAAAAAAACATGGAGATAGGTATTAGAAATCTTGATATTTTTTGTAAACAACAATCCAGTTGCTAGAGTCGGGTAGGAACTAGCCTAACTGTAAGGAGTAGTAACGGAGCCTCTTCTATTTTCTAAGATTATATTTATACTATAAATTATTTAGGAATTATATAAAAAAAACATGGAGATAGGTACTAGAAATCTTGAAATTTTTTGTAAACAACAATCCAGTTGCTAAAGTCGGGTAGGAACTAGCCTATCTGTAAGGAGTAGTAACGGAGCCTCTCCTATTTTGTAAGATTATATTTATACTATAAATTATTTAGGAATTATATAAAAAAACATGGAGATAGGTACTAGAAATCTTGAAATTTTTTGTAAACAACAATCCAGTTGCTAGAGTCGGGTAGGAACTAGCCTAACTGTAAGGAATAGTAACGGAGCCTCTTCCATTTTGTAAGATTATATTTATACTATAAATTATTTAGGAATTATATAAAAAAACATGGAGATAGGTACTAGAAATCTTGAAATTTTTTGTAAACAACAATCCAGTTGCTAGAGTCGGGTAGGAACTAGCCTAACTGTAAGGAGTAGTAACGGAGCCTCTTCTATTTTGTAAGATTATATTTATACTATAAATTATTTAGGAATTATATAAAAAAACATGGAGATAGGTACTAGAAATCTTGAAATTTTTTGTAAACAACAATCCAGTTGCTAGAGTCGGGTAGGAACTAGCCTATCTGTAAGGAGTAGTAACGGAGCCTCTTCTATTTTTTAAGATTTTTTTTTATACTATAAATTATTTAGGAATTATATAAAAAAACATGGAGATAGGTACTAGAAATCTTGAAATTTTTTGTAAACAACAATCCAGTTGCTAGAGTCGGGTAGGAACTAGCCTATCTGTAAGGAGTAGTAACGGAGCCTCTCCTATTTTGTAAGATTATATTTATACTATGAATTATTTAGGAATTATATAAAAAAACATGGAGATAGGTACTAGAAATCTTGAAATTTTTTTTAAACAACAATCCAGTTGCTAGAGTCGGGTAGGAACTAGCCTATCTGTAAGGAGTAGTAACGAAGCCTCTTCTCTTTTGTAAGATTATATTTATACTATAAATTATTTAGGAATTATATAAAAAAAACATGGAGATAGGTACTAGAAATCTTGAAATTTTTTGTAAACAACAATCCAGTTGCTAGAGTCGGGTAGGAACTAGCCTAACTGTAAGGAGTAGTAACGGAGCCTCTTCTATTTTCTAAGATTATATTTATACTATAAATTATTTAGGAATTATATAAAAAAATATGGAGATATGTACTAGAAATCTTCAAATTTTTTGTAAACAACAATCCAGTTGCTAGAGTCGGGTAGGAACTAGCCTATCTGTAAGGAGTAGTAACGAAGCCTCTTCTATTTTTTAAGATTATATTTATACTATAAATTATTTAGGAATTATATAAAAAAACATGGAGATAGGTACTAGAAATCTTGAAATTTTTTGTAAACAACAATCCAGTTGCTAGAGTCAGGAAGGAACTAGCCTATCTGTAAGGAGTAGTAACGAAGCCTCTTCTATTTTGTAAGATTATATTTATACTATAAATTATTTAGCAATTATATAAAAAAAACATGGAGATAGGTACTAGAAATCTTGAAATTTTTTGTAAACAACAATCCAGTTGCTAGAGTCGGGTAGGAACTAGCCTAACTGTAAGGAGTAGTAACGGAGCCTCTTCTATTTTGTAAGATTATATTTATACTATGAATTATTTAGGAATTATATAAAAAAACATGGAGATAGGTACTAGAAATCTTGAAATTTTTTGTAAACAACAATCCAGTTGCTAGAGTCGGGTAGGAACTAGCCTATCTGTAAGGAGTAGTAACGGAGCCTCTTCTATTTTTTAAGATTTTTTTTATACTATAAATTATTTAGGAATTAAATAAAAAAACATGGAGATAGGTACTAGAAATCTTGAAATTTTTTGTAAACAACAATCCAGTTACTAGAGTCAGGTAGGAACTAGCCTATCTGTAAGGAGTAGTAACGGAGCCTCTCCTATTTTGTAAGATTGTATTTATACTATAAATTATTTAGGAATTATATAGAAAAACATGGAGATAGGTACTAGAAATCTTGAAATTTTTTGTAAACAACAATCCAGTTGCTAGAGTCGGGTAGGAAATAGCCTATCTGTAAGGAGTAGTAACGGAGCCTCTCCTATTTTGTAAGATTATATTTATACTATGAATTATTTAGGAATTATATAAAAAAAACATGGAGATAGGTACTAGAAATCTTGAAATTTTTTGTAAACAACAATCCAGTTGCTAAAGTCGGGTAGGAACTAGCCTATCTGTAAGGAGTAGTAACGGAGCCTCTCCTATTTTGTAAGATTATATTTATACTATAAATTATTTAGGAATTATATAAAAAAACATGGAGATAGGTACTAGAAATCTTGAAATTTTTTGTAAACAACAATCCAGTTGCTAGAGTCGGGTAGGAACTAGCCTAACTGTAAGGAATAGTAACGGAGCCTCTTCCATTTTGTAAGATTATATTTATACTATAAATTATTTAGGAATTATATAAAAAAACATGGAGATAGGTACTAGAAATCTTGAAATTTTTTGTAAACAACAATCCAGTTGCTAGAGTCGGGTAGGAACTAGCCTAACTGTAAGGAGTAGTAACGGAGCCTCTTCTATTTTGTAAGATTATATTTATACTATAAATTATTTAGGAATTATATAAAAAAACATGGAGATAGGTACTAGAAATCTTGAAATTTTTTGTAAACAACAATCCAGTTGCTAGAGTCGGGTAGGAACTAGCCTATCTGTAAGGAGTAGTAACGGAGCCTCTTCTATTTTTTAAGATTTTTTTTTATACTATAAATTATTTAGGAATTATATAAAAAAACATGGAGATAGGTACTAGAAATCTTGAAATTTTTTGTAAACAACAATCCAGTTGCTAGAGTCGGGTAGGAACTAGCCTATCTGTAAGGAGTAGTAACGGAGCCTCTCCTATTTTGTAAGATTATATTTATACTATGAATTATTTAGGAATTATATAAAAAAACATGGAGATAGGTACTAGAAATCTTGAAATTTTTTTTAAACAACAATCCAGTTGCTAGAGTCGGGTAGGAACTAGCCTATCTGTAAGGAGTAGTAACGAAGCCTCTTCTCTTTTGTAAGATTATATTTATACTATAAATTATTTAGGAATTATATAAAAAAAACATGGAGATAGGTACTAGAAATCTTGAAATTTTTTGTAAACAACAATCCAGTTGCTAGAGTCGGGTAGGAACTAGCCTAACTGTAAGGAGTAGTAACGGAGCCTCTTCTATTTTCTAAGATTATATTTATACTATAAATTATTTAGGAATTATATAAAAAAATATGGAGATATGTACTAGAAATCTTCAAATTTTTTGTAAACAACAATCCAGTTGCTAGAGTCGGGTAGGAACTAGCCTATCTGTAAGGAGTAGTAACGAAGCCTCTTCTATTTTTTAAGATTATATTTATACTATAAATTATTTAGGAATTATATAAAAAAACATGGAGATAGGTACTAGAAATCTTGAAATTTTTTGTAAACAACAATCCAGTTGCTAGAGTCAGGAAGGAACTAGCCTATCTGTAAGGAGTAGTAACGAAGCCTCTTCTATTTTGTAAGATTATATTTATACTATAAATTATTTAGCAATTATATAAAAAAAACATGGAGATAGGTACTAGAAATCTTGAAATTTTTTGTAAACAACAATCCAGTTGCTAGAGTCGGGTAGGAACTAGCCTAACTGTAAGGAGTAGTAACGGAGCCTCTTCTATTTTGTAAGATTATATTTATACTATGAATTATTTAGGAATTATATAAAAAAACATGGAGATAGGTACTAGAAATCTTGAAATTTTTTGTAAACAACAATCCAGTTGCTAGAGTCGGGTAGGAACTAGCCTATCTGTAAGGAGTAGTAACGGAGCCTCTTCTATTTTTTAAGATTTTTTTTATACTATAAATTATTTAGGAATTAAATAAAAAAACATGGAGATAGGTACTAGAAATCTTGAAATTTTTTGTAAACAACAATCCAGTTACTAGAGTCAGGTAGGAACTAGCCTATCTGTAAGGAGTAGTAACGGAGCCTCTCCTATTTTGTAAGATTGTATTTATACTATAAATTATTTAGGAATTATATAGAAAAACATGGAGATAGGTACTAGAAATCTTGAAATTTTTTGTAAACAACAATCCAGTTGCTAGAGTCGGGTAGGAAATAGCCTATCTGTAAGGAGTAGTAACGGAGCCTCTCCTATTTTGTAAGATTATATTTATACTATGAATTATTTAGGAATTATATAAAAAACCATGGAGATAGGTACTAGAACTCTTGAAATTTTTTGTAAACAACAATTCAGTTGCTAGAGTCGGGTAGGAACTAGCCTATCTGTAAGGAGTAGTAACGGAGCCTCTTCTATTTTTTAAGATTTTTTTTTATACTATAAATTATTTAGGAATTATATAAAAAAACATGGAGATAGGTACTAGAAATCTTGAAATTTTTTTTAAACAACAATGCAGTTGCTAGAGTCGGGTAGGAACTAGCCTATCTGTAAGGAGTAGTAACGAAGCCTCTTCTATTTTGTAAGATTATATTTATACTATAAATTATTTAGGAATTATATAAAAAAAACATGGAGATAGGTACTAGAAATCTTGAATTTTTTTGTAAACAACAATCCAGTTGCTAAAGTCGGGTAGGAACTAGCCTATCTGTAAGGAGTAGTAATAGAGCCTCTCCTATTTTGTAAGATTATATTTATACTATAAATTATTTAGGAATTATATAAAAAAAACATGGAGATAGGTACTAGAAATCTTGAAATTTTTTGTAAACAACAATCCAGTTGCTAGAGTCGGGTAGGAACTAGCCTAACTGTAAGGAGTAGTAACGAAGCCTCTTCTATTTTCTAAGATTATATTTATACTATAAATTATTTAGGAATTATATAAAAAAATATGGAGATATGTACTAGAAATCTTGAAATTTTTTGTAAACAACAATCCAGTTGCTAGAGTCGGGTAGGAACTAGCCTATCTGTAAGGAGTAGTAACGGAGCCTCTTCTATTTTTTAAGATTATATTTATACTATAAATTATTTAGGAATTATATAAAAAAAACATGGAGATAGGTACTAGAAATCTTGAAACTTTTTGTAAACAACAATCCAGTTGCTAGAGTCGGGTAGGAAATAGCCTATCTGTAAGGAGTAGTAACGGAGCCTCTTCTATTTTGTAAGATTATATTTATACTATGAATTATTTAGGAATTATATAAAAAACCATGGAGATAGGTACTAGAACTCTTGAAATTTTTTGTAAACAACAATCCAGTTGCTAGAGTCGGGTAGGAACTAGCCTATCTGTAAGGAGTAGTAACGGAGCCTCTTCTATTTTTTAAGATTTTTTTTATACTATAAATTATTTAGGAATTATATAAAAAAACATGGAGATAGGTACTAGAAATCTTGAAATTTTTTTTAAAACAACAATCCAGTTGCTAGAGTCGGGTAGGAACTAGCCTATCTGTAAAGAGTAGTAACGAAGCCTCTTCTATTTTGTAAGATTTTATTTATACTATAAATTATTTAGGAATTATATAAAAAAAACATGGAGATAGGTACTAGAAATCTCGAAATTTTTTGTAAACAACAATCCAGTTGCTAAAGTCGGGTAGGAACTAGCCTATCTGTAAGGAGTAGTAACGAAGCCTCTCCTATTTTGTAAGATTATATTTATACTATAAATTATTTAGGAATTATATAAAAAAACATGGAGATAGGTACTAGAAATCTTGAAATTTTTTGTAAACAACAATCCAGTTGCTAGAGTCGGGTAGGAACTAGCCTAACTGTAAGGAATAGTAACGGAGCCTCTTCCATTTTGTAAGATTATATTTATACTATAAATTATTTAGGAATTATATAAAAAAACATGGAGATAGGTACTAGAAATCTTGAAATTTTTTGTAAACAACAATCCAGTTGCTAGAGTCGGGTAGGAACTAGCCTAACTGTAAGGAGTAGTAACGGAGCCTCTTCTATTTTGTAAGATTATATTTATACTATAAATTATTTAGGAATTATATAAAAAAACATGGAGATAGGTACTAGAAATCTTGAAATTTTTTGTAAACAACAATCCAGTTGCTAGAGTCGGGTAGGAACTAGCCTATCTGTAAGGAGTAGTAACGGAGCCTCTTCTATTTTTTAAGATTTTTTTTTATACTATAAATTATTTAGGAATTATATAAAAAAACATGGAGATAGGTACTAGAAATCTTGAAATTTTTTGTAAACAACAATCCAGTTGCTAGAGTCGGGTAGGAACTAGCCTATCTGTAAGGAGTAGTAACGGAGCCTCTCCTATTTTGTAAGATTATATTTATACTATGAATTATTTAGGAATTATATAAAAAAACATGGAGATAGGTACTAGAAATCTTGAAATTTTTTTTAAACAACAATCCAGTTGCTAGAGTCGGGTAGGAACTAGCCTATCTGTAAGGAGTAGTAACGAAGCCTCTTCTCTTTTGTAAGATTATATTTATACTATAAATTATTTAGGAATTATATAAAAAAAACATGGAGATAGGTACTAGAAATCTTGAAATTTTTTGTAAACAACAATCCAGTTGCTAGAGTCGGGTAGGAACTAGCCTAACTGTAAGGAGTAGTAACGGAGCCTCTTCTATTTTGTAAGATTATATTTATACTATAAATTATTTAGGAATTATATAAAAAAACATGGAGATAGGTACTAGAAATCTTGAAATTTTTTGTAAACAACAATCCAGTTGCTAGAGTCGGGTAGGAACTAGCCTATCTGTAAGGAGTAGTAACGGAGCCTCTTCTATTTTTTAAGATTTTTTTTTATACTATAAATTATTTAGGAATTATATAAAAAAACATGGAGATAGGTACTAGAAATCTTGAAATTTTTTGTAAACAACAATCCAGTTGCTAGAGTCGGGTAGGAACTAGCCTATCTGTAAGGAGTAGTAACGGAGCCTCTCCTATTTTGTAAGATTATATTTATACTATGAATTATTTAGGAATTATATAAAAAAACATGGAGATAGGTACTAGAAATCTTGAAATTTTTTTTAAACAACAATCCAGTTGCTAGAGTCGGGTAGGAACTAGCCTATCTGTAAGGAGTAGTAACGGAGCCTCTTCTCTTTTGTAAGATTATATTTATACTATAAATTATTTAGGAATTATATAAAAAAAACATGGAGATAGGTACTAGAAATCTTGAAATTTTTTGTAAACAACAATCCAGTTGCTAGAGTCGGGTAGGAACTAGCCTAACTGTAAGGAGTAGTAACGGAGCCTCTTCTATTTTCTAAGATTATATTTATACTATAAATTATTTAGGAATTATATAAAAAAATATGGAGATATGTACTAGAAATCTTGAAATTTTTTGTAAACAACAATCCAGTTGCTAGAGTCGGGTAGGAACTAGCCTATCTGTAAGGAGTAGTAACGAAGCCTCTTCTATTTTTTAAGATTATATTTATACTATAAATTATTTAGGAATTATATAGAAAAACATGGAGATAGGTACTAGAAATCTTGAAATTTTTTGTAAACAACAATCCAGTTGCTAGAGTCAGGAAGGAACTAGCCTATCTGTAAGGAGTAGTAACGAAGCCTCTTCTATTTTGTAAGATTATATTTATACTATAAATTATTTAGCAATTATATAAAAAAACATGGAGATAGGTACTAGAAATCTTGAAATTTTTTGTAAACAACAATCCAGTTGCTAGAGTCGGGTAGGAACTAGCCTAACTGTAAGGAGTAGTAACGGAGCCTCTTCTATTTTGTAAGATTATATTTATACTATGAATTATTTAGGAATTATATAAAAAAACATGGAGATAGGTACTAGAAATCTTGAAATTTTTTGTAAACAACAATCCAGTTGCTAGAGTCGGGTAGGAACTAGCCTATCTGTAAGGAGTAGTAACGGAGCCTCTTCTATTTTTTAAGATTTTTTTTATACTATAAATTATTTAGGAATTAAATAAAAAAACATGGAGATAGGTACTAGAAATCTTGAAATTTTTTGTAAACAACAATCCAGTTACTAGAGTCAGGTAGGAACTAGCCTATCTGTAAGGAGTAGTAACGGAGCCTCTCCTATTTTGTAAGATTGTATTTATACTATAAATTATTTAGGAATTATATAGAAAAACATGGAGATAGGTACTAGAAATCTTGAAATTTTTTGTAAACAACAATCCAGTTACTAGAGTCAGGTAGGAACTAGCCTATCTGTAAGGAGTAGTAACGGAGCCTCTCCTATTTTGTAAGATTGTATTTATACTATAAATTATTTAGGAATTATATAAAAAAACATGGAGATAGGTACTAGAAATCTTGAAATTTTTTGTAAACAACAATCCAGTTGCTAGAGTCGGGTAGGAACTAGCCTATCTGTAAGGAGTAGTAACGGAGCCTCTTCTATTTTGTAAGATTATATTTATACTATAAATTATTTAGGAATTATATAAAAAAACATGGAGATAGGTACTAGAAATCTTGAAATTTTTTGTAAACAACAATCCAGTTGCTAGAGTCGGGTAGGAACTAGCCTATCTGTAAGGAGTAGTAACAGGGCCTCTCCTATTTTGTAAGATTATATTTATACTATGAATTATTTAGGAATTATATAAAAAAACATGGAGATAGGTACTAGAAATCTTGAAATTTTTTGTAAACAACAATCCAGTTGCTAGAGTCAGGAAGGAACTAGCCTATCTGTAAGGAGTAGTTTCGAAGCCTCTTCTATTTTGTAAGATTATATTTATACTATAAATTATTTAGCAATTATATAAAAAACATGGAGATAGGTACTAGAAATCTTGAAATTTTTTGTAAACAACAATCCAGTTCCTAGAGTCGGGTAGGAACTAGCCTAACTGTAAGGAGTAGTAACGGAGCCTCTTCTATTTTGTAAGATTATATTTATACTATGAATTATTTAGGAATTATATAAAAAAACATGGAGATAGGTACTAGAAATCTTGAAATTTTTTGTAAACAACAATCCAGTTGCTAGAGTCGGGTAGGAACTAGCCTATCTGTAAGGAGTAGTAACGGAGCCTCTTCTATTTTTTAAGATTTTTTTTACACTATAAATTATTTAGGAATTAAATAAAAAAACATGGAGATAGGTACTAGAAATCTTGAAATTTTTTGTAAACAACAATCCAGTTACTAGAGTCAGGTAAGAACTAGCCTATCTGTAAGGAGTAGTAACGGAGCCTCTCCTATTTTGTAAGATTGTATTTATACTATAAATTATTTAGGAATTATATAAAAAAACATGGAGATAGGTACTAGAAATCTTGAAATTTTTTGTAAACAACAATCCAGTTGCTAGAGTCGGGTAGGAACTAGCCTATCTGTAAGGAGTAGTAACGGAGCCTCTTCTATTTTGTAAGATTATATTTATACTATAAATTATTTAGGAATTATATAAAAAAACATGGAGATAGGTACTAGAAATCTTGAAATTTTTTGTAAACAACAATCCAGTTGCTAGAGTCGGGTAGGAACTAGCCTATCTGTAAGGAGTAGTAACAGGGCCTCTCCTATTTTGTAAGATTATATTTATACAATGAATTATTTAGGAATTATATAAAAAAAACATGGAGATAGGTACTAGAAATCTTGAAATTTTTTGTAAACAACAATCCAGTTGCTAGAGTCGGGTAGGAACTAGCCTATCTGTAAGGAGTAGTAACGAAGCCTTTTTCATTTTGTAAGATTATATTTATACTATAAATTATTTAGCAATTATATAAAAAAAACATGGAGATAGGTACTAGAAATCTTGAAATTTTTTGTAAACAACAATCCAGTTGCTAAAGTCGGGTAGGAACTAGCCTATCTGTAAGGAGTAGTAACGGAGCCTCTCCTATTTTGTAAAATTATATTTATACTATAAATTATTTAGGAATTAGAAAAAAAAAACATGGAGATAGGTACTAGAAATCTTGAAATTTTTTGTAAACAACAATCCAGTTGCTAGAGTCGGGTAGGAACTAGCCTAACTGTAAGGAGTAGTAACGGAGCCTCTTCTATTTTGTAAGATTATATTTATACTATAAATTATTTAGGAATTATATAAAATAACATGGAGATAAACTAGAAATCTTGAAATTTTTTGTAAACAACAATCCAGTTGCTAGAGTCGGGTAGGAACTAGCCTATCTGTAAGGAGTAGTAACGGAGCCTCTTCTATTTTTTAAGATTTTTTTTTATACTATAAATTATTTAGGAATTATATAAAAAAACATGGAGATAGGTACTAGAAATCTTGAAATTTTTTGTAAACAACAATCCAGTTGCTAGAGTCGGGTAGGAACTAGCCTAACTGTAAGGAGTAGTAACGGTGCCTCTTCTATTTTGTAAGATTATATTTATACTATAAATTATTTAGGAATTATATAAAAAAACATGGAGATAGGTACTAGAAATCTTGAAATTTTTTGTAAACAACAATCCAGTTGCTAGAGTCGGGTAGGAACTAGCCTATCTGTAAGGAGTAGTAACGGAGCCTCTTCTATTTTTTAAGATTTTTTTTTATACTATAAATTATTTAGGAATTATATAAAAAAACATGGAGATAGGTACTAGAAATCTGGAAATTTTTTGTAAACAACAATCCAGTTGCTAGAGTCGGGTAGGAACTAGCCTATCTGTAAGGAGTAGTAACGGAGCCTCTCCTATTTTGTAAGATTATATTTATACTATGAATTATTTAGGAATTATATAAAAAAACATGGAGATAGGTACTAGAAATCTTGAAATTTTTTTTAAACAACAATCCAGTTGCTAGAGTCGGGTAGGAACTAGCCTATCTGTAAGGAGTAGTAACGAAGCCTCTTCTCTTTTGTAAGATTATATTTATACTATAAATTATTTAGGAATTATATAAAAAAAACATGGAGATAGGTACTAGAAATCTTGAAATTTTTTGTAAACAACAATCCAGTTGCTAGAGTCGGGTAGGAACTAGCCTAACTGTAAGGAGTAGTAACGGAGCCTCTTCTATTTTTTAAGATTTTTTTTATACTATAAATTATTTAGGAATTAAATATAAAAACATGGAGATAGGTACTAGAAATCTTGAAATTTTTTGTAAACAACAATCCAGTTACTAGAGTCAGGTAGGAACTAGCCTATCTGTAAGGAGTAGTAACGGAGCCTCTCCTATTTTGTAAGATTGTATTTATACTATAAATTATTTAGGAATTATATAGAAAAACATGGAGATAGGTACTAGAAATCTTGAAATTTTTTGTAATCAACAATCCAGTTGCTAGAGTCAGGAAGGAACTAGCCTATCTGTAAGGAGTAGTTTCGAAGCCTCTTCTATTTTGTAAGATTATATTTATACTATAAATTATTTAGCAATTATATAAAAAACATGGAGATAGGTACTAGAAATCTTGAAATTTTTTGTAAACAACAATCCAGTTGCTAGAGTCGGGTAGGAACTAGCCTAACTGTAAGGAGTAGTAACGGAGCCTCTTCTATTTTGTAAGATTATATTTATACTATGAATTATTTAGGAATTATATAAAAAAACATGGAGATAGGTACTAGAAATCTTGAAATTTTTTGTAAACCACAATCCAGTTGCTAGAGTCGGGTAGGAACTAGCCTATCTGTAAGGAGTAGTAACGGAGCCTCTTCTATTTTTTAAGATTTTTTTTATACTATAAATTATTTACGAATTAAATAAAAAAACATGGAGATAGGTACTAGAAATCTTGAAATTTTTTGTAAACAACAATCCAGTTACTAGAGTCAGGTAGGAACTAGCCTATCTGTAAGGAGTAGTAACGGAGCCTCTCCTATTTTGTAAGATTGTATTTATACTATAAATTATTTAGGAATTATATAAAAAAACATGGAGATAGGTACTAGAAATCTTGAAATTTTTGTAAACAACAATCCAGTTGCTAGAGTCGGGTAGGAACTAGCCTATCTGTAAGGAGTAGTAACGGAGCCTCTTCTATTTTGTAAGATTATATTTATACTATAAATTATTTAGGAATTATATAAAAAAACATGGAGATAGGTACTAGAAATCTTGAAATTTTTTGTAAACAACAATCCAGTTGCTAGAGTCGGGTAGGAACTAGCCTATCTGTAAGGAGTAGTAACAGGGCCTCTCCTATTTTGTAAGATTATATTTATACTATGAATTATTTAGGAATTATATAAAAAAACATGGAGATAGGTACTAGAAATCTTGAAATTTTTTGTAAACAACAATCCAGTTGCTAGAGTCGGGTAGGAACTAGCCTATCTGTAAGGAGTAGTAACAGGGCCTCTCCTATTTTGTAAGATTATATTTATACTATGAATTATTTAGGAATTATATAAAAAAACATGGAGATAGGTACTAGAAATCTTGAAATTTTTTGTAAACAACAATCCAGTTGCTAGAGTCAGGAAGGAACTAGCCTATCTGTAAGGAGTAGTTTCGAAGCCTCTTCTATTTTGTAAGATTATATTTATACTATAAATTATTTAGCAATTATATAAAAAACATGGAGATAGGTACTAGAAATCTTGAAATTTTTTGTAAACAACAATCCAGTTCCTAGAGTCGGGTAGGAACTAGCCTAACTGTAAGGAGTAGTAACGGAGCCTCTTCTATTTTGTAAGATTATATTTATACTATGAATTATTTAGGAATTATATAAAAAAACATGGAGATAGGTACTAGAAATCTTGAAATTTTTTGTAAACAACAATCCAGTTGCTAGAGTCGGGTAGGAACTAGCCTATCTGTAAGGAGTAGTAACGGAGCCTCTTCTATTTTTTAAGATTTTTTTTACACTATAAATTATTTAGGAATTAAATAAAAAAACATGGAGATAGGTACTAGAAATCTTGAAATTTTTTGTAAACAACAATCCAGTTACTAGAGTCAGGTAAGAACTAGCCTATCTGTAAGGAGTAGTAACGGAGCCTCTCCTATTTTGTAAGATTGTATTTATACTATAAATTATTTAGGAATTATATAAAAAAACATGGAGATAGGTACTAGAAATCTTGAAATTTTTTGTAAACAACAATCCAGTTGCTAGAGTCGGGTAGGAACTAGCCTATCTGTAAGGAGTAGTAACGGAGCCTCTTCTATTTTGTAAGATTATATTTATACTATAAATTATTTAGGAATTATATAAAAAAACATGGAGATAGGTACTAGAAATCTTGAAATTTTTTGTAAACAACAATCCAGTTGCTAGAGTCGGGTAGGAACTAGCCTATCTGTAAGGAGTAGTAACAGGGCCTCTCCTATTTTGTAAGATTATATTTATACAATGAATTATTTAGGAATTATATAAAAAAACATGGAGATAGGTACTAGAAATCTTGAAATTTTTTGTAAACAACAATCCAGTTGCTAGAGTCGGGTAGGAACTAGCCTATCTGTAAGGAGTAGTAACGAAGCCTTTTTCATTTTGTAAGATTATATTTATACTATAAATTATTTAGCAATTATATAAAAAAAACATGGAGATAGGTACTAGAAATCTTGAAATTTTTTGTAAACAACAATCCAGTTGCTAAAGTCGGGTAGGAACTAGCCTATCTGTAAGGAGTAGTAACGGAGCCTCTCCTATTTTGTAAAATTATATTTATACTATAAATTATTTAGGAATTAGAAAAAAAAAACATGGAGATAGGTACTAGAAATCTTGAAATTTTTTGTAAACAACAATCCAGTTGCTAGAGTCGGGTAGGAACTAGCCTAACTGTAAGGAGTAGTAACGGAGCCTCTTCTATTTTGAAGATTATATTTATACTATAAATTATTTAGGAATTATATAAAATAACATGGAGATAAACTAGAAATCTTGAAATTTTTTGTAAACAACAATCCAGTTGCTAGAGTCGGGTAGGAACTAGCCTATCTGTAAGGAGTAGTAACGGAGCCTCTTCTATTTTTTAAGATTTTTTTTTATACTATAAATTATTTAGGAATTATATAAAAAAACATGGAGATAGGTACTAGAAATCTTGAAATTTTTTGTAAACAACAATCCAGTTGCTAGAGTCGGGTAGGAACTAGCCTAACTGTAAGGAGTAGTAACGGTGCCTCTTCTATTTTGTAAGATTATATTTATACTATAAATTATTTAGGAATTATATAAAAAAACATGGAGATAGGTACTAGAAATCTTGAAATTTTTTGTAAACAACAATCCAGTTGCTAGAGTCGGGTAGGAACTAGCCTATCTGTAAGGAGTAGTAACGGAGCCTCTTCTATTTTTTAAGATTTTTTTTTATACTATAAATTATTTAGGAATTATATAAAAAAACATGGAGATAGGTACTAGAAATCTGGAAATTTTTTGTAAACAACAATCCAGTTGCTAGAGTCGGGTAGGAACTAGCCTATCTGTAAGGAGTAGTAACGGAGCCTCTCCTATTTTGTAAGATTATATTTATACTATGAATTATTTAGGAATTATATAAAAAAACATGGAGATAGGTACTAGAAATCTTGAAATTTTTTTTAAACAACAATCCAGTTGCTAGAGTCGGGTAGGAACTAGCCTATCTGTAAGGAGTAGTAACGAAGCCTCTTCTCTTTTGTAAGATTATATTTATACTATAAATTATTTAGGAATTATATAAAAAAAACATGGAGATAGGTACTAGAAATCTTGAAATTTTTTGTAAACAACAATCCAGTTGCTAGAGTCGGGTAGGAACTAGCCTAACTGTAAGGAGTAGTAACGGAGCCTCTTCTATTTTTTAAGATTTTTTTTATACTATAAATTATTTAGGAATTAAATATAAAAACATGGAGATAGGTACTAGAAATCTTGAAATTTTTTGTAAACAACAATCCAGTTACTAGAGTCAGGTAGGAACTAGCCTATCTGTAAGGAGTAGTAACGGAGCCTCTCCTATTTTGTAAGATTGTATTTATACTATAAATTATTTAGGAATTATATAGAAAAACATGGAGATAGGTACTAGAAATCTTGAAATTTTTTGTAAACAACAATCCAGTTGCTAGAGTCAGGAAGGAACTAGCCTATCTGTAAGGAGTAGTTTCGAAGCCTCTTCTATTTTGTAAGATTATATTTATACTATAAATTATTTAGCAATTATATAAAAAACATGGAGATAGGTACTAGAAATCTTGAAATTTTTTGTAAACAACAATATAGTTGCTAGAGTCGGGTAGGAACTAGCCTAACTGTAAGGAGTAGTAACGGAGCCTCTTCTATTTTGTAAGATTATATTTATACTATGAATTATTTAGGAATTATATAAAAAAACATGGAGATAGGTACTAGAAATCTTGAAATTTTTTGTAAACCACAATCCAGTTGCTAGAGTCGGGTAGGAACTAGCCTATCTGTAAGGAGTAGTAACGGAGCCTCTTCTATTTTTTAAGATTTTTTTTATACTATAAATTATTTACGAATTAAATAAAAAAACATGGAGATAGGTACTAGAAATCTTGAAATTTTTTGTAAACAACAATCCAGTTACTAGAGTCAGGTAGGAACTAGCCTATCTGTAAGGAGTAGTAACGGAGCCTCTCCTATTTTGTAAGATTGTATTTATACTATAAATTATTTAGGAATTATATAAAAAAACATGGAGATAGGTACTAGAAATCTTGAAATTTTTGTAAACAACAATCCAGTTGCTAGAGTCGGGTAGGAACTAGCCTATCTGTAAGGAGTAGTAACGGAGCCTCTTCTATTTTGTAAGATTATATTTATACTATAAATTATTTAGGAATTATATAAAAAAACATGGAGATAGGTACTAGAAATCTTGAAATTTTTTGTAAACAACAATCCAGTTGCTAGAGTCGGGTAGGAACTAGCCTATCTGTAAGGAGTAGTAACAGGGCCTCTCCTATTTTGTAAGATTATATTTATACTATGAATTATTTAGGAATTATATAAAAAAACATGGAGATAGGTACTAGAAATCTTGAAATTTTTTGTAAACAACAATCCAGTTGCTAGAGTCGGGTAGGAACTAGCCTATCTGTAAGGAGTAGTAACGGAGCCTCTCCTATTTTGTAAGATTATATTTATACTATGAATTATTTAGGAATTATATAAAAAAACATGGAGATAGGTACTAGAAATCTTGAAATTTTTTTTAAACAACAATCCAGTTGCTAGAGTCGGGTAGGAACTAGCCTATCTGTAAGGAGTAGTAACGAAGCCTCTTCTCTTTTGTAAGATTATATTTATACTATAAATTATTTAGGAATTATATAAAAAAAACATGGAGATAGGTACTAGAAATCTTGAAATTTTTTGTAAACAACAATCCAGTTGCTAGAGTCGGGTAGGAACTAGCCTAACTGTAAGGAGTAGTAACGGAGCCTCTTCTATTTTTTAAGATTTTTTTTATACTATAAATTATTTAGGAATTAAATATAAAAACATGGAGATAGGTACTAGAAATCTTGAAATTTTTTGTAAACAACAATCCAGTTACTAGAGTCAGGTAGGAACTAGCCTATCTGTAAGGAGTAGTAACGGAGCCTCTCCTATTTTGTAAGATTGTATTTATACTATAAATTATTTAGGAATTATATAGAAAAACATGGAGATAGGTACTAGAAATCTTGAAATTTTTTGTAAACAACAATCCAGTTGCTAGAGTCAGGAAGGAACTAGCCTATCTGTAAGGAGTAGTTTCGAAGCCTCTTCTATTTTGTAAGATTATATTTATACTATAAATTATTTAGCAATTATATAAAAAACATGGAGATAGGTACTAGAAATCTTGAAATTTTTTGTAAACAACAATCCAGTTGCTAGAGTCGGGTAGGAACTAGCCTAACTGTAAGGAGTAGTAACGGAGCCTCTTCTATTTTGTAAGATTATATTTATACTATGAATTATTTAGGAATTATATAAAAAAACATGGAGATAGGTACTAGAAATCTTGAAATTTTTTGTAAACCACAATCCAGTTGCTAGAGTCGGGTAGGAACTAGCCTATCTGTAAGGAGTAGTAACGGAGCCTCTTCTATTTTTTAAGATTTTTTTTATACTATAAATTATTTACGAATTAAATAAAAAAACATGGAGATAGGTACTAGAAATCTTGAAATTTTTTGTAAACAACAATCCAGTTACTAGAGTCAGGTAGGAACTAGCCTATCTGTAAGGAGTAGTAACGGAGCCTCTCCTATTTTGTAAGATTGTATTTATACTATAAATTATTTAGGAATTATATAAAAAAACATGGAGATAGGTACTAGAAATCTTGAAATTTTTGTAAACAACAATCCAGTTGCTAGAGTCGGGTAGGAACTAGCCTATCTGTAAGGAGTAGTAACGGAGCCTCTTCTATTTTGTAAGATTATATTTATACTATAAATTATTTAGGAATTATATAAAAAAACATGGAGATAGGTACTAGAAATCTTGAAATTTTTTGTAAACAACAATCCAGTTGCTAGAGTCGGGTAGGAACTAGCCTATCTGTAAGGAGTAGTAACAGGGCCTCTCCTATTTTGTAAGATTATATTTATACTATGAATTATTTAGGAATTATATAAAAAAACATGGAGATAGGTACTAGAAATCTTGAAATTTTTTGTAAACAACAATCCAGTTGCTAGAGTCGGGTAGGAACTAGCCTATCTGTAAGGAGTAGTAACGGAGCCTCTCCTATTTTGTAAGATTATATTTATACTATGAATTATTTAGGAATTATATAAAAAAACATGGAGATAGGTACTAGAAATCTTGAAATTTTTTTTAAACAACAATCCAGTTGCTAGAGTCGGGTAGGAACTAGCCTATCTGTAAGGAGTAGTAACGAAGCCTCTTCTCTTTTGTAAGATTATATTTATACTATAAATTATTTAGGAATTATATAAAAAAAACATGGAGATAGGTACTAGAAATCTTGAAATTTTTTGTAAACAACAATCCAGTTGCTAGAGTCGGGTAGGAACTAGCCTAACTGTAAGGAGTAGTAACGGAGCCTCTTCTATTTTTTAAGATTTTTTTTATACTATAAATTATTTAGGAATTAAATATAAAAACATGGAGATAGGTACTAGAAATCTTGAAATTTTTTGTAAACAACAATCCAGTTACTAGAGTCAGGTAGGAACTAGCCTATCTGTAAGGAGTAGTAACGGAGCCTCTCCTATTTTGTAAGATTGTATTTATACTATAAATTATTTAGGAATTATATAGAAAAACATGGAGATAGGTACTAGAAATCTTGAAATTTTTTGTAAACAACAATCCAGTTGCTAGAGTCAGGAAGGAACTAGCCTATCTGTAAGGAGTAGTTTCGAAGCCTCTTCTATTTTGTAAGATTATATTTATACTATAAATTATTTAGCAATTATATAAAAAACATGGAGATAGGTACTAGAAATCTTGAAATTTTTTGTAAACAACAATCCAGTTGCTAGAGTCGGGTAGGAACTAGCCTAACTGTAAGGAGTAGTAACGGAGCCTCTTCTATTTTGTAAGATTATATTTATACTATGAATTATTTAGGAATTATATAAAAAAACATGGAGATAGGTACTAGAAATCTTGAAATTTTTTGTAAACCACAATCCAGTTGCTAGAGTCGGGTAGGAACTAGCCTATCTGTAAGGAGTAGTAACGGAGCCTCTTCTATTTTTTAAGATTTTTTTTATACTATAAATTATTTACGAATTAAATAAAAAAACATGGAGATAGGTACTAGAAATCTTGAAATTTTTTGTAAACAACAATCCAGTTACTAGAGTCAGGTAGGAACTAGCCTATCTGTAAGGAGTAGTAACGGAGCCTCTCCTATTTTGTAAGATTGTATTTATACTATAAATTATTTAGGAATTATATAAAAAAACATGGAGATAGGTACTAGAAATCTTGAAATTTTTGTAAACAACAATCCAGTTGCTAGAGTCGGGTAGGAACTAGCCTATCTGTAAGGAGTAGTAACGGAGCCTCTTCTATTTTGTAAGATTATATTTATACTATAAATTATTTAGGAATTATATAAAAAAACATGGAGATAGGTACTAGAAATCTTGAAATTTTTTGTAAACAACAATCCAGTTGCTAGAGTCGGGTAGGAACTAGCCTATCTGTAAGGAGTAGTAACAGGGCCTATCCTATTTTGTAAGATTATATTTATACTATGAATTATTTAGGAATTATATAAAAAAACATGGAGATAGGTACTAGAAATCTTGAAATTTTTTGTAAACAACAATCCAGTTGCTAGAGTCGGGTAGGAACTAGCCTATCTGTAAGGAGTAGTAACAGGGCCTCTCCTATTTTGTAAGATTATATTTATACTATGAATTATTTAGGAATTATATAAAAAAACATGGAGATAGGTACTAGAAATCTTGAAATTTTTTGTAAACAACAATCCAGTTGCTAGAGTCGGGTAGGAACTAGCCTATCTGTAAGGAGTAGTAACGAAGCCTTTTTCATTTTGTAAGATTATATTTATACTATAAATTATTTAGCAATTATATAAAAAAAACATGGAGATAGGTACTAGAAATCTTGAAATTTTTTGTAAACAACAATCCAGTTGCTAAAGTCGGGTAGGAACTAGCCTATCTGTAAGGAGTAGTAACGGAGCCTCTCCTATTTTGTAAAATTATATTTATACTATAAATTATTTAGGAATTATATAAAAAAACATGGAGATAGGTACTAGAAATCTTGAAATTTTTTGTAAACAACAATCCAGTTGCTAGAGTCGGGTAGGAACTAGCCTAACTGTAAGGAGTAGTAACGGAGCCTCTTCTATTTTGTAAGATTATATTTATACTATAAATTATTTAGGAATTATATAAAATAACATGGAGATAAACTAGAAATCTTGAAATTTTTTGTAAACAACAATCCAGTTGCTAGAGTCGGGTAGGAACTAGCCTATCTGTAAGGAGTAGTAACGGAGCCTCTTCTATTTTTTAAGATTTTTTTTTATACTATAAATTATTTAGGAATTATATAAAAAAACATGGAGATAGGTACTAGAAATCTTGAAATTTTTTGTAAACAACAATCCAGTTGCTAGAGTCGGGTAGGAACTAGCCTAACTGTAAGGAGTAGTAACGGAGCCTCTTCTATTTTGTAAGATTATATTTATACTATAAATTATTTAGGAATTATATAAAAAAACATGGAGATAGGTACTAGAAATCTTGAAATTTTTTGTAAACAACAATCCAGTTGCTAGAGTCGGGTAGGAACTAGCCTATCTGTAAGGAGTAGTAACGGAGCCTCTTCTATTTTTTAAGATTTTTTTTTATACTATAAATTATTTAGGAATTATATAAAAAAACATGGAGATAGGTACTAGAAATCTTGAAATTTTTTGTAAACAACAATCCAGTTGCTAGAGTCGGGTAGGAACTAGCCTATCTGTAAGGAGTAGTAACGGAGCCTCTCCTATTTTGTAAGATTATATTTATACTATGAATTATTTAGGAATTATATAAAAAAACATGGAGATAGGTACTAGAAATCTTGAAATTTTTTTTAAACAACAATCCAGTTGCTAGAGTCGGGTAGGAACTAGCCTATCTGTAAGGAGTAGTAACGAAGCCTCTTCTCTTTTGTAAGATTATATTTATACTATAAATTATTTAGGAATTATATAAAAAAAACATGGAGATAGGTACTAGAAATCTTGAAATTTTTTGTAAACAACAATCCAGTTGCTAGAGTCGGGTAGGAACTAGCCTAACTGTAAGGAGTAGTAACGGAGCCTCTTCTATTTTCTAAGATTATATTTATACTATAAATTATTTAGGAATTATATAAAAAAATATGGAGATATGTACTAGAAATCTTGAAATTTTTTGTAAACAACAATCCAGTTGCTAAAGTCGGGTAGGAACTAGCCTATCTGTAAGGAGTAGTAACGAAGCCTCTTCTATTTTTTAAGATTATATTTATACTATAAATTATTTAGGAATTATATAGAAAAACATGGAGATAGGTACTAGAAATCTTGAAATTTTTTGTAAACAACAATCCAGTTGCTAGAGTCAGGAAGGAACTAGCCTATCTGTAAGGAGTAGTAACGAAGCCTCTTCTATTTTGTAAGATTATATTTATACTATAAATTATTTAGCAATTATATAAAAAAACATGGAGATAGGTACTAGAAATCTTGAAATTTTTTTGTAAACAACAATCCAGTTGCTAGAGTCGGGTAGGAACTAGCCTAACTGTAAGGAGTAGTAACGGAGCCTCTTCTATTTTGTAAGATTATATTTATACTATGAATTATTTAGGAATTATATAAAAAAACATGGAGATAGGTACTAGAAATCTTGAAATTTTTTGTAAACAACAATCCAGTTACTAGAGTCAGGTAGGAACTAGCCTATCTGTAAGGAGTAGTAACGGAGCCTCTCCTATTTTGTAAGATTGTATTTATACTATAAATTATTTAGGAATTATATAGAAAAACATGGAGATAGGTACTAGAAATCTTGAAATTTTTTGTAAACAACAATCCAGTTGCTAGAGTCAGGAAGGAACTAGCCTATCTGTAAGGAGTAGTTTCGAAGCCTCTTCTATTTTGTAAGATTATATTTATACTATAAATTATTTAGCAATTATATAAAAAACATGGAGATAGGTACTAGAAATCTTGAAATTTTTTGTAAACAACAATCCAGTTGCTAGAGTCGGGTAGGAACTAGCCTAACTGTAAGGAGTAGTAACGGAGCCTCTTCTATTTTGTAAGATTATATTTATACTATGAATTATTTAGGAATTATATAAAAAAACATGGAGATAGGTACTAGAAATCTTGAAATTTTTGGTAAACCACAATCCAGTTGCTAGAGTCGGGTAGGAACTAGCCTATCTGTAAGGAGTAGTAACGGAGCCTCTTCTATTTTTTAAGATTTTTTTTATACTATAAATTATTTACGAATTAAATAAAAAAACATGGAGATAGGTACTAGAAATCTTGAAATTTTTTGTAAACAACAATCCAGTTACTAGAGTCAGGTAGGAACTAGCCTATCTGTAAGGAGTAGTAACGGAGCCTCTCCTATTTTGTAAGATTGTATTTATACTATAAATTATTTAGGAATTATATAAAAAAACATGGAGATAGGTACTAGAAATCTTGAAATTTTTGTAAACAACAATCCAGTTGCTAGAGTCGGGTAGGAACTAGCCTATCTGTAAGGAGTAGTAACGGAGCCTCTTCTATTTTGTAAGATTATATTTATACTATAAATTATTTAGGAATTATATAAAAAAACATGGAGATAGGTACTAGAAATCTTGAAATTTTTTGTAAACAACAATCCAGTTGCTAGAGTCGGGTAGGAACTAGCCTATCTGTAAGGAGTAGTAACAGGGCCTCTCCTATTTTGTAAGATTATATTTATACTATGAATTATTTAGGAATTATATAAAAAAACATGGAGATAGGTACTAGAAATCTTGAAATTTTTTGTAAACAACAATCCAGTTGCTAGAGTCGGGTAGGAACTAGCCTATCTGTAAGGAGTAGTAACAGGGCCTCTCCTATTTTGTAAGATTATATTTATACTATGAATTATTTAGGAATTATATAAAAAAACATGGAGATAGGTACTAGAAATCTTGAAATTTTTTGTAAACAACAATCCAGTTGCTAGAGTCGGGTAGGAACTAGCCTATCTGTAAGGAGTAGTAACGAAGCCTTTTTCATTTTGTAAGATTATATTTATACTATAAATTATTTAGCAATTATATAAAAAAAACATGGAGATAGGTACTAGAAATCTTGAAATTTTTTGTAAACAACAATCCAGTTGCTAAAGTCGGGTAGGAACTAGCCTATCTGTAAGGAGTAGTAACGGAGCCTCTCCTATTTTGTAAAATTATATTTATACTATAAATTATTTAGGAATTATATAAAAAAACATGGAGATAGGTACTAGAAATCTTGAAATTTTTTGTAAACAACAATCCAGTTGCTAGAGTCGGGTAGGAACTAGCCTAACTGTAAGGAGTAGTAACGGAGCCTCTTCTATTTTGTAAGATTATATTTATACTATAAATTATTTAGGAATTATATAAAATAACATGGAGATAAACTAGAAATCTTGAAATTTTTTGTAAACAACAATCCAGTTGCTAGAGTCGGGTAGGAACTAGCCTATCTGTAAGGAGTAGTAACGGAGCCTCTTCTATTTTTTAAGATTTTTTTTTATACTATAAATTATTTAGGAATTATATAAAAAAACATGGAGATAGGTACTAGAAATCTTGAAATTTTTTGTAAACAACAATCCAGTTGCTAGAGTCGGGTAGGAACTAGCCTAACTGTAAGGAGTAGTAACGGAGCCTCTTCTATTTTGTAAGATTATATTTATACTATAAATTATTTAGGAATTATATAAAAAAACATGGAGATAGGTACTAGAAATCTTGAAATTTTTTGTAAACAACAATCCAGTTGCTAGAGTCGGGTAGGAACTAGCCTATCTGTAAGGAGTAGTAACGGAGCCTCTTCTATTTTTTAAGATTTTTTTTTATACTATAAATTATTTAGGAATTATATAAAAAAACATGGAGATAGGTACTAGAAATCTTGAAATTTTTTGTAAACAACAATCCAGTTGCTAGAGTCGGGTAGGAACTAGCCTATCTGTAAGGAGTAGTAACGGAGCCTCTCCTATTTTGTAAGATTATATTTATACTATGAATTATTTAGGAATTATATAAAAAAACATGGAGATAGGTACTAGAAATCTTGAAATTTTTTTTAAACAACAATCCAGTTGCTAGAGTCGGGTAGGAACTAGCCTATCTGTAAGGAGTAGTAACGAAGCCTCTTCTCTTTTGTAAGATTATATTTATACTATAAATTATTTAGGAATTATATAAAAAAAACATGGAGATAGGTACTAGAAATCTTGAAATTTTTTGTAAACAACAATCCAGTTGCTAGAGTCGGGTAGGAACTAGCCTAACTGTAAGGAGTAGTAACGGAGCCTCTTCTATTTTCTAAGATTATATTTATACTATAAATTATTTAGGAATTATATAAAAAAATATGGAGATATGTACTAGAAATCTTGAAATTTTTTGTAAACAACAATCCAGTTGCTAAAGTCGGGTAGGAACTAGCCTATCTGTAAGGAGTAGTAACGAAGCCTCTTCTATTTTTTAAGATTATATTTATACTATAAAATATTTAGGAATTATATAGAAAAACATGGAGATAGGTACTAGAAATCTTGAAATTTTTTGTAAACAACATTCCAGTTGCTAGAGTCAGGAAGGAACTAGCCTATCTGTAAGGAGTAGTAACGAAGCCTCTTCTATTTTGTAAGATTATATTTATACTATAAATTATTTAGCAATTATATAAAAAAACATGGAGATAGGTACTAGAAATCTTGAAATTTTTTGTAAACAACAATCCAGTTGCTAGAGTCGGGTAGGAACTAGCCTAACTGTAAGGAGTAGTAACGGAGCCTCTTCTATTTTGTAAGATTATATTTATACTATGAATTATTTAGGAATTATATAAAAAAACATGGAGATAGGTAATAGAAATCTTGAAATTTTTTGTAAACAACAATCCAGTTGCTAGAGTCGGGTAGGAACTAGCCTATCTGTAAGGAGTTGTAACGGAGCCTCTTCTATTTTTTAAGATTTTTTTTATACTATAAATTATTTAGGAATTAAATAAAAAAACATGGAGATAGGTACTAGAAATCTTGAAATTTTTTGTAAACAACAATCCAGTTACTAGAGTCAGGTAGGAACTAGCCTATCTGTAAGGAGTAGTAACGGAGCCTCTCCTATTTTGTAAGATTGTATTTATACTATAAATTATTTAGGAATTATATAGAAAAACATGGAGATAGGTACTAGAAATCTGGAAATTTTTTGTAAACAACAATCCAGTTGCTAAAGTCAGGAAGGAACTAGCCTATCTGTAAGGAGTAGTTTCGAAGCCTCTTCTATTTTGTAAGATTATATTTATACTATAAATTATTTAGCAATTATATAAAAAACATGGAGATAGGTACTAGAAATCTTGAAATTTTTTGTAAACAACAATCCAGTTGCTAGAGTCGGGTAGGAACTAGCCTATCTGTAAGGAGTAGTAACGGAGCCTCTTCTATTTTTTAAGATTTTTTTTATACTATAAATTATTTAGGAATTATATAAAAAAACATGGAGATAGGTACTAGAAATCTTGAAATTTTTTTTAAACAACAATGCAGTTGCTAGAGTCGGGTAGGAACTAGCCTATCTGTAAGGAGTAGTAACGAAGCCTCTTCTATTTTGTAAGATTATATTTATACTATAAATTATTTAGGAATTATATAAAAAAACATGGAGATAGGTACTAGAAATCTTGAAATTTTTTGTAAACAACAATCCAGTTGCTAGATTCGGGTAGGAACTAGCCTAACTGTAAGGAATAGTAACGGAGCCTCTTCCATTTTGTAAGATTATATTTATACTATAAATTATTTAGGAATTATATAAAAAAAACATGGAGATAGGTACTAGAAATCTTGAAATTTTTTGTAAACAACAATCCAGTTGCTAGAGTCGGGTAGGAACTAGCCTAACTGTAAGGAGTAGTAACGGAGCCTCTTCTATTTTGTAAGATTATATTTATACTATAAATTATTTAGGAATTATATAAAAAAACATGGAGATAGGTACTAGAAATCTTGAAATTTTTTGTAAACAACAATCCAGTTGCTAGAGTCGGGTAGGAACTAGCCTATCTGTAAGGAGTAGTAACGGAGCCTCTTCTATTTTCTAAGATTATATTTATACTATAAATTATTTAGGAATTATATAGAAAAACATGGAGATAGGTACTAGAAATCTTGAAACTTTTTGTAAACAACAATCCAGTTGCTAGAGTCGGGTAGGAACTAGCCTATCTGTAAGGAGTAGTAACGGAGCCTCTCCTATTTTGTAAGATTATATTTATACTATAAATTATTTAGGAATTATATAAAAAAAACATGGAGATAGGTACTAGAAATCTTGAAATTTTTTGTAAACAACAATCCAGTTGCTAGAGTCGGGTAGGAACTAGCCTAACTGTAAGGAGTAGTAACGGAGCCTCTTCTATTTTCTAAGATTATATTTATACTATAAATTATTTAGGAATTATATAAAAAAACATGGAGATAGGTACTAGAAATCTTGAATTTTTTTGTAAACAACAATATAGTTGCTAGAGTCGGGTAGGAACTAGCCTAACTGTAAGGAGTAGTAAAGGAGCCTCTTCTATTTTCTAAGATTATATTTATACTATAAATTATTTAGGAATTATATAAAAAAACATGGAGATAGGTACTAGAAATCTTGAAATTTTTTGTAAACAACAATCCAGTTGCTAGAGTCGGGTAGGAACTAGCCTATCTGTAAGGAGTAGTAACGGAGCCTCTTCTATTTTTTAAGATTATATTTATACTATAAATTATTTAGGAATTATATAAAAAAACATGGAGATAGGTACTAGAAATCTTGAAACTTTTTGTAAACAACAATCAAGTTGCTAGAGTCGGGTAGGAACTAGCCTATCTGTAAGGAGTAGTAACGGAGCCTCTCCTATTTTAAAAGATTATATTTATTCTTTAAATTATTTAGGAATTATATAAAAAAACATGGAGATAGGTACTAGAAATTTGGAATTTTTTTGTAAACAACAATCCAGTTGCTAGAGTCGGTTAGGAACTAGCCTATCTGTAAGGAGTAGTAACGGAGCCTCTTTTATTTTTCAAGATTATATTTATACTATAAATTATTTAGGAATTATATAAAAAAACATGGAGATAGGTACTAGAAATCTTGAAATTTTTTGTAAACAACAATCCAGTTGCTAGAGTCGGGTAGGAACTAGCCTATCTGTAAGGAGTAGTAACGGAGCCTCTCCTATTTTGTAAGATTATATTTATTCTATAAATTATTTAGGAATTATATAAAAAAACAAGGAGAAAGGTACTAGAAATCCTAAAATTATTTGTAAACAACAATCCAGTTGCTAGAGTCGGGTAGGAACTAGCCTATCTGTAAGGAGTAGTAACGGAGCCTCTCCTATTTTGTAAGATTATATTTATACTATAAATTATTTAGGAATTATATAAAAAAAACATGGAGATAGGTACTAGAAATCTTGAAATTTTTGGTAAACAACAATCCAGTTGCTAGAGTCGGGTAGGAACTAGCCTAACTGTAAGAAGTAGTAACGAAGCCTCTTCTCTTTTGTAAGATTATATTTATACTATAAATTATTTAGCAATTATATAAAAAAAACATGGAGATAGGTACTAGAAATCTTGAAATTTTTTGTAAACAACAATCCAGTTGCTAGAGTCGGGTAGGAACTAGCCTAACTGTAAGGAGTAGTAACGGAGCCTCTTCTATTTTCTAAGATTATATTTATAATATAAATTATTTAGGAATTATATAAAAAAACATGGTTTTGGTACTAGAAATCTTGAAATTTTTTGTAAACAACAATCCAGTTGCTAGAGTCGGGTAGGAACTAGCCTATCTGTAAGGAGTAGTAACGGAGCCTCTCTTATTTTGTAAGATTGTATTTATACTATAAATTATTTAGGAATTATATAAAAAAACATGGAGATAGGAACTAGAAATCTTAAAATTTTTTGTAAACAACAATCCAGTTGCTAGAGTCGGGTAGGAACTAGCCTATCTGTAAGGAGTAGTAACGGAGCCTCTTCTATTTTGTAAGATTATATTTATACTATAAATTATTTAGGAATTATATAAAAAAACATGGAGATAGGTACTAGAAATCTTGAAATTTTTTGTAAACAACAATCCAGTTGCCTGAGTCGGGTAGGAACAAGCCTATCTGTAAGGAGTAGTAACGGAGCCTCTCTTATTTTGTAAGATTGTATTTATACTATAAATTATTTAGGAATTATATAAAAAAACATGGAGATAGGAACTAGAAATCTTAAAATTTTTTATAAACAACAATCCAGTTGCTAGAGTCGGGTAGGAACTAGCCTATCTGTAAGGAGTAGTAACGGAGCCTCTTCTATTTTGTAAGATTATATTTATACTATAAATTATTTAGGAATTATATAAAAAAACATGGAGATAGGTACTAGAAATCTTGAAATTTTTTGTAAACAACAATCCAGTTGCCTGAGTCGGGTAGGAACAAGCCTATCTGTAAGGAGTAGTAACGGAGCCTCTCCTATTTTGTAAGATTATATTTATACTATGAATTATTTAGGAATTATATAAAAAAACATGGAGATAGGTACTAGAAATCTTGAAATTTTTTTTAAACAACAATCCAGTTGCTAGAGTCGGGTAGGAACTAGCCTATCTGTAAGGAGTAGTATCGAAGCCTCTTCTCTTTTGTAAGATTATATTTATACTATAAATTATTTAGGAATTATATAAAAAAAACATGGAGATAGGTACTAGAAATCTTGAAATTTTTTGTAAACAACAATCCAGTTGCTAAAGTCGGGTAGGAACTAGCCTATCTGTAAGGAGTAGTAACGGAGCCTATCCTATTTTGTAAGATTATATTTATACTATAAATTATTTAGGAATTATATAAAAAAACATGGAGATAGGTACTAGAAATCTTGAAACTTTTTGTAAACAACAATCAAGTTGCTAGAGTCGGGTAGGAACTAGCCTATCTGTAAGGAGTAGTAACGGAGCCTCTCCTATTTTAAAAGATTATATTTATTCTATAAATTATTTAGGAATTATATAAAAAAACATGGAGATAGGTACTAGAAATTTGGAAATTTTTTGTAAACAACAATCCAGTTGCTAGAGTCGGTTAGGAACTAGCCTATCTGTAAGGAGTAGTAACGGAGCCTCTTTTATTTTTCAAGATTATATTTATACTATAAATTATTTATGAATTATATAAAAAAACAAGGAGAAAGGTACTAGAAATCCTAAAATTATTTGTAAACAACAATCCAGTTGCTAGAGTCGGGTAGGAACTAGCCTATCTCTAAGGAGGAGTAACGGAGCCTCTCCTATTTTGTAAGATTATATTTATACTATAAATTATTTAGGAATTATATAAAAAAAACATGGAGATAGGTACTAGAAATCTTGAAATTTTTGGTAAACAACAATCCAGTTGCTAGAGTCGGGTAGGAACTAGCCTAACTGTAAGGAGTAGTAACGAAGCCTCTTCTCTTTTGTAAGATTATATTTATACTATAAATTATTTAGCAATTATATAAAAAAAACATGGAGATAGGTACTAGAAATCTTGAAATTTTTTGTAAACAACAATCCAGTTGCTAGAGTCGGGTAGGAACTAGCCTAACTGTAAGGAGTAGTAAGGGAGCCTCTTCTATTTTCTAAGATTATATTTATAATATAAATTATTTAGGAATTATATAAAAAAACATGGTTTTGGTACTAGAAATCTTGAAATTTTTTGTAAACAACAATCCAGTTGCTAGAGTCGGGTAGGAACTAGCCTATCTGTAAGGAGTAGTAACGGAGCCTCTCTTATTTTGTAAGATTGTATTTATACTATAAATTATTTAGGAATTATATAAAAAAACATGGAGATAGGAACTAGAAATCTTAAATTTTTTTGTAAACAACAATCCAGTTGCTAGAGTCGGGTAGGAACTAGCCTATCTGTAAGGAGTAGTAACGGAGCCTCTTCTATTTTGTAAGATTATATTTATACTATAAATTATTTAGGAATTATATAAAAAAACATGGAGATAGGTACTAGAAATCTTGAAATTTTTTGTAAACAACAATCCAGTTGCCTGAGTCGGGTAGGAACAAGCTTATCTGTAAGGAGTAGTAACGGAGCCTCTCCTATTTTGTAAGATTATATTTATACTATGAATTATTTAGGAATTATATAAAAAAACATGGAGATAGGTACTAGAAATCTTGAAATTTTTTTTAAACAACAATCCAGTTGCTAGAGTCGGGTAGGAACTAGCCTATCTGTAAGGAGTAGTATCGAAGCCTCTTCTCTTTTGTAAGATTATATTTATACTATAAATTATTTAGGAATTATATAAAAAAAACATGGAGATAGGTACTAGAAATCTTGAAATTTTTTGTAAACAACAATCCAGTTGCTAAAGTCGGGTAGGAACTAGCCTATCTGTAAGGAGTAGTAACGGAGCCTATCCTATTTTGTAAGATTATATTTATACTATAAATTATTTAGGAATTATATAAAAAAAACTTGGAGATAGGTACTAGAAATCTTGAAATTTTTTGTAAACAACAATCCAGTTGCTAGAGTCGGGTAGGAACTAGCCTAACTGTAAGGAGTAGTAACGGAGCCTCTTCTATTTTCTAAGATTATATTTATACTATAAATTATTTAGGAATTATATAAAAAAACATGGAGATAGGTACTAGAAATCTTGAAACTTTTTGTAAACAACAATCCAGTTGCTAGAGTCGGGTAGGAAATAGCCTATCTGTAAGGAGTAGTAACGGAGCCTCTCCTATTTTGTAAGATTAGATTTATATTATAAATTATTTAGGAATTATATAAAAAAAACTTGGAGATAGGTACTAGAAATCTTGAAATTTTTGGTAAACAACAATCCAGTTGCTAGAGTCGGGTAGGAACTAGCCTAACTGTAAGGAGTAGTAACGGAGCCTCTTCTATTTTCTAAGATTATATAAATACTATCAATTATTTAGGAATTATATAAAAAAATATGGAGATATGTACTAGAAATCTTGAAATTTTTTGTAAACAACAATCCAGTTGCTAGAGTCGGGTAGGAACTAGCCTATCTGTAAGGAGTAGTAACGGAGCCTCTTCTATTTTTTAAGATTATATTTATACTATAAATTATTTAGGAATTATATAAAAAAACATGGAGATAGGTACTAGAAATCTTGAAACTTTTTGTAAACAACAATCCAGTTGCTAGAGTCGGGTAGGAAATACCCTATCTGTAAGGAGTAGTAATGGAGCCTCTCCTATTTTGTAAGATTATATTTATACTATGAATTATTTAGGACTTATATAAAAAAACATGGAGATAGGTACTAGAAATCTTGAAATTTTTTGTAAACAACAATCCAGTTGCCCGATTCGGGTAGGAACTAGCCTATCTGTAAGGAGTAGTAACGAAGCCTCTTCTATTTTGTAAGATTATATTTATACTATAAATTATTTAGGAGTTATATAAAAAAAACATGGAGATAGGTACTAGAAATCTGGAAATTTTTTGTAAACAACAATCCAGTTGCTAGAGTCGGGTAGGAACTAGCCTATCTGTAAGGAGTAGTAACGAAGCCTCTTCTCTTTTGTAAGATTAAATTTATACTATAAATTATTTAGGAATTATATAAAAAAAACATGGAGATAGGTACTAGAAATCTTGAAATTTTTTGTAAACAACAATCCAGTTGCTAAAGTCGGGTAGGAACTAGCCTATCTGTAAGGAGTAGTAACGGAGCCTCTCCTATTTTGTAAGATTATATTTATACTATAAATTATTTAGGAATTATATAAAAAAAACTTGGAGATAGGTACTAGAAATCTTGAAATTTTTTGTAAACAACAATCCAGTTGCTAGAGTCGGGTAGGAACTAGCCTAACTGTAAGGAGTAGTAACGGAGCCTCTTCTATTTTCTAAGATTATATTTATACTATAAATTATTTAGGAATTATATAAAAAAATATGGAGATATGTACTAGAAATCTTGAAATTTTTTGTAAACAACAATCCAATTGCTAGAGTCGGGTAGGATCTAGCTTATCTGTAAGGAGTAGTAACGGAGCCTCTTCTCTTTTGTAAGATTATATTTATACTATAAATTATTTAGGAATTATATAAAAAAACATGGAGATAGGTATTAGAAATCTTGAAATTTTTTGTAAACAACAATACAGTTGCTAAAGTCGGGTAGGAACTAGCCTATCTGTAAGGAGTAGTAACGGAGCCTCTCCTATTTTGTAAGATTATATTTATACTATAAATTATTTAGGAATTATATAAAAAAAACATGGAGATAGGTACTAGAAATCTTGAAATTTTTTGTAAACAACAATCCAGTTGCTAAAGTCGGGTAGGAACTAGCCTAACTGTAAGGAGTAGTAACGGAGCCTCTTCTATTTTGTAAGATTATATTTATACTATAAATTATTTAGGAATTATATAAAAAAACATGGAGATAGGTACAAGAAATCTTGAAATTTTTTCTAAACAACAATCCAGTTGCTAGAGTCGGGTAGGAACTAGCCTATCTGTAAGGAGTAGTGACGGAGCCTCTTCTATTTTTTAAGATTTTTTTTTATACTATAAATTATTTAGGAATTATATAAAAAAACATGGAGATAGGTACTAGAAATCTTGAAATTTTTTGTAAACAACAATCCAGTTGCTAGAGTCGGGTAGGAACTAGCCTATCTGTAAGGAGTAGTAACGAAGCCTCTCCTATTTTGTAAGATTGAATTTATACTATAAATTATTTAGGAATTATATAAAAAAACATTGAGATAGGTACTAGAAATCTTAAAATATTTTGTAAACAACAATCCAGTTGCTAGAGTCGGGTAGGAACTAGCCTATCTGTAAGGAGTAGTAACGGAGCCTCTTCTATTTTTTAAGATTATATTTATACTATAAATTATTTAGGAATTATATAAAAAAACATGGAGATAGGTACTAGAAATCTTGAAATTTTTTGTAAACAACAATCCAGTTGCTAGAGTCGGGTAGGAACTAGCCTATCTGTAAGGAGTAGTAACGGAGCCTCTTCTATTTTTTAAGATTATATTTATACTATAAATTATTTAGGAATTATATAAAAAAACATGGAGATAGGTACTAGAAATCTTGAAATTTTTTGTAAACAACAATCCAGTTGCTAGAGTCGGGTAGGAACTAGCCTAACTGTAAGGAATAGTAACGGAGCCTCTTCCATTTTGTAAGATTATATTTATACTATAAATTATTTAGGAATTATATAAAAAAACATGGAGATAGGTACTAGAAATCTTGAAATTTTTTGTAAACAACAATCCAGTTGCTAGAGTCGGGTAGGAACTAGCCTAACTGTAAGGAGTAGTAACGGAGCCTCTTCTATTTTGTAAGATTATATTTATACTATAAATTATTTAGGAATTATATAAAAAAACATGGAGATAGGTACTAGAAATCTTGAAATTTTTTGTAAACAACAATCCAGTTGCTAGAGTCGGGTAGGAACTAGCCTATCTGTAAGGAGTAGTAACGGAGCCTCTTCTATTTTTTAAGATTTTTTTTTATACTATAAATTATTTAGGAATTATATAAAAAAACATGGAGATAGGTACTAGAAATCTTGAAATTTTTTGTAAACAACAATCCAGTTGCTAGAGTCGGGTAGGAACTAGCCTATCTGTAAGGAGTAGTAACGGAGCCTCTCCTATTTTGTAAGATTATATTTATACTATGAATTATTTAGGAATTATATAAAAAAACATGGAGATAGGTACTAGAAATCTTGAAATTTTTTTTAAACAACAATCCAGTTGCTAGAGTCGGGTAGGAACTAGCCTATCTGTAAGGAGTAGTAACGAAGCCTCTTCTCTTTTGTAAGATTATATTTATACTATAAATTATTTAGGAATTATATAAAAAAAACATGGAGATAGGTACTAGAAATCTTGAAATTTTTTGTAAACAACAATCCAGTTGATAGAGTCGGGTAGGAACTAGCCTAACTGTAAGGAGTAGTAACGGAGCCTCTTCTATTTTGTAAGATTATATTTATACTATAAATTATTTAGGAATTATATAAAAAAACATGGAGATAGGTACTAGAAATCTTGAAATTTTTTGTAAACAACAATCCAGTTGCTAGAGTCGGGTAGGAACTAGCCTATCTGTAAGGAGTAGTAACGGAGCCTCTTCTATTTTTTAAGATTTTTTTTTATACTATAAATTATTTAGGAATTATATAAAAAAACATGGAGATAGGTACTAGAAATCTTGAAATTTTTTGTAAACAACAATCCAGTTGCTAGAGTCGGGTAGGAACTAGCCTATCTGTAAGGAGTAGTAACGGAGCCTCTCCTATTTTGTAAGATTATATTTATACTATGAATTATTTAGGAATTATATAAAAAAACATGGAGATAGGTACTAGAAATCTTGAAATTTTTTTTAAACAACAATCCAGTTGCTAGAGTCGGGTAGGAACTAGCCTATCTGTAAGGAGTAGTAACGAAGCCTCTTCTCTTTTGTAAGATTATATTTATACTATAAATTATTTAGGAATTATATAAAAAAAACATGGAGATAGGTACTAGAAATCTTGAAATTTTTTGTAAACAACAATCCAGTTGCTAGAGTCGGGTAGGAACTAGCCTAACTGTAAGGAGTAGTAACGGAGCCTCTTCTATTTTCTAAGATTATATTTATACTATAAATTATTTAGGAATTATATAAAAAAATATGGAGATATGTACTAGAAATCTTGAAATTTTTTGTAAACAACAATCCAGTTGCTAGAGTCGGGTAGGAACTAGCCTATCTGTAAGGAGTAGTAACGAAGCCTCTTCTATTTTTTAAGATTATATTTATACTATAAATTATTTAGGAATTATATAGAAAAACATGGAGATAGGTACTAGAAATCTTGAAATTTTTTGTAAACAACAATCCAGTTGCTAGAGTCAGGAAGGAACTAGCCTATCTGTAAGGAGTAGTAACGAAGCCTCTTCTATTTTGTAAGATTATATTTATACTATAAATTATTTAGCAATTATATAAAAAAACATGGAGATAGGTACTAGAAATCTTGAAATTTTTTGTAAACAACAATCCAGTTGCTAGAGTCGGGTAGGAACTAGCCTAACTGTAAGGAGTAGTAACGGAGCCTCTTCTATTTTGTAAGATTATATTTATACTATGAATTATTTAGGAATTATATAAAAAAACATGGAGATAGGTACTAGAAATCTTGAAATTTTTTGTAAACAACAATCCAGTTGCTAGAGTCGGGTAGGAACTAGGATATGTGTAAGGAGTAGTAACGGAGCCTCTTCTATTTTTTAAGATTTTTTTTATACTATAAATTATTTAGGAATTAAATAAAAAAACATGGAGATAGGTACTAGAAATCTTGAAATTTTTTGTAAACAACAATCCAGTTACTAGAGTCAGGTAGGAACTAGCCTATCTGTAAGGAGTAGTAACGGAGCCTCTCCTATTTTGTAAGATTGTATTTATACTATAAATTATTTAGGAATTATATAGAAAAACATGGAGATAGGTACTAGAAATCTTGAAATTTTTTGTAAACAACAATCCAGTTACTAGAGTCAGGTAGGAACTAGCCTATCTGTAAGGAGTAGTAACGGAGCCCCTCCTATTTTGTAAGATTGTATTTATACTATAAATTATTTAGGAATTATATAAAAAAACATGGAGATAGGTACTAGAAATCTTGAAATTTTTTGTAAACAACAATCCAGTTGCTAGAGTCGGGTAGGAACTAGCCTATCTGTAAGGAGTAGTAACGGAGCCTCTTCTATTTTGTAAGATTATATTTATACTATAAATTATTTAGGAATTATATAAAAAAACATGGAGATAGGTACTAGAAATCTTGAAATTTTTTGTAAACAACAATCCAGTTGCTAGAGTCGGGTAGGAACTAGCCTATCTGTAAGGAGTAGTAACAGGGCCTCTCCTATTTTGTAAGATTATATTTATACTATGAATTATTTAGGAATTATATAAAAAAACATGGAGATAGGTACTAGAAATCTTGAAATTTTTTGTAAACAACAATCCAGTTGCTAGAGTCAGGAAGGAACTAGCCTATCTGTAAGGAGTAGTTTCGAAGCCTCTTCTATTTTGTAAGATTATATTTATACTATAAATTATTTAGCAATTATATAAAAAACATGGAGATAGGTACTAGAAATCTTGAAATTTTTTGTAAACAACAATCCAGTTCCTAGAGTCGGGTAGGAACTAGCCTAACTGTAAGGAGTAGTAACGGAGCCTCTTCTATTTTGTAAGATTATATTTATACTATGAATTATTTAGGAATTATATAAAAAAACATGGAGATAGGTACTAGAAATCTTGAAATTTTTTGTAAACAACAATCCAGTTGCTAGAGTCGGGTAGGAACTAGCCTATCTGTAAGGAGTAGTAACGGAGCCTCTTCTATTTTTTAAGATTTTTTTTACACTATAAATTATTTAGGAATTAAATAAAAAAACATGGAGATAGGTACTAGAAATCTTGAAATTTTTTGTAAACAACAATCCAGTTACTAGAGTCAGGTAAGAACTAGCCTATCTGTAAGGAGTAGTAACGGAGCCTCTCCTATTTTGTAAGATTGTATTTATACTATAAATTATTTAGGAATTATATAAAAAAACATGGAGATAGGTACTAGAAATCTTGAAATTTTTTGTAAACAACAATCCAGTTGCTAGAGTCGGGTAGGAACTAGCCTATCTGTAAGGAGTAGTAACGGAGCCTCTTCTATTTTGTAAGATTATATTTATACTATAAATTATTTAGGAATTATATAAAAAAACATGGAGATAGGTACTAGAAATCTTGAAATTTTTTGTAAACAACAATCCAGTTGCTAGAGTCGGGTAGGAACTAGCCTATCTGTAAGGAGTAGTAACAGGGCCTCTCCTATTTTGTAAGATTATATTTATACAATGAATTATTTAGGAATTATATAAAAAAACATGGAGATAGGTACTAGAAATCTTGAAATTTTTTGTAAACAACAATCCAGTTGCTAGAGTCGGGTAGGAACTAGCCTATCTGTAAGGAGTAGTAACGAAGCCTTTTTCATTTTGTAAGATTATATTTATACTATAAATTATTTAGCAATTATATAAAAAAAACATGGAGATAGGTACTAGAAATCTTGAAATTTTTTGTAAACAACAATCCAGTTGCTAAAGTCGGGTAGGAACTAGCCTATCTGTAAGGAGTAGTAACGGAGCCTCTCCTATTTTGTAAAATTATATTTATACTATAAATTATTTAGGAATTAGAAAAAAAAAACATGGAGATAGGTACTAGAAATCTTGAAATTTTTTGTAAACAACAATCCAGTTGCTAGAGTCGGGTAGGAACTAGCCTAACTGTAAGGAGTAGTAACGGAGCCTCTTCTATTTTGTAAGATTATATTTATACTATAAATTATTTAGGAATTATATAAAATAACATGGAGATAAACTAGAAATCTTGAAATTTTTTGTAAACAACAATCCAGTTGCTAGAGTCGGGTAGGAACTAGCCTATCTGTAAGGAGTAGTAACGGAGCCTCTTCTATTTTTTAAGATTTTTTTTTATACTATAAATTATTTAGGAATTATATAAAAAAACATGGAGATAGGTACTAGAAATCTTGAAATTTTTTGTAAACAACAATCCAGTTGCTAGAGTCGGGTAGGAACTAGCCTAACTGTAAGGAGTAGTAACGGTGCCTCTTCTATTTTGTAAGATTATATTTATACTATAAATTATTTAGGAATTATATAAAAAAACATGGAGATAGGTACTAGAAATCTTGAAATTTTTTGTAAACAACAATCCAGTTGCTAGAGTCGGGTAGGAACTAGCCTATCTGTAAGGAGTAGTAACGGAGCCTCTTCTATTTTTTAAGATTTTTTTTTATACTATAAATTATTTAGGAATTATATAAAAAAACATGGAGATAGGTACTAGAAATCTGGAATTTTTTTGTAAACAACAATCCAGTTGCTAGAGTCGGGTAGGAACTAGCCTATCTGTAAGGAGTAGTAACGGAGCCTCTCCTATTTTGTAAGATTATATTTATACTATGAATTATTTAGGAATTATATAAAAAAACATGGAGATAGGTACTAGAAATCTTGAAATTTTTTTTAAACAACAATCCAGTTGCTAGAGTCGGGTAGGAACTAGCCTATCTGTAAGGAGTAGTAACGAAGCCTCTTCTCTTTTGTAAGATTATATTTATACTATAAATTATTTAGGAATTATATAAAAAAAACATGGAGATAGGTACTAGAAATCTTGAAATTTTTTGTAAACAACAATCCAGTTGCTAGAGTCGGGTAGGAACTAGCCTAACTGTAAGGAGTAGTAACGGAGCCTCTTCTATTTTTTAAGATTTTTTTTATACTATAAATTATTTAGGAATTAAATATAAAAACATGGAGATAGGTACTAGAAATCTTGAAATTTTTTGTAAACAACAATCCAGTTACTAGAGTCAGGTAGGAACTAGCCTATCTGTAAGGAGTAGTAACGGAGCCTCTCCTATTTTGTAAGATTGTATTTATACTATAAATTATTTAGGAATTATATAGAAAAACATGGAGATAGGTACTAGAAATCTTGAAATTTTTTGTAAACAACAATCCAGTTGCTAGAGTCAGGAAGGAACTAGCCTATCTGTAAGGAGTAGTTTCGAAGCCTCTTCTATTTTGTAAGATTATATTTATACTATAAATTATTTAGCAATTATATAAAAAACATGGAGATAGGTACTAGAAATCTTGAAATTTTTTGTAAACAACAATCCAGTTGCTAGAGTCGGGTAGGAACTAGCCTAACTGTAAGGAGTAGTAACGGAGCCTCTTCTATTTTGTAAGATTATATTTATACTATGAATTATTTAGGAATTATATAAAAAAACATGGAGATAGGTACTAGAAATCTTGAAATTTTTTGTAAACCACAATCCAGTTGCTAGAGTCGGGTAGGAACTAGCCTATCTGTAAGGAGTAGTAACGGAGCCTCTTCTATTTTTTAAGATTTTTTTTATACTATAAATTATTTACGAATTAAATAAAAAAACATGGAGATAGGTACTAGAAATCTTGAAATTTTTTGTAAACAACAATCCAGTTACTAGAGTCAGGTAGGAACTAGCCTATCTGTAAGGAGTAGTAACGGAGCCTCTCCTATTTTGTAAGATTGTATTTATACTATAAATTATTTAGGAATTATATAAAAAAACATGGAGATAGGTACTAGAAATCTTGAAATTTTTGTAAACAACAATCCAGTTGCTAGAGTCGGGTAGGAACTAGCCTATCTGTAAGGAGTAGTAACGGAGCCTCTTCTATTTTGTAAGATTATATTTATACTATAAATTATTTAGGAATTATATAAAAAAACATGGAGATAGGTACTAGAAATCTTGAAATTTTTTGTAAACAACAATCCAGTTGCTAGAGTCGGGTAGGAACTAGCCTATCTGTAAGGAGTAGTAACAGGGCCTCTCCTATTTTGTAAGATTATATTTATACTATGAATTATTTAGGAATTATATAAAAAAACATGGAGATAGGTACTAGAAATCTTGAAATTTTTTGTAAACAACAATCCAGTTGCTAGAGTCGGGTAGGAACTAGCCTATCTGTAAGGAGTAGTAACAGGGCCTCTCCTATTTTGTAAGATTATATTTATACTATGAATTATTTAGGAATTATATAAAAAAACATGGAGATAGGTACTAGAAATCTTGAAATTTTTTGTAAACAACAATCCAGTTGCTAGAGTCGGGTAGGAACTAGCCTATCTGTAAGGAGTAGTAACGAAGCCTTTTTCATTTTGTAAGATTATATTTATACTATAAATTATTTAGCAATTATATAAAAAAAACATGGAGATAGGTACTAGAAATCTTGAAATTTTTTGTAAACAACAATCCAGTTGCTAAAGTCGGGTAGGAACTAGCCTATCTGTAAGGAGTAGTAACGGAGCCTCTCCTATTTTGTAAAATTATATTTATACTATAAATTATTTAGGAATTATATAAAAAAACATGGAGATAGGTACTAGAAATCTTGAAATTTTTTGTAAACAACAATCCAGTTGCTAGAGTCGGGTAGGAACTAGCCTATCTGTAAGGAGTAGTAACGGAGCCTCTTCTATTTTTTAAGATTTTTTTTTATACTATAAATTATTTAGGAATTATATAAAAAAACATGGAGATAGGTACTAGAAATCTTGAAATTTTTTGTAAACAACAATCCAGTTGCTAGAGTCGGGTAGGAACTAGCCTAACTGTAGGGAGTAGTAACGGAGCCTCTTCTATTTTGTAAGATTATATTTATACTATAAATTATTTAGGAATTATATAAAAAAACATGGAGATAGGTACTAGAAATCTTGAAATTTTTTGTAAACAACAATCCAGTTGCTAGAGTCGGGTAGGAACTAGCCTATCTGTAAGGAGTAGTAACGGAGCCTCTTCTATTTTTTAAGATTTTTTTTTATACTATAAATTATTTAGGAATTATATAAAAAAACATGGAGATAGGTACTAGAAATCTTGAAATTTTTTGTAAACAACAATCCAGTTGCTAGAGTCGGGTAGGAACTAGCCTATCTGTAAGGAGTAGTAACGGAGCCTCTCCTATTTTGTAAGATTATATTTATACTATGAATTATTTAGGAATTATATAAAAAAACATGGAGATAGGTACTAGAAATCTTGAAATTTTTTTTAAACAACAATCCAGTTGCTAGAGTCGGGTAGGAACTAGCCTATCTGTAAGGAGTAGTAACGAAGCCTCTTCTCTTTTGTAAGATTATATTTATACTATAAATTATTTAGGAATTATATAAAAAAAACATGGAGATAGGTACTAGAAATCTTGAAATTTTTTGTAAACAACAATCCAGTTGCTAGAGTCGGGTAGGAACTAGCCTAACTGTAAGGAGTAGTAACGGAGCCTCTTCTATTTTCTAAGATTATATTTATACTATAAATTATTTAGGAATTATATAAAAAAATATGGAGATATGTACTAGAAATCTTGAAATTTTTTGTAAACAACAATCCAGTTGCTAAAGTCGGGTAGGAACTAGCCTATCTGTAAGGAGTAGTAACGAAGCCTCTTCTATTTTTTAAGATTATATTTATACTATAAATTATTTAGGAATTATATAGAAAAACATGGAGATAGGTACTAGAAATCTTGAAATTTTTTGTAAACAACAATCCAGTTGCTAGAGTCAGGAAGGAACTAGCCTATCTGTAAGGAGTAGTAACGAAGCCTCTTCTATTTTGTAAGATTATATTTATACTATAAATTATTTAGCAATTATATAAAAAAACATGGAGATAGGTACTAGAAATCTTGAAATTTTTTGTAAACAACAATCCAGTTGCTAGAGTCGGGTAGGAACTAGCCTAACTGTAAGGAGTAGTAACGGAGCCTCTTCTATTTTGTAAGATTATATTTATACTATGAATTATTTAGGAATTATATAAAAAAACATGGAGATAGGTAATAGAAATCTTGAAATTTTTTGTAAACAACAATCCAGTTGCTAGAGTCGGGTAGGAACTAGCCTATCTGTAAGGAGTTGTAACGGAGCCTCTTCTATTTTTTAAGATTTTTTTTATACTATAAATTATTTAGGAATTAAATAAAAAAACATGGAGATAGGTACTAGAAATCTTGAAATTTTTTGTAAACAACAATCCAGTTACTAGAGTCAGGTAGTAACTAGCCTATCTGTAAGGAGTAGTAACGGAGCCTCTCCTATTTTGTAAGATTGTATTTATACTATAAATTATTTAGGAATTATATAGAAAAACATGGAGATAGGTACTAGAAATCTGGAAATTTTTTGTAAACAACAATCCAGTTGCTAAAGTCAGGAAGGAACTAGCCTATCTGTAAGGAGTAGTTTCGAAGCCTCTTCTATTTTGTAAGATTATATTTATACTATAAATTATTTAGCAATTATATAAAAAACATGGAGATAGGTACTAGAAATCTTGAAATTTTTTGTAAACAACAATCCAGTTGCTAGAGTCGGGTAGGAACTAGCCTATCTGTAAGGAGTAGTAACGGAGCCTCTTCTATTTTTTAAGATTTTTTTTATACTATAAATTATTTAGGAATTATATAAAAAAACATGGAGATAGGTACTAGAAATCTTGAAATTTTTTTTAAACAACAATGCAGTTGCTAGAGTCGGGTAGGAACTAGCCTATCTGTAAGGAGTAGTAACGAAGCCTCTTCTATTTTGTAAGATTATATTTATACTATAAATTATTTAGGAATTATATAAAAAAACATGGAGATAGGTACTAGAAATCTTGAAATTTTTTGTAAACAACAATCCAGTTGCTAGATTCGGGTAGGAACTAGCCTAACTGTAAGGAATAGTAACGGAGCCTCTTCCATTTTGTAAGATTATATTTATACTATAAATTATTTAGGAATTATATAAAAAAAACATGGAGATAGGTACTAGAAATCTTGAAATTTTTTGTAAACAACAATCCAGTTGCTAGAGTCGGGTAGGAACTAGCCTAACTGTAAGGAGTAGTAACGGAGCCTCTTCTATTTTGTAAGATTATATTTATACTATAAATTATTTAGGAATTATATAAAAAAACATGGAGATAGGTACTAGAAATCTTGAAATTTTTTGTAAACAACAATCCAGTTGCTAGAGTCGGGTAGGAACTAGCCTATCTGTAAGGAGTAGTAACGGAGCCTCTTCTATTTTCTAAGATTATATTTATACTATAAATTATTTAGGAATTATATAGAAAAACATGGAGATAGGTACTAGAAATCTTGAAACTTTTTGTAAACAACAATCCAGTTGCTAGAGTCGGGTAGGAACTAGCCTATCTGTAAGGAGTAGTAACGGAGCCTCTCCTATTTTGTAAGATTATATTTATACTATAAATTATTTAGGAATTATATAAAAAAAACATGGAGATAGGTACTAGAAATCTTGAAATTTTTTGTAAACAACAATCCAGTTGCTAGAGTCGGGTAGGAACTAGCCTAACTGTAAGGAGTAGTAACGGAGCCTCTTCTATTTTCTAAGATTATATTTATACTATAAATTATTTAGGAATTATATAAAAAAACATGGAGATAGGTACTAGAAATCTTGAATTTTTTTGTAAACAACAATATAGTTGCTAGAGTCGGGTAGGAACTAGCCTAACTGTAAGGAGTAGTAAAGGAGCCTCTTCTATTTTCTAAGATTATATTTATACTATAAATTATTTAGGAATTATATAAAAAAACATGGAGATAGGTACTAGAAATCTTGAAATTTTTTGTAAACAACAATCCAGTTGCTAGAGTCGGGTAGGAACTAGCCTATCTGTAAGGAGTAGTAACGGAGCCTCTTCTATTTTTTAAGATTATATTTATACTATAAATTATTTAGGAATTATATAAAAAAACATGGAGATAGGTACTAGAAATCTTGAAACTTTTTGTAAACAACAATCAAGTTGCTAGAGTCGGGTAGGAACTAGCCTATCTGTAAGGAGTAGTAACGGAGCCTCTCCTATTTTAAAAGATTATATTTATTCTATAAATTATTTAGGAATTATATAAAAAAACATGGAGATAGGTACTAGAAATTTGGAATTTTTTTGTAAACAACAATCCAGTTGCTAGAGTCGGTTAGGAACTAGCCTATCTGTAAGGAGTAGTAACGGAGCCTCTTTTATTTTTCAAGATTATATTTATACTATAAATTATTTAGGAATTATATAAAAAAACATGGAGATAGGTACTAGAAATCTTGAAATTTTTTGTAAACAACAATCCAGTTGCTAGAGTCGGGTAGGAACTAGCCTATCTGTAAGGAGTAGTAACGGAGCCTCTCCTATTTTGTAAGATTATATTTATTCTATAAATTATTTAGGAATTATATAAAAAAACAAGGAGAAAGGTACTAGAAATCCTAAAATTATTTGTAAACAACAATCCAGTTGCTAGAGTCGGGTAGGAACTAGCCTATCTGTAAGGAGTAGTAACGGAGCCTCTCCTATTTTGTAAGATTATATTTATACTATAAATTATTTAGGAATTATATAAAAAAAACATGGAGATAGGTACTAGAAATCTTGAAATTTTTGGTAAACAACAATCCAGTTGCTAGAGTCGGGTAGGAACTAGCCTAACTGTAAGAAGTAGTAACGAAGCCTCTTCTCTTTTGTAAGATTATATTTATACTATAAATTATTTAGCAATTATATAAAAAAAACATGGAGATAGGTACTAGAAATCTTGAAATTTTTTGTAAACAACAATCCAGTTGCTAGAGTCGGGTAGGAACTAGCCTAACTGTAAGGAGTAGTAACGGAGCCTCTTCTATTTTCTAAGATTATATTTATAATATAAATTATTTAGGAATTATATAAAAAAACATGGTTTTGGTACTAGAAATCTTGAAATTTTTTGTAAACAACAATCCAGTTGCTAGAGTCGGGTAGGAACTAGCCTATCTGTAAGGAGTAGTAACGGAGCCTCTCTTATTTTGTAAGATTGTATTTATACTATAAATTATTTAGGAATTATATAAAAAAACATGGAGATAGGAACTAGAAATCTTAAAATTTTTTGTAAACAACAATCCAGTTGCTAGAGTCGGGTAGGAACTAGCCTATCTGTAAGGAGTAGTAACGGAGCCTCTTCTATTTTGTAAGATTATATTTATACTATAAATTATTTAGGAATTATATAAAAAAACATGGAGATAGGTACTAGAAATCTTGAAATTTTTTGTAAACAACAATCCAGTTGCCTGAGTCGGGTAGGAACAAGCCTATCTGTAAGGAGTAGTAACGGAGCCTCTCTTATTTTGTAAGATTGTATTTATACTATAAATTATTTAGGAATTATATAAAAAAACATGGAGATAGGAACTAGAAATCTTAAAATTTTTTATAAACAACAATCCAGTTGCTAGAGTCGGGTAGGAACTAGCCTATCTGTAAGGAGTAGTAACGGAGCCTCTTCTATTTTGTAAGATTATATTTATACTATAAATTTTTTAGGAATTATATAAAAAAACATGGAGATAGGTACTAGAAATCTTGAAATTTTTTGTAAACAACAATCCAGTTGCCTGAGTCGGGTAGGAACAAGCCTATCTGTAAGGAGTAGTAACGGAGCCTCTCCTATTTTGTAAGATTATATTTATACTATGAATTATTTAGGAATTATATAAAAAAACATGGAGATAGGTACTAGAAATCTTGAAATTTTTTTTAAACAACAATCCAGTTGCTAGAGTCGGGTAGGAACTAGCCTATCTGTAAGGAGTAGTATCGAAGCCTCTTCTCTTTTGTAAGATTATATTTATACTATAAATTATTTAGGAATTATATAAAAAAAACATGGAGATAGGTACTAGAAATCTTGAAATTTTTTGTAAACAACAATCCAGTTGCTAAAGTCGGGTAGGAACTAGCCTATCTGTAAGGAGTAGTAACGGAGCCTATCCTATTTTGTAAGATTATATTTATACTATAAATTATTTAGGAATTATATAAAAAAACATGGAGATAGGTACTAGAAATCTTGAAACTTTTTGTAAACAACAATCAAGTTGCTAGAGTCGGGTAGGAACTAGCCTATCTGTAAGGAGTAGTAACGGAGCCTCTCCTATTTTAAAAGATTATATTTATTCTATAAATTATTTAGGAATTATATAAAAAAACATGGAGATAGGTACTAGAAATTTGGAAATTTTTTGTAAACAACAATCCAGTTGCTAGAGTCGGTTAGGAACTAGCCTATCTGTAAGGAGTAGTAACGGAGCCTCTTTTATTTTTCAAGATTATATTTATACTATAAATTATTTAGGAATTATATAAAAAAACATGGAGATAGGTACTAGAAATCTTGAAATTTTTTGTAAACAACAATCCAGTTGCTAGAGTCGGGTAGGAACTAGCCTATCTGTAAGGAGTAGTAACGGAGCCTCTCCTATTTTGTAAGATTATATTTATTCTATAAATTATTTAGGAATTATACAAAAAAACAAGGAGAAAGCTACTAGAAATCCTAAAATTATTTGTAAACAACAATCCAGTTGCTAGAGTCGGGTAGGAACTAGCCTATCTGTAAGGAGGAGTAACGGAGCCTCTCCTATTTTGTAAGATTATATTTATACTATAAATTATTTAGGAATTATATAAAAAAAACATGGAGATAGGTACTAGAAATCTTGAAATTTTTGGTAAACAACAATCCAGTTGCTAGAGTCGGGTAGGAACTAGCCTAACTGTAAGGAGTAGTAACGAAGCCTCTTCTCTTTTGTAAGATTATATTTATACTATAAATTATTTAGCAATTATATAAAAAAAACATGGAGATAGGTACTAGAAATCTTGAAATTTTTTGTAAACAACAATCCAGTTGCTAGAGTCGGGTAGGAACTAGCCTAACTGTAAGGAGTAGTAAGGGAGCCTCTTCTATTTTCTAAGATTATATTTATAATATAAATTATTTAGGAATTATATAAAAAAACATGGTTTTGGTACTAGAAATCTTGAAATTTTTTGTAAACAACAATCCAGTTGCTAGAGTCGGGTAGGAACTAGCCTATCTGTAAGGAGTAGTAACGGAGCCTCTCTTATTTTGTAAGATTGTATTTATACTATAAATTATTTAGGAATTATATAAAAAAACATGGAGATAGGAACTAGAAATCTTAAATTTTTTTGTAAACAACAATCCAGTTGCTAGAGTCGGGTAGGAACTAGCCTATCTGTAAGGAGTAGTAACGGAGCCTCTTCTATTTTGTAAGATTATATTTATACTATAAATTATTTAGGAATTATATAAAAAAACATGGAGATAGGTACTAGAAATCTTGAAATTTTTTGTAAACAACAATCCAGTTGCCTGAGTCGGGTAGGAACAAGCTTATCTGTAAGGAGTAGTAACGGAGCCTCTCCTATTTTGTAAGATTATATTTATACTATGAATTATTTAGGAATTATATAAAAAAACATGGAGATAGGTACTAGAAATCTTGAAATTTTTTTTAAACAACAATCCAGTTGCTAGAGTCGGGTAGGAACTAGCCTATCTGTAAGGAGTAGTATCGAAGCCTCTTCTCTTTTGTAAGATTATATTTATACTATAAATTATTTAGGAATTATATAAAAAAAACATGGAGATAGGTACTAGAAATCTTGAAATTTTTTGTAAACAACAATCCAGTTGCTAAAGTCGGGTAGGAACTAGCCTATCTGTAAGGAGTAGTAACGGAGCCTATCCTATTTTGTAAGATTATATTTATACTATAAATTATTTAGGAATTATATAAAAAAAACTTGGAGATAGGTACTAGAAATCTTGAAATTTTTTGTAAACAACAATCCAGTTGCTAGAGTCGGGTAGGAACTAGCCTAACTGTAAGGAGTAGTAACGGAGCCTCTTCTATTTTCTAAGATTATATTTATACTATAAATTATTTAGGAATTATATAAAAAAACATGGAGATAGGTACTAGAAATCTTGAAACTTTTTGTAAACAACAATCCAGTTGCTAGAGTCGGGTAGGAAATAGCCTATCTGTAAGGAGTAGTAACGGAGCCTCTCCTATTTTGTAAGATTAGATTTATATTATAAATTATTTAGGAATTATATAAAAAAAACTTGGAGATAGGTACTAGAAATCTTGAAATTTTTGGTAAACAACAATCCAGTTGCTAGAGTCGGGTAGGAACTAGCCTAACTGTAAGGAGTAGTAACGGAGCCTCTTCTATTTTCTAAGATTATATAAATACTATCAATTATTTAGGAATTATATAAAAAAATATGGAGATATGTACTAGAAATCTTGAAATTTTTTGTAAACAACAATCCAGTTGCTAGAGTCGGGTAGGAACTAGCCTATCTGTAAGGAGTAGTAACGGAGCCTCTTCTATTTTTTAAGATTATATTTATACTATAAATTATTTAGGAATTATATAAAAAAACATGGAGATAGGTACTAGAAATCTTGAAACTTTTTGTAAACAACAATCCAGTTGCTAGAGTCGGGTAGGAAATACCCTATCTGTAAGGAGTAGTAATGGAGCCTCTCCTATTTTGTAAGATTATATTTATACTATGAATTATTTAGGACTTATATAAAAAAACATGGAGATAGGTACTAGAAATCTTGAAATTTTTTGTAAACAACAATCCAGTTGCCCGATTCGGGTAGGAACTAGCCTATCTGTAAGGAGTAGTAACGAAGCCTCTTCTATTTTGTAAGATTATATTTATACTATAAATTATTTAGGAGTTATATAAAAAAAACATGGAGATAGGTACTAGAAATCTGGAAATTTTTTGTAAACAACAATCCAGTTGCTAGAGTCGGGTAGGAACTAGCCTATCTGTAAGGAGTAGTAACGAAGCCTCTTCTCTTTTGTAAGATTATATTTATACTATAAATTATTTAGGAATTATATAAAAAAAACATGGAGATAGGTACTAGAAATCTTGAAATTTTTTGTAAACAACAATCCAGTTGCTAAAGTCGGGTAGGAACTAGCCTATCTGTAAGGAGTAGTAACGGAGCCTCTCCTATTTTGTAAGATTATATTTATACTATAAATTATTTAGGAATTATATAAAAAAAACTTGGAGATAGGTACTAGAAATCTTGAAATTTTTTGTAAACAACAATCCAGTTGCTAGAGTCGGGTAGGAACTAGCCTAACTGTAAGGAGTAGTAACGGAGCCTCTTCTATTTTCTAAGATTATATTTATACTATAAATTATTTAGGAATTATATAAAAAAATATGGAGATATGTACTAGAAATCTTGAAATTTTTTGTAAACAACAATCCAATTGCTAGAGTCGGGTAGGATCTAGCTTATCTGTAAGGAGTAGTAACGGAGCCTCTTCTCTTTTGTAAGATTATATTTATACTATAAATTATTTAGGAATTATATAAAAAAACATGGAGATAGGTATTAGAAATCTTGAAATTTTTTGTAAACAACAATACAGTTGCTAAAGTCGGGTAGGAACTAGCCTATCTGTAAGGAGTAGTAACGGAGCCTCTCCTATTTTGTAAAATTATATTTATACTATAAATTATTTAGGAATTATATAAAAAAAACATGGAGATAGGTACTAGAAATCTTGAAATTTTTTGTAAACAACAATCCAGTTGCTAAAGTCGGGTAGGAACTAGCCTAACTGTAAGGAGTAGTAACGGAGCCTCTTCTATTTTGTAAGATTATATTTATACTATAAATTATTTAGGAATTATATAAAAAAACATGGAGATAGGTACAAGAAATCTTGAAATTTTTTCTAAACAACAATCCAGTTGCTAGAGTCGGGTAGGAACTAGCCTATCTGTAAGGAGTAGTGACGGAGCCTCTTCTATTTTTTAAGATTTTTTTTTATACTATAAATTATTTAGGAATTATATAAAAAAACATGGAGATAGGTACTAGAAATCTTGAAATTTTTTGTAAACAACAATCCAGTTGCTAGAGTCGGGTAGGAACTAGCCTATCTGTAAGGAGTAGTAACGAAGCCTCTCCTATTTTGTAAGATTGAATTTATACTATAAATTATTTAGGAATTATATAAAAAAACATTGAGATAGGTACTAGAAATCTTAAAATATTTTGTAAACAACAATCCAGTTGCTAGAGTCGGGTAGGAACTAGCCTATCTGTAAGGAGTAGTAACGGAGCCTCTTCTATTTTTTAAGATTATATTTATACTATAAATTATTTAGGAATTATATAAAAAAACATGGAGATAGGTACTAGAAATCTTGAAATTTTTTGTAAACAACAATCCAGTTGCTAGAGTCGGGTAGGAACTAGCCTATCTGTAAGGAGTAGTAACGGAGCCTCTCCTATTTTGTAAGATTGTATTTATACTATAAATTATTTAGGAATTATATAAAAAAACATGGAGATAGGTACTAGAAATCTTAAAATTTATTGTAAACAACAATCCAGTTACTAGAGTCGGGTAGGAACTAGCCTATCTGTAAGGAGTAGTAACGGAGCATCTTCTATTTTGTAAGATTATATTTATACTATAAATTATTTAGGAATTATATAAAAAAACATGGAGATAGGTACTAGAAATCTTGAAATTTTTTGTAAACAACAATCCAAGTGCTAGAGTCGGGTAGGAACTAGCCTATCTGTAAGGAGTAGTAACGGAGCCTCTTCTATTTTTTAAGATTATATTTATACTATAAATTATTTAGGAATTATATAAAAAAACATGGAGATAGGTACTAGAAATCTTGAAATTTTTTGTAAACAACAATTCAGTTGCTAGAGTCGGGTAGGAACTAGCCTATCTGTAAGGAGTAGTAACGGAGCCTCTCCTATTTTGTAAGATTGTATTTATACTATAAATTATTTAGGAATTATATAAAAAAACATGGAGATAGGTACTAGAAATCTTAAAATTTTTTGTAAACAACAATCCAGTTACTAGAGTCGGGTAGGAACTAGCCTATCTGTAAGGAGTAGTAACGGAGCATCTTCTATTTTGTAAGATTATATTTATACTATAAATTATTTAGGAATTATATAAAAAAACATGGAGATAGGTACTAGAAATCTTGAATTATTTTGTAAACAACAATCCAAGTGCTAGAGTCGGGTAGGAACTAGCCTATCTGTAAGGAGTAGTAACGGAGCCTCTTCTATTTTTTAAGACTTTTTTTATACTATAAATTATTTAGGAATTAAATAAAAAAACATGGAGATAGGTACTATAAATCTTGAAATTTTTTGTAAACAACAATCCAGTTGCTAGAGTCGGGTAGGAACTAGCCTATCTGTAAGGAGTAGTAACGGAGCCTCTCCTATTTTGTAAAATTGTATTTATACTATAAATTATTTAGGAATTATATAAAAAACATGGAGATAGGTACTAGAAATCTTGAAATTTTTTGTAAACAACAATCCAGTTGCTAGAGTCGGGTAGGAACTAGCCTATCTGTAAGGAGTAGTAACGGAGCCTCTTCTATTTTGTAAGATTATATTTATACTATAAATTATTTAGGAATTATATAAAAAAACATGGAGATAGGTACTAGAAATCTTGAAATTTTTTGTAAACAACAATCCAGTTGCTAGAGTCGGGTAGGAACTAGCCTATCTGTAAGGAGTAGTAACGGAGCCTCTCCTATTTTGTAAGATTATATTTATACTATGAATTATTGAGGAATTATATAAAAAAACATGGAGATAGGTACAAGAAATCTTGAAATTTTTTGTAAACAACAATCCAGTTGCTAGAGTCGGGTAGGAACTAGCCTATCTGTAAGGAGAAGTAACGAAGCCTCTTCTATTTTGTAAGATTATATTTATACTATAAATTATTTAGGAATTATATAAAAAAACATGGAGATAGGTACTAGAAATCTTGAAATTTTTTGTAAACAACAATCCAGTTGCTAGAGTCGGGTAGGAACTAGCCCTATCTGTAAGGAGTAGTAACGAAGCCTCTTCTATTTTGAAAGATTATATTTATACTATAAATTATTTAGGAATTATATAAAAAAAACATGGAGATAGGTACTAGAAATCTTGAAATTTTTTGTAAACAACAATCCAGTTGCTAGAGTCGGGTAGGAACTAGCCTATCTGTAAGGAGTATTAACGGAGCCTCTCCTATTTTGTAAGATTATATTTATACTATAAATTATTTAGGAATTATATAAAAAAACATGGAGAAAGGTACTAGAAATCTTGAAATTTTTTGTAAACAACAATCCAGTTGCTAGAGTCGGGTAGGAACTAGCCTATCTGTAAGGAGTAGTAACGGAGCCTCTCTTATTTTGTAAGATTGTATTTATACTATAAATTATTTAGGAATTATATAAAAAAACATGGAGATAGGAACTAGAAATCTTAAAATTTTTTGTAAACAACAATCCAGTTGCTAGAGTCGGGTAGGAACTAGCCTATCTGTAAGGAGTAGTAACGGAGCCTCTTCTATTTTGTAAGATTATATTTATACTATAAATTATTTAGGAATTATATAAAAAAACATGGAGATAGGTACTAGAAATCTTGAAATTTTTTGTAAACAACAATCCAGTTGCCTGAGTCGGGTAGGAACAAGCCTATCTGTAAGGAGTAGTAACGGAGCCTCTCCTATTTTGTAAGATTATATTTATACTATGAATTATTTAGGAATTATATAAAAAAACATGGAGATAGGTACTAGAAATCTTGAAATTTTTTTTTAAACAACAATCCAGTTACTAGAGTCGGGTAGGAACTAGCCTATCTGTAAGGAGTAGTATCGAAGCCTCTTCTCTTTTGTAAGATTATATTTATACTATAAATTATTTAGGAATTATATAAAAAAAACATGGAGATAGGTACTAGAAATCTTGAAATTTTTTGTAAACAACAATCCAGTTGCTAAAGTCGGGTAGGAACTAGCCTATCTGTAAGGAGTAGTAACGGAGCCTATCCTATTTTGTAAGATTATATTTATACTATAAATTATTTAGGAATTATATAAAAAAAACTTGGAGATTGGTACTAGAAATCTTGAAATTTTTTGTAAACAACAATCCAGTTGCTAGAGTCGGGTAGGAACTAGCCTAACTGTAAGGAGTAGTAACGGAGCCTCTTCTATTTTCTAAGATTATATTTATACTATAAATTATTTAGGAATTATATAAAAAAACATGGAGATAGGTACTAGAAATCTTGAAAGTTTTTGTAAACAACAATCCAGTTGCTAGAGTCGGGTAGGAAATAGCCTATCTGTAAGGAGTAGTAACGGAGCCTCTCCTATTTTGTAAGAGTATATTTATACTATAAATTATTTAGGAATTATATAAAAAAAACATGGAGATAAGTACTCGAAATCTTGAAATTTTTTGTAAACAACAATCCAGTTGCTAAAGTCGGGTAGGAACTAGCCTATCTGTAAGGAGTAATAACGGAGCCTCTCCTATTTTGTAAGATTATATTTATATTATAAATTATTTAGGAATTATATAAAAAAAACTTGGAGATAGGTACTAGAAATCTTGAAATTTTTTGTAAACAACAATCCAGTTGCTAGAGTCGGGTAGGAACTAGCCTAACTGTAAGGAGTAGTAACGGAGCCTCTTCTATTTTCTAAGATTATATTTATACTATCAATTATTTAGGAATTATATAAAAAAATATGGAGATATGTACTAGAAATCTTGAAATTTTTTGTAAACAACAATCCAGTTGCTAGAGTCGGGTAGGAACTAGCCTATCTGTAAGGAGTAGTAACGGAGCCTCTTCTATTTTTTAAGATTATATTTATACTATAAATTATTTAGGAATTATATAAAAAAACATGGAGATAGGTACTAGAAATCTTGAAACTTTTTGTAAACAACAATCCAGTTGCTAGAGTCGGGTAGGAAATACCCTATCTGTAAGGAGTAGTAATGGAGCCTCTCCTATTTTGTAAGATTATATTTATACTATGAATTATTTAGGACTTATATAAAAAAACATGGAGATAGGTACTAGAAATCTTGAAATTTTTTGTAAACAACAATCCAGTTGCCCGATTCGGGTAGGAACTAGCCTATCTGTAAGGAGTAGTAACGAAGCCTCTTCTATTTTGTAAGATTATATTTATACTATAAATTATTTAGGAGTTATATAAAAAAAACATGGAGATAGGTACTAGAAATCTGGAAATTTTTTGTAAACAACAATCCAGTTGCTAGAGTCGGGTAGGAACTAGCCTATCTGTAAGGAGTAGTAACGAAGCCTCTTCTCTTTTGTAAGATTATATTTATACTATAAATTATTTAGGAATTATATAAAAAAAACATGGAGATAGGTACTAGAAATCTTGAAATTTTTTGTAAACAACAATCCAGTTGCTAAAGTCGGGTAGGAACTAGCCTATCTGTAAGGAGTAGTAACGGAGCCTCTCCTATTTTGTAAGATTATATTTATACTATAAATTATTTAGGAATTATATAAAAAAAACTTGGAGATAGGTACTAGAAATCTTGAAATTTTTTGTAAACAACAATCCAGTTGCTAGAGTCGGGTAGGAACTAGCCTAACTGTAAGGAGTAGTAACGGAGCCTCTTCTATTTTCTAAGATTATATTTATACTATAAATTATTTAGGAATTATATAAAAAAATATGGAGATATGTACTAGAAATCTTGAAATTTTTTGTAAACAACAATCCAATTGCTAGAGTCGGGTAGGATCTAGCTTATCTGTAAGGAGTAGTAACGGAGCCTCTTCTCTTTTGTAAGATTATATTTATACTATAAATTATTTAGGAATTATATAAAAAAACATGGAGATAGGTATTAGAAATCTTGAAATTTTTTGTAAACAACAATACAGTTGCTAAAGTCGGGTAGGAACTAGCCTATCTGTAAGGAGTAGTAACGGAGCCTCTCCTATTTTGTAAGATTATATTTATACTATAAATTATTTAGGAATTATATAAAAAAAACATGGAGATAGGTACTAGAAATCTTGAAATTTTTTGTAAACAACAATCCAGTTGCTAGAGTCGGGTAGGAACTAGCCTAACTGTAAGGAGGAGTAACGGAGCCTCTTCTATTTTCTAAGATTATATTTATACTATGAATTATTTAGGAATTATATAAAAAACATGGAGATAGGTACTAGAAATCTTGAAATTTTTTTTAAACAACAATCCAGTTGCTAGAGTCGGGTAGGAACTAGCCTATCTATAAGGAGTAGTAACGGAGCCTTTCCTATTTTGTAAGATTATATTTATACTATAAATTATTTAGGAATTATATAAAAAAACTTGGAGATAGGTACTAGAAATCTTGAAATTTTTTGTAAACAACAATCCAGTTGCTAGAGTCGGGTAGGAACTAGCTCTATCTGTAAGGAGTAGTAACGAAGCCTCTTCTATTTTGTAAGATTATATTTATACTATAAATTATTTAGGAATTATATAAAAAAAACATGGAGATAGGTACTAGAAATCTTGAAATTTTTTGTAAACAACAATCCAGTTGCTAGAGTCGGGTAGGAACTAGCCTATCTGTAAGGAGTATTAACGGAGCCTCTCCTATTTTGTAAGATTATATTTATACTATAAATTATTAGGAATTATATAAAAAAACATGGAGAAAGGTACTAGAAATCTTGAAATTTTTTGTAAACAACAATCCAGTTGCTAGAGTCGGGTAGGAACTAGCCTTTCTGTAAGGAGTAGTAACGGAGCCTCTCCTATTTTTTAAGAATATATTTATACTATAAATTATTTAGGAATTATATAAAAAAACATTGAGATAGGTACTAGAAATCTTAAAATTTTTTGTAAACAACAATCCAGTTGCTAGAGTCGGGTAGGAACTAGCCTATCTGTAAGGAGTAGTAACGGAGCCTCTTCTATTTTCTAAGATAATATTTATACTATAAATTATTTAGGAATTATATAAAAAAACATGGAGATAGGTACTAAAAATCTTGAAATTTTTTGTAAACAACAATCCAGTTGCTAGAGTCGGGTAGGAACTAGCCTATCTGTAAGGAGTATTAACGGAGCCTCTTCTATTTTTTAAGACTTTTTTTATACTATAAATTATTTAGGAATTAAATAAAAAAACATGGAGATAGGTACTAGAAATCTTGAAATTTTTTGTAAACAACAATCCAGTTGCTAGAGTCGGATAGGAACTAGCCTATCTGTAAGGAGTAGTAACGGAGCCTCTCCTATTTTGTAAGATTATATTTATACTATAAATTATTTAGCAATTATATAAAAAAACATGGAGAAAGGTACTAGAAATCTTAAAATTTTTTGTAAACAACAATCCAGTTGCTAGAGTCGGGTAGGAACTAGCCTATCTGTAAGGAGTAGTAACGGAGCCTCTCCTATTTTGTAAGATTATATTTATACTATAAATTATTTAGGAATTATATAAAAAAAACATGGAGATAGGTACTAGAAATCTTGAAATTTTTTGTAAACAACAATCCAGGTGCTAGAGTCGGGTAGGAACTAGCCTAACTGTAAGGAGTAGTAACGGAGCCTCTTCTATTTTCTAAGATTATATTTATACCATCAATTATTTAGGAATTATATAAAAAAATATGGAGATATGTACTAGAAATCTGGAAATTTTTTGTAAACAACAATCCAGTTGCTAGAGTCGGGTAGGAACTAGCCTATCTGTAAGGAGTAGTAACGGAGCCTCTTCTATTTTTTAAGATTATATTTATACTATAAATTATTTAGGAATTATATAAAAAAAACATGGAGATAGGTACTAGAAATCTTGAAACTTTTTGTAAACAACAATCCAGTTGCTAGAGTCGGGTAGGAAATACCCTATCTCTAAGGAGTAGTAATGGAGCCTCTCCTATTTTGTAAGATTATATTTATACTATGAATTATTTAGGAATTATATAAAAAAACATGGAGATAGGTACTAGAAATCTTGAAATTTTTTGTAAACAACAATCCAGTTGCCCGATTCGGGTAGGAACTAGCCTATCTGTAAGGAGTAGTAACGAAGCCTCTTCTATTTTGTAAGATTATATTTATACTATAAATTATTTAGGAGTTATATAAAAAAAACATGGAGATAGGTACTAGAAATCTGGAAATTTTTTGTAAACAACAATCCAGTTGCTAGAGTCGGGTAGGAACTAGCCTATCTGTAAGGAGTAGTAACGAAGCCTCTTCTCTTTTGTAAGATTATATTTATACTATAAATTATTTAGGAATTATATAAAAAAAACATGGAGATAGGTACTAGAAATCTTGAAATTTTTTGTAAACAACAATCCAGTTGCTAAAGTCGGGTAGGAACTAGCCTATCTGTAAGAAGTAGTAACGGAGCCTCTCCTATTTTGTAAGATTATATTTATACTATAAATTATTTAGGAATTATATAAAAAAACCTTTGAGATAGGTACTAGAAATCTTGAAATTTTTTGTAAACAACAATCCAGTTGCTAGAGTCGGGTAGGAACTAGCCTAACTGTAAGGAGTAGTAACGGAGCCTCTTCTATTTTCTAAGATTATATTTATACTATAAATTATTTAGGAATTATATAAATAAATATGGATATATGTACTAGAAATCTTGAAATTTTTTGTAAACAACAATCCAATTGGTAGAGTCGGGTAGGATCTAGCTTATCTGTAAGGAGTAGTAACGGAGCCTCTTCTCTTTTGTAAGATTATATTTATACTATTAATTATTTAGGAATTATATAAAAAAACATGGAGATAGGTATTAGAAATCTTGAAATTTTTTGTAAACAACAATCCAGTTGCTAAAGTCGGGTAGGAACTAGCCTATCTGTAAGGAGTAGTAACGGAGCCTCTCCTATTTTGTAAGATTATATTTATACTATAAATTATTTAGGAATTATATAAAAAAAACATGGAGATAGGTACTAGAAATCTTGAAATTTTTTGTAAACAACAATCCAGTTGCTAGAGTCGGGTAGGAACTAGCCTAACTGTAAGGAGTAGTAACGGAGCCTCTTCTATTTTCTAAGATTATATTTATACTATAAATTATTTAGGAATTATATAAAAAAACATGGAGATAGGTACTAGAAATCTTGAAATTTTTTGTAAACAACAATCCAGTTGCCTGAGTCGGGTAGGAACAAGCCTATCTGTAAGGAGTAGTAACGGAGCCTCTCCTATTTTGTAAGATCATATTTATACTATGAATTATTTAGGAATTATATAAAAAACATGGAGATAGGTACTAGAAATCTTGAAATTTTTTTTAAACAACAATCCAGTTGCTAGAGTCGGGTAGGAACTAGCCTATCTGTAAGGAGTAGTAACGAAGCCTCTTCTCTTTTGTAAGATTATATTTATACTATAAATTTTTCAGGAATTATATAAAAAAAACATGGAGATAGGTAATAGAAATCTTGAAATTTTTGTAAACAACAATCCAGTTGCTAAAGTCGGGTAGGAACTAGCCTATCTGTAAGGAGTAGTAACGGAGCCTCTCCTATTTTGTAAGATTATATTTATACTATAAATTATTTAGGAATTATATAAAAAAACTTGGAGATAGGTACTAGAAATCTTGAAATTTTTTGTAAACAACAATCCAGTTGCTAGAGTCGGGTAGGAACTAGCCTAACTGTAAGGAGTAGTAACGGAGCCTCTTCTATTTTCTAAGATTATATTTATACTATAAATTATTTAGGAATTATATAAAAAATTATGGAGATATGTACTAGAAATCTTGAAATTTTTTGTAAACAACAATCCAATTGCTAGAGTCGGGTAGGATCTAGCTTATCTGTAAGGAGTAGTAACGGAGCCTCTTCTATTTTTTAAGATTATATTTATACTATAAATTATTTAGGAATTATATAAAAAAACATGGAGATAGGTACTAGAAATCTTGAAACTTTTTGTAAACAACAATCCAGTTGCTAGAGTCGCGTAGGAAATAGCCTATCTGTAAGGAGTAGTAACGGAGCCTCTCCTATTTTGTAAGATTATATTTATACTATGAATTATTTAGGAATTATATAAAAAAAACATGGAGATAGGTACTAGAAATCTTGAAATTTTTTGTAAACAACAATCCAGTTGCTAGAGTCGGGTAGGAACTAGCCTATCTGTAAGGAGTAGTAACGAAGCCTCTTCTATTTTGTAAGATTATATTTATACTATAAATTATTTAGGAATTATATAAAAAAACATGGAGATAGGTACTAGAAATCTTGAAAATTTTGGAAACAACAATCCAGTTGCTAAAGTCGGGTAGGAACTAGCCTATCTGTAAGGAGTAGTAACGGAGACTCTCCTATTTTGTAAGATTATATTTATACTATAAATTATTTAGGAATTATATAAAAAAACATGGAGATAGGTACTAGAAATCTTGAAATTTTTTGTCAACAACAATCCAGTTGCTAGAGTCGGGTAGGAACTAGCCTAACTGTAAGGAGTAGTAACGGAGCCTCTTCTATTTTCTAAGATTATATTTATACTATAAATTATTTAGGAATTATATAAATAAATATGGATATATGTACTAGAAATCTTGAAATTTTTTGTAAACAACAATCCAATTGCTAGAGTCGGGTAGGATCTAGCTTATCTGTAAGGAGTAGTAACGGAGCCTCTTCTCTTTTGTAAGATTATATTTATACTATTAATTATTTAGGAATTATATAAAAAAACATGGAGATAGGTATTAGAAATCTTGAAATTTTTTGTAAACAACAATCCAGTTGCTAAAGTCGGGTAGGAACTAGCCTATCTGTAAGGAGTAGTAACGGAGCCTCTCCTATTTTGTAAGATTATATTTATACTATAAATTATTTAGGAATTATATAAAAAAAACATGGAGATAGGTACTAGAAATCTTGAAATTTTTTGTAAACAACAATCCAGTTGCTAGAGTCGGGTAGGAACTAGCCTAACTGTAAGGAGTAGTAACGGAGCCTCTTCTATTTTCTAAGATTATATTTATACTATAAATTATTTAGGAATTATATAAAAAAACATGGAGATAGGTACTAGAAATCTTGAAATTTTTTGTAAACAACAATCCAGTTGCCTGAGTCGGGTAGGAACAGGCCTATCTGTAAGGAGTAGTAACGGAGCCTCTCCTATTTTGTAAGATTATATTTATACTATGAATTATTTAGGAATTATATAAAAAACATGGAGATAGGTACTAGAAATCTTGAAATTTTTTTTAAACAACAATCCAGTTGCTAGAGTCGGGTAGGAACTAGCCTATCTGTAAGGAGTAGTAACGAAGCCTCTTCTCTTTTGTAAGATTATATTTATACTATAAATTATTTAGGAATTATATAAAAAAAACATGGAGATAGGTAATAGAAATCTTGAAATTTTTGTAAACAACAATCCAGTTGCTAAAGTCGGGTAGGAACTAGCCTATCTGTAAGGAGTAGTAACGGAGCCTCTCCTATTTTGTAAGATTATATTTATACTATAAATTATTTAGGAATTATATAAAAAAACTTGGAGATAGGTACTAGAAATCTTGAAATTTTTTGTAAACAACAATCCAGTTGCTAGAGTCGGGTAGGAACTAGCCTAACTGTAAGGAGTAGTAACGGAGCCTCTTCTATTTTCTAAGATTATATTTATACTATAAATTATTTAGGAATTATATAAAAAATTATGGAGATATGTACTAGAAATCTTGAAATTTTTTGTAAACAACAATCCAATTGCTAGAGTCGGGTAGGATCTAGCTTATCTGTAAGGAGTAGTAACGGAGCCTCTTCTATTTTTTAAGATTATATTTATACTATAAATTATTTAGGAATTATATAAAAAAACATGGAGATAGGTACTAGAAATCTTGAAATTTTTTGTAAACAACAATCCAGTTGCTATAGTCGGGTAGGAACTAGCCTATCTGTAAGGAGTAGTAACGGAGCCTCTCCTATTTTGTAAGATTATATTTATACTATAAATTATTTAGGAATTATATAAAAAAACATGGAGAAAGGTACTAGAAATCTTGAAATTTTTTGTAAACAACAATCCAGTTGCTAGAGTCGGGTAGGAACTAGCCTATCTGTAAGGAGTAGTAACGGAGCCTCTCCTATTTTGTAAGATTATATTTATACTATAAATTATTTAGGAATTATATAAAAAAAACATGGAGGTAGGTACTAGAAATCTTGAAATTTTTTGTACCAACAATCCAGTTGCTAGAGTCGGGTAGGAACTAGCCTAACTGTAAGGAGTAGTAACGGAGCCTCTTCTATTTTGTAAGATTATATTTATACTATAAATTTTTTAGGAATTATATAAAAAAACATGGAGATAGGTACTAGAAATCTTGAAATTTTTTGTAAACAACAATCCAGTTGCTAGAGTCGGGTAGGAACTAGCCTATCTGTAAGGAGTATTAACAGGGACTCTTCTATTTTTTAAGACTTTTTTATACTATAAATTATTTAGGAATTAAATAAAAAAACATTGAGATAGGTACTAGAAATCTTGAAATTTTTTGTAAACAACAATCCAGTGGCTAGAGTCGGTTAGGAACTAGCCTATCCTTAAGGAGTAGTAACGGAGCCTCTCCTATTTTGTAAAATTGTATTTATACTATAAATTATTTAGGAATTATATAAAAAACATGGAGATAGGTACTAGAAATCTTGAAATTTTTTGTAAACAACAATCCAGTTGCTAGAGTCGGGTAGGAACTAGCCTAACTGTAAGGAGTAGTAACGGAGCCTCTTCTATTTTCTAAGATTATATTTATACTATAAATTATTTAGGAATTATATAAAAAAACATGGAGATAGGTACTAGAAATCTTGAAATTTTTTGTAAACAACAATCCAGTTGCCTGAGTCGGGTAGGAACAAGCCTATCTGTAAGGAGTAGTAACGGAGCCTCTCCTATTTTGTAAGATCATATTTATACTATGAATTATTTAGGAATTATATAAAAAACATGGAGATAGGTACTAGAAATCTTGAAATTTTTTTTAAACAACAATCCAGTTGCTAGAGTCGGGTAGGAACTAGCCTATCTGTAAGGAGTAGTAACGAAGCCTCTTCTCTTTTGTAAGATTATATTTATACTATAAATTTTTCAGGAATTATATAAAAAAAACATGGAGATAGGTAATAGAAATCTTGAAATTTTTGTAAACAACAATCCAGTTGCTAAAGTCGGGTAGGAACTAGCCTATCTGTAAGGAGTAGTAACGGAGCCTCTCCTATTTTGTAAGATTATATTTATACTATAAATTATTTAGGAATTATATAAAAAAACTTGGAGATAGGTACTAGAAATCTTGAAATTTTTTGTAAACAACAATCCAGTTGCTAGAGTCGGGTAGGAACTAGCCTAACTGTAAGGAGTAGTAACGGAGCCTCTTCTATTTTCTAAGATTATATTTATACTATAAATTATTTAGGAATTATATAAAAAATTATGGAGATATGTACTAGAAATCTTGAAATTTTTTGTAAACAACAATCCAATTGCTAGAGTCGGGTAGGATCTAGCTTATCTGTAAGGAGTAGTAACGGAGCCTCTTCTATTTTTTAAGATTATATTTATACTATAAATTATTTAGGAATTATATAAAAAAACATGGAGATAGGTACTAGAAATCTTGAAACTTTTTGTAAACAACAATCCAGTTGCTAGAGTCGCGTAGGAAATAGCCTATCTGTAAGGAGTAGTAACGGAGCCTCTCCTATTTTGTAAGATTATATTTATACTATGAATTATTTAGGAATTATATAAAAAAAACATGGAGATAGGTACTAGAAATCTTGAAATTTTTTGTAAACAACAATCCAGTTGCTAGAGTCGGGTAGGAACTAGCCTATCTGTAAGGAGTAGTAACGAAGCCTCTTCTATTTTGTAAGATTATATTTATACTATAAATTATTTAGGAATTATATAAAAAAACATGGAGATAGGTACTAGAAATCTTGAAAATTTTGGAAACAACAATCCAGTTGCTAAAGTCGGGTAGGAACTAGCCTATCTGTAAGGAGTAGTAACGGAGACTCTCCTATTTTGTAAGATTATATTTATACTATAAATTATTTAGGAATTATATAAAAAAACATGGAGATAGGTACTAGAAATCTTGAAATTTTTTGTCAACAACAATCCAGTTGCTAGAGTCGGGTAGGAACTAGCCTAACTGTAAGGAGTAGTAACGGAGCCTCTTCTATTTTCTAAGATTATATTTATACTATAAATTATTTAGGAATTATATAAATAAATATGGATATATGTACTAGAAATCTTGAAATTTTTTGTAAACAACAATCCAATTGCTAGAGTCGGGTAGGATCTAGCTTATCTGTAAGGAGTAGTAACGGAGCCTCTTCTCTTTTGTAAGATTATATTTATACTATTAATTATTTAGGAATTATATAAAAAAACATGGAGATAGGTATTAGAAATCTTGAAATTTTTTGTAAACAACAATCCAGTTGCTAAAGTCGGGTAGGAACTAGCCTATCTGTAAGGAGTAGTAACGGAGCCTCTCCTATTTTGTAAGATTATATTTATACTATAAATTATTTAGGAATTATATAAAAAAAACATGGAGATAGGTACTAGAAATCTTGAAATTTTTTGTAAACAACAATCCAGTTGCTAGAGTCGGGTAGGAACTAGCCTAACTGTAAGGAGTAGTAACGGAGCCTCTTCTATTTTCTAAGATTATATTTATACTATAAATTATTTAGGAATTATATAAAAAAACATGGAGATAGGTACTAGAAATCTTGAAATTTTTTGTAAACAACAATCCAGTTGCCTGAGTCGGGTAGGAACAGGCCTATCTGTAAGGAGTAGTAACGGAGCCTCTCCTATTTTGTAAGATTATATTTATACTATGAATTATTTAGGAATTATATAAAAAACATGGAGATAGGTACTAGAAATCTTGAAATTTTTTTTAAACAACAATCCAGTTGCTAGAGTCGGGTAGGAACTAGCCTATCTGTAAGGAGTAGTAACGAAGCCTCTTCTCTTTTGTAAGATTATATTTATACTATAAATTATTTAGGAATTATATAAAAAAAACATGGAGATAGGTAATAGAAATCTTGAAATTTTTGTAAACAACAATCCAGTTGCTAAAGTCGGGTAGGAACTAGCCTATCTGTAAGGAGTAGTAACGGAGCCTCTCCTATTTTGTAAGATTATATTTATACTATAAATTATTTAGGAATTATATAAAAAAACTTGGAGATAGGTACTAGAAATCTTGAAATTTTTTGTAAACAACAATCCAGTTGCTAGAGTCGGGTAGGAACTAGCCTAACTGTAAGGAGTAGTAACGGAGCCTCTTCTATTTTCTAAGATTATATTTATACTATAAATTATTTAGGAATTATATAAAAAATTATGGAGATATGTACTAGAAATCTTGAAATTTTTTGTAAACAACAATCCAATTGCTAGAGTCGGGTAGGATCTAGCTTATCTGTAAGGAGTAGTAACGGAGCCTCTTCTATTTTTTAAGATTATATTTATACTATAAATTATTTAGGAATTATATAAAAAAACATGGAGATAGGTACTAGAAATCTTGAAATTTTTTGTAAACAACAATCCAGTTGCTATAGTCGGGTAGGAACTAGCCTATCTGTAAGGAGTAGTAACGGAGCCTCTCCTATTTTGTAAGATTATATTTATACTATAAATTATTTAGGAATTATATAAAAAAACATGGAGAAAGGTACTAGAAATCTTGAAATTTTTTGTAAACAACAATCCAGTTGCTAGAGTCGGGTAGGAACTAGCCTATCTGTAAGGAGTAGTAACGGAGCCTCTCCTATTTTGTAAGATTATATTTATACTATAAATTATTTAGGAATTATATAAAAAAAACATGGAGGTAGGTACTAGAAATCTTGAAATTTTTTGTACCAACAATCCAGTTGCTAGAGTCGGGTAGGAACTAGCCTAACTGTAAGGAGTAGTAACGGAGCCTCTTCTATTTTGTAAGATTATATTTATACTATAAATTTTTTAGGAATTATATAAAAAAACATGGAGATAGGTACTAGAAATCTTGAAATTTTTTGTAAACAACAATCCAGTTGCTAGAGTCGGGTAGGAACTAGCCTATCTGTAAGGAGTATTAACAGGGACTCTTCTATTTTTTAAGACTTTTTTATACTATAAATTATTTAGGAATTAAATAAAAAAACATTGAGATAGGTACTAGAAATCTTGAAATTTTTTGTAAACAACAATCCAGTGGCTAGAGTCGGTTAGGAACTAGCCTATCCTTAAGGAGTAGTAACGGAGCCTCTCCTATTTTGTAAAATTGTATTTATACTATAAATTATTTAGGAATTATATAAAAAACATGGAGATAGGTACTAGAAATCTTGAAATTTTTTGTAAACAACAATCCAGTTGCTAGAGTCGGGTAGGAACTAGCCTATCTGTAAGGAGTAGTAATGGAGCCTCTTCTATTTTGTAAGATTATATTTATACTATAAATTATTTAGGAATTATATAAAAAACATGGAGATAGGTACTAGAAATCTTGAAATTTTTTGTAAACAACAATCCAGTTGCTAGAGTCGGGTAGGAACTAGCCTATCTGTAAGGAGTAGTAACGGAGCCTCTCCTATTTTGTAAGATTATATTTATACTATGAATTATTGAGGAATTATATAAAAAAACATGGAGATAGGTACAAGAAATCTTGAAATTTTTTGTAAACAACAATCCAGTTGCTAGAGTCGGGTAGGAACTAGCCTATCTGTAGGGAGAAGTAACGAAGCCTCTTCTATTTTGTAAGATTATATTTATACTATAAATTATTTAGGAATTATATAAAAAAACATGGAGATAGGTACTAGAAATCTTGAAATTTTTTGTAAACAACAATCCAGTTGCTAGAGTCGGGTAGGAACTAGCCCTATCTGTAAGGAGTAGTAACGAAGCCTCTTCTATTTTGTAAGATTATATTTATACTATAAATTATTTAGGAATTATATAAAAAAAACATGGAGATAGGTACTAGAAATCTTGAAATTTTTTGTAAACAACAATCCAGTTGCTAGAGTCGGGTAGGAACTAGCCTATCTGTAAGGAGTATTAACGGAGCCTCTCCTATTTTGTAAGATTATATTTATACTATAAATTATTTAGGAATTATATAAAAAAACATGGAGAAAGGTACTAGAAATCTTGAAATTTTTTGTAAACAACAATCCAGTTGCTAGAGTCGGGTAGGAACTAGCCTATCTGTAAGGAGTAGTAACGGAGCCTCTCTTATTTTGTAAGATTGTATTTATACTATAAATTATTTAGGAATTATATAAAAAAACATGGAGATAGGAACTAGAAATCTTAAAATTTTTTGTAAACAACAATCCAGTTGCTAGAGTCGGGTAGGAACTAGCCTATCTGTAAGGAGTAGTAACGGAGCCTCTTCTATTTTGTAAGATTATATTTATACTATAAATTATTTAGGAATTATATAAAAAAACATGGAGATAGGTACTAGAAATCTTGAAATTTTTTGTAAACAACAATCCAGTTGCCTGAGTCGGGTAGGAACAAGCCTATCTGTAAGGAGTAGTAACGGAGCCTCTCCTATTTTGTAAGATTATATTTATACTATGAATTATTTAGGAATTATATAAAAAAACATGGAGATAGGTACTAGAAATCTTGAAATTTTTTTTTAAACAACAATCCAGTTGCTAGAGTCGGGTAGGAACTAGCCTATCTGTAAGGAGTAGTATCGAAGCCTCTTCTCTTTTGTAAGATTATATTTATACTATAAATTATTTAGGAATTATATAAAAAAAACATGGAGATAGGTACTAGAAATCTTGAAATTTTTTGTAAACAACAATCCAGTTGCTAAAGTCGGGTAGGAACTAGCCTATCTGTAAGGAGTAGTAACGGAGCCTATCCTATTTTGTAAGATTATATTTATACTATAAATTATTTAGGAATTATATAAAAAAAACTTGGAGATTGGTACTAGAAATCTTGAAATTTTTTGTAAACAACAATCCAGTTGCTAGAGTCGGGTAGGAACTAGCCTAACTGTAAGGAGTAGTAACGGAGCCTCTTCTATTTTCTAAGATTATATTTATACTATAAATTATTTAGGAATTATATAAAAAAACATGGAGATAGGTACTAGAAATCTTGAAAGTTTTTGTAAACAACAATCCAGTTGCTAGAGTCGGGTAGGAAATAGCCTATCTGTAAGGAGTAGTAACGGAGCCTCTCCTATTTTGTAAGAGTATATTTATACTATAAATTATTTAGGAATTATATAAAAAAAACATGGAGATAAGTACTCGAAATCTTGAAATTTTTTGTAAACAACAATCCAGTTGCTAAAGTCGGGTAGGAACTAGCCTATCTGTAAGGAGTAATAACGGAGCCTCTCCTATTTTGTAAGATTATATTTATATTATAAATTATTTAGGAATTATATAAAAAAAACTTGGAGATAGGTACTAGAAATCTTGAAATTTTTTGTAAACAACAATCCAGTTGCTAGAGTCGGGTAGGAACTAGCCTAACTGTAAGGAGTAGTAACGGAGCCTCTTCTATTTTCTAAGATTATATTTATACTATCAATTATTTAGGAATTATATAAAAAAATATGGAGATATGTACTAGAAATCTTGAAATTTTTTGTAAACAACAATCCAGTTGCTAGAGTCGGGTAGGAACTAGCCTATCTGTAAGGAGTAGTAACGGAGCCTCTTCTATTTTTTAAGATTATATTTATACTATAAATTATTTAGGAATTATATAAAAAAACATGGAGATAGGTACTAGAAATCTTGAAACTTTTTGTAAACAACAATCCAGTTGCTAGAGTCGGGTAGGAAATACCCTATCTGTAAGGAGTAGTAATGGAGCCTCTCCTATTTTGTAAGATTATATTTATACTATGAATTATTTAGGACTTATATAAAAAAACATGGAGATAGGTACTAGAAATCTTGAAATTTTTTGTAAACAACAATCCAGTTGCCCGATTCGGGTAGGAACTAGCCTATCTGTAAGGAGTAGTAACGAAGCCTCTTCTATTTTGTAAGATTATATTTATACTATAAATTATTTAGGAGTTATATAAAAAAAACATGGAGATAGGTACTAGAAATCTGGAAATTTTTTGTAAACAACAATCCAGTTGCTAGAGTCGGGTAGGAACTAGCCTATCTGTAAGGAGTAGTAACGAAGCCTCTTCTCTTTTGTAAGATTATATTTATACTATAAATTATTTAGGAATTATATAAAAAAAACATGGAGATAGGTACTAGAAATCTTGAAATTTTTTGTAAACAACAATCCAGTTGCTAAAGTCGGGTAGGAACTAGCCTATCTGTAAGGAGTAGTAACGGAGCCTCTCCTATTTTGTAAGATTATATTTATACTATAAATTATTTAGGAATTATATAAAAAAAACTTGGAGATAGGTACTAGAAATCTTGAAATTTTTTGTAAACAACAATCCAGTTGCTAGAGTCGGGTAGGAACTAGCCTAACTGTAAGGAGTAGTAACGGAGCCTCTTCTATTTTCTAAGATTATATTTATACTATAAATTATTTAGGAATTATATAAAAAAATATGGAGATATGTACTAGAAATCTTGAAATTTTTTGTAAACAACAATCCAATTGCTAGAGTCGGGTAGGATCTAGCTTATCTGTAAGGAGTAGTAACGGAGCCTCTTCTCTTTTGTAAGATTATATTTATACTATAAATTATTTAGGAATTATATAAAAAAACATGGAGATAGGTATTAGAAATCTTGAAATTTTTTGTAAACAACAATACAGTTGCTAAAGTCGGGTAGGAACTAGCCTATCTGTAAGGAGTAGTAACGGAGCCTCTCCTATTTTGTAAGATTATATTTATACTATAAATTATTTAGGAATTATATAAAAAAAACATGGAGATAGGTACTAGAAATCTTGAAATTTTTTGTAAACAACAATCCAGTTGCTAGAGTCGGGTAGGAACTAGCCTAACTGTAAGGAGGAGTAACGGAGCCTCTTCTATTTTCTAAGATTATATTTATACTATGAATTATTTAGGAATTATATAAAAAACATGGAGATAGGTACTAGAAATCTTGAAATTTTTTTTAAACAACAATCCAGTTGCTAGAGTCGGGTAGGAACTAGCCTATCTATAAGGAGTAGTAACGGAGCCTTTCCTATTTTGTAAGATTATATTTATACTATAAATTATTTAGGAATTATATAAAAAAACTTGGAGATAGGTACTAGAAATCTTGAAATTTTTTGTAAACAACAATCCAGTTGCTAGAGTCGGGTAGGAACTAGCTCTATCTGTAAGGAGTAGTAACGAAGCCTCTTCTATTTTGTAAGATTATATTTATACTATAAATTATTTAGGAATTATATAAAAAAAACATGGAGATAGGTACTAGAAATCTTGAAATTTTTTGTAAACAACAATCCAGTTGCTAGAGTCGGGTAGGAACTAGCCTATCTGTAAGGAGTATTAACGGAGCCTCTCCTATTTTGTAAGATTATATTTATACTATAAATTATTAGGAATTATATAAAAAAACATGGAGAAAGGTACTAGAAATCTTGAAATTTTTTGTAAACAACAATCCAGTTGCTAGAGTCGGGTAGGAACTAGCCTTTCTGTAAGGAGTAGTAACGGAGCCTCTCCTATTTTTTAAGAATATATTTATACTATAAATTATTTAGGAATTATATAAAAAAACATTGAGATAGGTACTAGAAATCTTAAAATTTTTTGTAAACAACAATCCAGTTGCTAGAGTCGGGTAGGAACTAGCCTATCTGTAAGGAGTAGTAACGGAGCCTCTTCTATTTTCTAAGATAATATTTATACTATAAATTATTTAGGAATTATATAAAAAAACATGGAGATAGGTACTAAAAATCTTGAAATTTTTTGTAAACAACAATCCAGTTGCTAGAGTCGGGTAGGAACTAGCCTATCTGTAAGGAGTATTAACGGAGCCTCTTCTATTTTTTAAGACTTTTTTTATACTATAAATTATTTAGGAATTAAATAAAAAAACATGGAGATAGGTACTAGAAATCTTGAAATTTTTTGTAAACAACAATCCAGTTGCTAGAGTCGGATAGGAACTAGCCTATCTGTAAGGAGTAGTAACGGAGCCTCTCCTATTTTGTAAGATTATATTTATACTATAAATTATTTAGCAATTATATAAAAAAACATGGAGAAAGGTACTAGAAATCTTGAAATTTTTTGTAAACAACAATCCAGTTGCTAGAGTCGGGTAGGAACTAGCCTATCTGTAAGGAGTAGTAACGGAGCCTCTCCTATTTTGTAAGATTATATTTATACTATAAATTATTTAGGAATTATATAAAAAAAACATGGAGATAGGTACTAGAAATCTTGAAATTTTTTGTAAACAACAATCCAGGTGCTAGAGTCGGGTAGGAACTAGCCTAACTGTAAGGAGTAGTAACGGAGCCTCTTCTATTTTCTAAGATTATATTTATACCATCAATTATTTAGGAATTATATAAAAAAATATGGAGATATGTACTAGAAATCTTGAAATTTTTTGTAAACAACAATCCAGTTGCTAGAGTCGGGTAGGAACTAGCCTATCTGTAGGGAGTAGTAACGGAGCCTCTTCTATTTTTTAAGATTATATTTATACTATAAATTATTTAGGAATTATATAAAAAAAACATGGAGATAGGTACTAGAAATCTTGAAACTTTTTGTAAACAACAATCCAGTTGCTAGAGTCGGGTAGGAAATACCCTATCTGTAAGGAGTAGTAATGGAGCCTCTCCTATTTTGTAAGATTATATTTATACTATGAATTATTTAGGAATTATATAAAAAAACATGGAGATAGGTACTAGAAATCTTGAAATTTTTTGTAAACAACAATCCAGTTGCCCGATTCGGGTAGGAACTAGCCTATCTGTAAGGAGTAGTAACGAAGCCTCTTCTATTTTGTAAGATTATATTTATACTATAAATTATTTAGGAGTTATATAAAAAAAACATGGAGATAGGTACTAGAAATCTGGAAATTTTTTGTAAACAACAATCCAGTTGCTAGAGTCGGGTAGGAACTAGCCTATCTGTAAGGAGTAGTAACGGAGCCTCTCCTATTTTGTAAGATTATATTTATACTATAAATTATTTAGGAATTATATAAAAAAAACATGGAGGTAGGTACTAGAAATCTTGAAATTTTTTGTACCAACAATCCAGTTGCTAGAGTCGGGTAGGATCTAGCTTATCTGTAAGGAGTAGTAACGGAGCCTCTTCTCTTTTGTAAGATTATATTTATACTATTAATTATTTAGGAATTATATAAAAAAACATGGAGATAGGTATTAGAAATCTTGAAATTTTTTGTAAACAACAATCCAGTTGCTAAAGTCGGGTAGGAACTAGCCTATCTGTAAGGAGTAGTAACGGAGCCTCTCCTATTTTGTAAGATTATATTTATACTATAAATTATTTAGGAATTATATAAAAAAAACATGGAGATAGGTACTAGAAATCTTGAAATTTTTTGTAAACAACAATCCAGTTGCTAGAGTCGGGTAGGAACTAGCCTAACTGTAAGGAGTAGTAACGGAGCCTCTTCTATTTTCTAAGATTATATTTATACTATAAATTATTTAGGAATTATATAAAAAAACATGGAGATAGGTACTAGAAATCTTGAAATTTTTTGTAAACAACAATCCAGTTGCCTGAGTCGGGTAGGAACAAGCCTATCTGTAAGGAGTAGTAACGGAGCCTCTCCTATTTTGTAAGATCATATTTATACTATGAATTATTTAGGAATTATATAAAAAACATGGAGATAGGTACTAGAAATCTTGAAATTTTTTTTAAACAACAATCCAGTTGCTAGAGTCGGGTAGGAACTAGCCTATCTGTAAGGAGTAGTAACGAAGCCTCTTCTCTTTTGTAAGATTATATTTATACTATAAATTTTTCAGGAATTATATAAAAAAAACATGGAGATAGGTAATAGAAATCTTGAAATTTTTGTAAACAACAATCCAGTTGCTAAAGTCGGGTAGGAACTAGCCTATCTGTAAGGAGTAGTAACGGAGCCTCTCCTATTTTGTAAGATTATATTTATACTATAAATTATTTAGGAATTATATAAAAAAACTTGGAGATAGGTACTAGAAATCTTGAAATTTTTTGTAAACAACAATCCAGTTGCTAGAGTCGGGTAGGAACTAGCCTAACTGTAAGGAGTAGTAACGGAGCCTCTTCTATTTTCTAAGATTATATTTATACTATAAATTATTTAGGAATTATATAAAAAATTATGGAGATATGTACTAGAAATCTTGAAATTTTTTGTAAACAACAATCCAATTGCTAGAGTCGGGTAGGATCTAGCTTATCTGTAAGGAGTAGTAACGGAGCCTCTTCTATTTTTTAAGATTATATTTATACTATAAATTATTTAGGAATTATATAAAAAAACATGGAGATAGGTACTAGAAATCTTGAAACTTTTTGTAAACAACAATCCAGTTGCTAGAGTCGCGTAGGAAATAGCCTATCTGTAAGGAGTAGTAACGGAGCCTCTCCTATTTTGTAAGATTATATTTATACTATGAATTATTTAGGAATTATATAAAAAAAACATGGAGATAGGTACTAGAAATCTTGAAATTTTTTGTAAACAACAATCCAGTTGCTAGAGTCGGGTAGGAACTAGCCTATCTGTAAGGAGTAGTAACGAAGCCTCTTCTATTTTGTAAGATTATATTTATACTATAAATTATTTAGGAATTATATAAAAAAACATGGAGATAGGTACTAGAAATCTTGAAAATTTTGGAAACAACAATCCAGTTGCTAAAGTCGGGTAGGAACTAGCCTATCTGTAAGGAGTAGTAACGGAGACTCTCCTATTTTGTAAGATTATATTTATACTATAAATTATTTAGGAATTATATAAAAAAACATGGAGATAGGTACTAGAAATCTTGAAATTTTTTGTCAACAACAATCCAGTTGCTAGAGTCGGGTAGGAACTAGCCTAACTGTAAGGAGTAGTAACGGAGCCTCTTCTATTTTCTAAGATTATATTTATACTATAAATTATTTAGGAATTATATAAATAAATATGGATATATGTACTAGAAATCTTGAAATTTTTTGTAAACAACAATCCAATTGCTAGAGTCGGGTAGGATCTAGCTTATCTGTAAGGAGTAGTAACGGAGCCTCTTCTCTTTTGTAAGATTATATTTATACTATTAATTATTTAGGAATTATATAAAAAAACATGGAGATAGGTATTAGAAATCTTGAAATTTTTTGTAAACAACAATCCAGTTGCTAAAGTCGGGTAGGAACTAGCCTATCTGTAAGGAGTAGTAACGGAGCCTCTCCTATTTTGTAAGATTATATTTATACTATAAATTATTTAGGAATTATATAAAAAAAACATGGAGATAGGTACTAGAAATCTTGAAATTTTTTGTAAACAACAATCCAGTTGCTAGAGTCGGGTAGGAACTAGCCTAACTGTAAGGAGTAGTAACGGAGCCTCTTCTATTTTCTAAGATTATATTTATACTATAAATTATTTAGGAATTATATAAAAAAACATGGAGATAGGTACTAGAAATCTTGAAATTTTTTGTAAACAACAATCCAGTTGCCTGAGTCGGGTAGGAACAGGCCTATCTGTAAGGAGTAGTAACGGAGCCTCTCCTATTTTGTAAGATTATATTTATACTATGAATTATTTAGGAATTATATAAAAAACATGGAGATAGGTACTAGAAATCTTGAAATTTTTTTTAAACAACAATCCAGTTGCTAGAGTCGGGTAGGAACTAGCCTATCTGTAAGGAGTAGTAACGAAGCCTCTTCTCTTTTGTAAGATTATATTTATACTATAAATTATTTAGGAATTATATAAAAAAAACATGGAGATAGGTAATAGAAATCTTGAAATTTTTGTAAACAACAATCCAGTTGCTAAAGTCGGGTAGGAACTAGCCTATCTGTAAGGAGTAGTAACGGAGCCTCTCCTATTTTGTAAGATTATATTTATACTATAAATTATTTAGGAATTATATAAAAAAACTTGGAGATAGGTACTAGAAATCTTGAAATTTTTTGTAAACAACAATCCAGTTGCTAGAGTCGGGTAGGAACTAGCCTAACTGTAAGGAGTAGTAACGGAGCCTCTTCTATTTTCTAAGATTATATTTATACTATAAATTATTTAGGAATTATATAAAAAATTATGGAGATATGTACTAGAAATCTTGAAATTTTTTGTAAACAACAATCCAATTGCTAGAGTCGGGTAGGATCTAGCTTATCTGTAAGGAGTAGTAACGGAGCCTCTTCTATTTTTTAAGATTATATTTATACTATAAATTATTTAGGAATTATATAAAAAAACATGGAGATAGGTACTAGAAATCTTGAAATTTTTTGTAAACAACAATCCAGTTGCTATAGTCGGGTAGGAACTAGCCTATCTGTAAGGAGTAGTAACGGAGCCTCTCCTATTTTGTAAGATTATATTTATACTATAAATTATTTAGGAATTATATAAAAAAACATGGAGAAAGGTACTAGAAATCTTGAAATTTTTTGTAAACAACAATCCAGTTGCTAGAGTCGGGTAGGAACTAGCCTATCTGTAAGGAGTAGTAACGGAGCCTCTCCTATTTTGTAAGATTATATTTATACTATAAATTATTTAGGAATTATATAAAAAAAACATGGAGGTAGGTACTAGAAATCTTGAAATTTTTTGTACCAACAATCCAGTTGCTAGAGTCGGGTAGGAACTAGCCTAACTGTAAGGAGTAGTAACGGAGCCTCTTCTATTTTGTAAGATTATATTTATACTATAAATTTTTTAGGAATTATATAAAAAAACATGGAGATAGGTACTAGAAATCTTGAAATTTTTTGTAAACAACAATCCAGTTGCTAGAGTCGGGTAGGAACTAGCCTATCTGTAAGGAGTATTAACAGGGACTCTTCTATTTTTTAAGACTTTTTTATACTATAAATTATTTAGGAATTAAATAAAAAAACATTGAGATAGGTACTAGAAATCTTGAAATTTTTTGTAAACAACAATCCAGTGGCTAGAGTCGGTTAGGAACTAGCCTATCCTTAAGGAGTAGTAACGGAGCCTCTCCTATTTTGTAAAATTGTATTTATACTATAAATTATTTAGGAATTATATAAAAAACATGGAGATAGGTACTAGAAATCTTGAAATTTTTTGTAAACAACAATCCAGTTGCTAGAGTCGGGTAGGAACTAGCCTATCTGTAAGGAGTAGTAATGGAGCCTCTTCTATTTTGTAAGATTATATTTATACTATAAATTATTTAGGAATTATATAAAAAACATGGAGATAGGTACTAGAAATCTTGAAATTTTTTGTAAACAACAATCCAGTTGCTAGAGTCGGGTAGGAACTAGCCTATCTGTAAGGAGTAGTAACGGAGCCTCTCCTATTTTGTAAGATTATATTTATACTATGAATTATTGAGGAATTATATAAAAAAACATGGAGATAGGTACAAGAAATCTTGAAATTTTTTGTAAACAACAATCCAGTTGCTAGAGTCGGGTAGGAACTAGCCTATCTGTAGGGAGAAGTAACGAAGCCTCTTCTATTTTGTAAGATTATATTTATACTATAAATTATTTAGGAATTATATAAAAAAACATGGAGATAGGTACTAGAAATCTTGAAATTTTTTGTAAACAACAATCCAGTTGCTAGAGTCGGGTAGGAACTAGCCCTATCTGTAAGGAGTAGTAACGAAGCCTCTTCTATTTTGTAAGATTATATTTATACTATAAATTATTTAGGAATTATATAAAAAAAACATGGAGATAGGTACTAGAAATCTTGAAATTTTTTGTAAACAACAATCCAGTTGCTAGAGTCGGGTAGGAACTAGCCTATCTGTAAGGAGTATTAACGGAGCCTCTCCTATTTTGTAAGATTATATTTATACTATAAATTATTTAGGAATTATATAAAAAAACATGGAGAAAGGTACTAGAAATCTTGAAATTTTTTGTAAACAACAATCCAGTTGCTAGAGTCGGGTAGGAACTAGCCTATCTGTAAGGAGTAGTAACGGAGCCTCTCTTATTTTGTAAGATTGTATTTATACTATAAATTATTTAGGAATTATATAAAAAAACATGGAGATAGGAACTAGAAATCTTAAAATTTTTTGTAAACAACAATCCAGTTGCTAGAGTCGGGTAGGAACTAGCCTATCTGTAAGGAGTAGTAACGGAGCCTCTTCTATTTTGTAAGATTATATTTATACTATAAATTATTTAGGAATTATATAAAAAAACATGGAGATAGGTACTAGAAATCTTGAAATTTTTTGTAAACAACAATCCAGTTGCCTGAGTCGGGTAGGAACAAGCCTATCTGTAAGGAGTAGTAACGGAGCCTCTCCTATTTTGTAAGATTATATTTATACTATGAATTATTTAGGAATTATATAAAAAAACATGGAGATAGGTACTAGAAATCTTGAAATTTTTTTTTAAACAACAATCCAGTTGCTAGAGTCGGGTAGGAACTAGCCTATCTGTAAGGAGTAGTATCGAAGCCTCTTCTCTTTTGTAAGATTATATTTATACTATAAATTATTTAGGAATTATATAAAAAAAACATGGAGATAGGTACTAGAAATCTTGAAATTTTTTGTAAACAACAATCCAGTTGCTAAAGTCGGGTAGGAACTAGCCTATCTGTAAGGAGTAGTAACGGAGCCTATCCTATTTTGTAAGATTATATTTATACTATAAATTATTTAGGAATTATATAAAAAAAACTTGGAGATTGGTACTAGAAATCTTGAAATTTTTTGTAAACAACAATCCAGTTGCTAGAGTCGGGTAGGAACTAGCCTAACTGTAAGGAGTAGTAACGGAGCCTCTTCTATTTTCTAAGATTATATTTATACTATAAATTATTTAGGAATTATATAAAAAAACATGGAGATAGGTACTAGAAATCTTGAAAGTTTTTGTAAACAACAATCCAGTTGCTAGAGTCGGGTAGGAAATAGCCTATCTGTAAGGAGTAGTAACGGAGCCTCTCCTATTTTGTAAGAGTATATTTATACTATAAATTATTTAGGAATTATATAAAAAAAACATGGAGATAAGTACTCGAAATCTTGAAATTTTTTGTAAACAACAATCCAGTTGCTAAAGTCGGGTAGGAACTAGCCTATCTGTAAGGAGTAATAACGGAGCCTCTCCTATTTTGTAAGATTATATTTATATTATAAATTATTTAGGAATTATATAAAAAAAACTTGGAGATAGGTACTAGAAATCTTGAAATTTTTTGTAAACAACAATCCAGTTGCTAGAGTCGGGTAGGAACTAGCCTAACTGTAAGGAGTAGTAACGGAGCCTCTTCTATTTTCTAAGATTATATTTATACTATCAATTATTTAGGAATTATATAAAAAAATATGGAGATATGTACTAGAAATCTTGAAATTTTTTGTAAACAACAATCCAGTTGCTAGAGTCGGGTAGGAACTAGCCTATCTGTAAGGAGTAGTAACGGAGCCTCTTCTATTTTTTAAGATTATATTTATACTATAAATTATTTAGGAATTATATAAAAAAACATGGAGATAGGTACTAGAAATCTTGAAACTTTTTGTAAACAACAATCCAGTTGCTAGAGTCGGGTAGGAAATACCCTATCTGTAAGGAGTAGTAATGGAGCCTCTCCTATTTTGTAAGATTATATTTATACTATGAATTATTTAGGACTTATATAAAAAAACATGGAGATAGGTACTAGAAATCTTGAAATTTTTTGTAAACAACAATCCAGTTGCCCGATTCGGGTAGGAACTAGCCTATCTGTAAGGAGTAGTAACGAAGCCTCTTCTATTTTGTAAGATTATATTTATACTATAAATTATTTAGGAGTTATATAAAAAAAACATGGAGATAGGTACTAGAAATCTTGAAATTTTTTGTAAACAACAATCCAGTTGCTAGAGTCGGGTAGGAACTAGCCTATCTGTAAGGAGTAGTAACGAAGCCTCTTCTCTTTTGTAAGATTATATTTATACTATAAATTATTTAGGAATTATATAAAAAAAACATGGAGATAGGTACTAGAAATCTTGAAATTTTTTGTAAACAACAATCCAGTTGCTAAAGTCGGGTAGGAACTAGCCTATCTGTAAGGAGTAGTAACGGAGCCTCTCCTATTTTGTAAGATTATATTTATACTATAAATTATTTAGGAATTATATAAAAAAAACTTGGAGATAGGTACTAGAAATCTTGAAATTTTTTGTAAACAACAATCCAGTTGCTAGAGTCGGGTAGGAACTAGCCTAACTGTAAGGAGTAGTAACGGAGCCTCTTCTATTTTCTAAGATTATATTTATACTATAAATTATTTAGGAATTATATAAAAAAATATGGAGATATGTACTAGAAATCTTGAAATTTTTTGTAAACAACAATCCAATTGCTAGAGTCGGGTAGGATCTAGCTTATCTGTAAGGAGTAGTAACGGAGCCTCTTCTCTTTTGTAAGATTATATTTATACTATAAATTATTTAGGAATTATATAAAAAAACATGGAGATAGGTATTAGAAATCTTGAAATTTTTTGTAAACAACAATACAGTTGCTAAAGTCGGGTAGGAACTAGCCTATCTGTAAGGAGTAGTAACGGAGCCTCTCCTATTTTGTAAGATTATATTTATACTATAAATTATTTAGGAATTATATAAAAAAAACATGGAGATAGGTACTAGAAATCTTGAAATTTTTTGTAAACAACAATCCAGTTGCTAGAGTCGGGTAGGAACTAGCCTAACTGTAAGGAGGAGTAACGGAGCCTCTTCTATTTTCTAAGATTATATTTATACTATGAATTATTTAGGAATTATATAAAAAACATGGAGATAGGTACTAGAAATCTTGAAATTTTTTTTAAACAACAATCCAGTTGCTAGAGTCGGGTAGGAACTAGCCTATCTATAAGGAGTAGTAACGGAGCCTTTCCTATTTTGTAAGATTATATTTATACTATAAATTATTTAGGAATTATATAAAAAAACTTGGAGATAGGTACTAGAAATCTTGAAATTTTTTGTAAACAACAATCCAGTTGCTAGAGTCGGGTAGGAACTAGCTCTATCTGTAAGGAGTAGTAACGAAGCCTCTTCTATTTTGTAAGATTATATTTATACTATAAATTATTTAGGAATTATATAAAAAAAACATGGAGATAGGTACTAGAAATCTTGAAATTTTTTGTAAACAACAATCCAGTTGCTAGAGTCGGGTAGGAACTAGCCTATCTGTAAGGAGTATTAACGGAGCCTCTCCTATTTTGTAAGATTATATTTATACTATAAATTATTAGGAATTATATAAAAAAACATGGAGAAAGGTACTAGAAATCTTGAAATTTTTTGTAAACAACAATCCAGTTGCTAGAGTCGGGTAGGAACTAGCCTTTCTGTAAGGAGTAGTAACGGAGCCTCTCCTATTTTTTAAGAATATATTTATACTATAAATTATTTAGGAATTATATAAAAAAACATTGAGATAGGTACTAGAAATCTTAAAATTTTTTGTAAACAACAATCCAGTTGCTAGAGTCGGGTAGGAACTAGCCTATCTGTAAGGAGTAGTAACGGAGCCTCTTCTATTTTCTAAGATAATATTTATACTATAAATTATTTAGGAATTATATAAAAAAACATGGAGATAGGTACTAAAAATCTTGAAATTTTTTGTAAACAACAATCCAGTTGCTAGAGTCGGGTAGGAACTAGCCTATCTGTAAGGAGTATTAACGGAGCCTCTTCTATTTTTTAAGACTTTTTTTATACTATAAATTATTTAGGAATTAAATAAAAAAACATGGAGATAGGTACTAGAAATCTTGAAATTTTTTGTAAACAACAATCCAGTTGCTAGAGTCGGATAGGAACTAGCCTATCTGTAAGGAGTAGTAACGGAGCCTCTCCTATTTTGTAAGATTATATTTATACTATAAATTATTTAGCAATTATATAAAAAAACATGGAGAAAGGTACTAGAAATCTTGAAATTTTTTGTAAACAACAATCCAGTTGCTAGAGTCGGGTAGGAACTAGCCTATCTGTAAGGAGTAGTAACGGAGCCTCTCCTATTTTGTAAGATTATATTTATACTATAAATTATTTAGGAATTATATAAAAAAAACATGGAGATAGGTACTAGAAATCTTGAAATTTTTTGTAAACAACAATCCAGGTGCTAGAGTCGGGTAGGAACTAGCCTAACTGTAAGGAGTAGTAACGGAGCCTCTTCTATTTTCTAAGATTATATTTATACCATCAATTATTTAGGAATTATATAAAAAAATATGGAGATATGTACTAGAAATCTTGAAATTTTTTGTAAACAACAATCCAGTTGCTAGAGTCGGGTAGGAACTAGCCTATCTGTAGGGAGTAGTAACGGAGCCTCTTCTATTTTTTAAGATTATATTTATACTATAAATTATTTAGGAATTATATAAAAAAAACATGGAGATAGGTACTAGAAATCTTGAAACTTTTTGTAAACAACAATCCAGTTGCTAGAGTCGGGTAGGAAATACCCTATCTGTAAGGAGTAGTAATGGAGCCTCTCCTATTTTGTAAGATTATATTTATACTATGAATTATTTAGGAATTATATAAAAAAACATGGAGATAGGTACTAGAAATCTTGAAATTTTTTGTAAACAACAATCCAGTTGCCCGATTCGGGTAGGAACTAGCCTATCTGTAAGGAGTAGTAACGAAGCCTCTTCTATTTTGTAAGATTATATTTATACTATAAATTATTTAGGAGTTATATAAAAAAAACATGGAGATAGGTACTAGAAATCTGGAAATTTTTTGTAAACAACAATCCAGTTGCTAGAGTCGGGTAGGAACTAGCCTATCTGTAAGGAGTAGTAACGAAGCCTCTTCTCTTTTGTAAGATTATATTTATACTATAAATTATTTAGGAATTATATAAAAAAAACATGGAGATAGGTACTAGAAATCTTGAAATTTTTTGTAAACAACAATCCAGTTGCTAAAGTCGGGTAGGAACTAGCCTATCTGTAAGAAGTAGTAACGGAGCCTCTCCTATTTTGTAAGATTATATTTATACTATAAATTATTTAGGAATTATATAAAAAAAACTTGGAGATAGGTACTAGAAATCTTGAAATTTTTTGTAAACAACAATCCAGTTGCTAGAGTCGGGTAGGAACTAGCCTAACTGTAAGGAGTAGTAACGGAGCCTCTTCTATTTTCTAAGATTATATTTATACTATAAATTATTTAGGAATTATATAAATAAATATGGATATATGTACTAGAAATCTTGAAATTTTTTGTAAACAACAATCCAATTGCTAGAGTCGGGTAGGATCTAGCTTATCTGTAAGGAGTAGTAACGGAGCCTCTTCTCTTTTGTAAGATTATATTTATACTATTAATTATTTAGGAATTATATAAAAAAACATGGAGATAGGTATTAGAAATCTTGAAATTTTTTGTAAACAACAATCCAGTTGCTAAAGTCGGGTAGGAACTAGCCTATCTGTAAGGAGTAGTAACGGAGCCTCTCCTATTTTGTAAGATTATATTTATACTATAAATTATTTAGGAATTATATAAAAAAAACATGGAGATAGGTACTAGAAATCTTGAAATTTTTTGTAAACAACAATCCAGTTGCTAGAGTCGGGTAGGAACTAGCCTAACTGTAAGGAGTAGTAACGGAGCCTCTTCTATTTTCTAAGATTATATTTATACTATAAATTATTTAGGAATTATATAAAAAAACATGGAGATAGGTACTAGAAATCTTGAAATTTTTTGTAAACAACAATCCAGTTGCCTGAGTCGGGTAGGAACAAGCCTATCTGTAAGGAGTAGTAACGGAGCCTCTCCTATTTTGTAAGATCATATTTATACTATGAATTATTTAGGAATTATATAAAAAACATGGAGATAGGTAATAGAAATCTTGAAATTTTTTTTAAACAACAATCCAGTTGCTAGAGTCGGGTAGGAACTAGCCTATCTGTAAGGAGTAGTAACGAAGCCTCTTCTCTTTTGTAAGATTATATTTATACTATAAATTATTTAGGAATTATATAAAAAAAACATGGAGATAGGTAATAGAAATCTTGAAATTTTTGTAAACAACAATCCAGTTGCTAAAGTCGGGTAGGAACTAGCCTATCTGTAAGGAGTAGTAACGGAGCCTCTCCTATTTTGTAAGATTATATTTATACTATAAATTATTTAGGAATTATATAAAAAAACTTGGAGATAGGTACTAGAAATCTTGAAATTTTTTGTAAACAACAATCCAGTTGCTAGAGTCGGGTAGGAACTAGCCTAACTGTAAGGAGTAGTAACGGAGCCTCTTCTATTTTCTAAGATTATATTTATACTATAAATTATTTAGGAATTATATAAAAAATTATGGAGATATGTACTAGAAATCTTGAAATTTTTTGTAAACAACAATCCAATTGCTAGAGTCGGGTAGGATCTAGCTTATCTGTAAGGAGTAGTAACGGAGCCTCTTCTATTTTTTAAGATTATATTTATACTATAAATTATTTAGGAATTATATAAAAAAACATGGAGATAGGTACTAGAAATCTTGAAACTTTTTGTAAACAACAATCCAGTTGCTAGAGTCGCGTAGGAAATAGCCTATCTGTAAGGAGTAGTAACGGAGCCTCTCCTATTTTGTAAGATTATATTTATACTATGAATTATTTAGGAATTATATAAAAAAACATGGAGATAGGTACTAGAAATCTTGAAATTTTTTGTAAACAACAATCCAGTTGCTAGAGTCGGGTAGGAACTAGCCTATCTGTAAGGAGTAGTAACGAAGCCTCTTCTATTTTGTAAGATTATATTTATACTATAAATTATTTAGGAATTATATAAAAAAACATGGAGATAGGTACTAGAAATCTTGAAAATTTTGGAAACAACAATCCAGTTGCTAAAGTCGGGTAGGAACTAGCCTATCTGTAAGGAGTAGTAACGGAGACTCTCCTATTTTGTAAGATTATATTTATACTATAAATTATTTAGGAATTATATAAAAAAACATGGAGATAGGTACTAGAAATCTTGAAATTTTTTGTCAACAACAATCCAGTTGCTAGAGTCGGGTAGGAACTAGCCTAACTGTAAGGAGTAGTAACGGAGCCTCTTCTATTTTCTAAGATTATATTTATACTATAAATTATTTAGGAATTATATAAATAAATATGGATATATGTACTAGAAATCTTGAAATTTTTTGTAAACAACAATCCAATTGCTAGAGTCGGGTAGGATCTAGCTTATCTGTAAGGAGTAGTAACGGAGCCTCTTCTCTTTTGTAAGATTATATTTATACTATTAATTATTTAGGAATTATATAAAAAAACATGGAGATAGGTATTAGAAATCTTGAAATTTTTTGTAAACAACAATCCAGTTGCTAAAGTCGGGTAGGAACTAGCCTATCTGTAAGGAGTAGTAACGGAGCCTCTCCTATTTTGTAAGATTATATTTATACTATAAATTATTTAGGAATTATATAAAAAAAACATGGAGATAGGTACTAGAAATCTTGAAATTTTTTGTAAACAACAATCCAGTTGCTAGAGTCGGGTAGGAACTAGCCTAACTGTAAGGAGTAGTAACGGAGCCTCTTCTATTTTCTAAGATTATATTTATACTATAAATTATTTAGGAATTATATAAAAAAACATGGAGATAGGTACTAGAAATCTTGAAATTTTTTGTAAACAACAATCCAGTTGCCTGAGTCGGGTAGGAACAGGCCTATCTGTAAGGAGTAGTAACGGAGCCTCTCCTATTTTGTAAGATTATATTTATACTATGAATTATTTAGGAATTATATAAAAAACATGGAGATAGGTACTAGAAATCTTGAAATTTTTTTTAAACAACAATCCAGTTGCTAGAGTCGGGTAGGAACTAGCCTATCTGTAAGGAGTAGTAACGAAGCCTCTTCTCTTTTGTAAGATTATATTTATACTATAAATTATTTAGGAATTATATAAAAAAAACATGGAGATAGGTAATAGAAATCTTGAAATTTTTGTAAACAACAATCCAGTTGCTAAAGTCGGGTAGGAACTAGCCTATCTGTAAGGAGTAGTAACGGAGCCTCTCCTATTTTGTAAGATTATATTTATACTATAAATTATTTAGGAATTATATAAAAAAACTTGGAGATAGGTACTAGAAATCTTGAAATTTTTTGTAAACAACAATCCAGTTGCTAGAGTCGGGTAGGAACTAGCCTAACTGTAAGGAGTAGTAACGGAGCCTCTTCTATTTTCTAAGATTATATTTATACTATAAATTATTTAGGAATTATATAAAAAATTATGGAGATATGTACTAGAAATCTTGAAATTTTTTGTAAACAACAATCCAATTGCTAGAGTCGGGTAGGATCTAGCTTATCTGTAAGGAGTAGTAACGGAGCCTCTTCTATTTTTTAAGATTATATTTATACTATAAATTATTTAGGAATTATATAAAAAAACATGGAGATAGGTACTAGAAATCTTGAAACTTTTTGTAAACAACAATCCAGTTGCTAGAGTCGCGTAGGAAATAGCCTATCTGTAAGGAGTAGTAACGGAGCCTCTCCTATTTTGTAAGATTATATTTATACTATGAATTATTTAGGAATTATATAAAAAAACATGGAGATAGGTACTAGAAATCTTGAAATTTTTTGTAAACAACAATCCAGTTGCTAGAGTCGGGTAGGAACTAGCCTATCTGTAAGGAGTAGTAACGAAGCCTCTTCTATTTTGTAAGATTATATTTATACTATAAATTATTTAGGAATTATATAAAAAAACATGGAGATAGGTACTAGAAATCTTGAAATTTTTTGTAAACAACAATCCAGTTGCCTGAGTCGGGTAGGAACAAGCCTATCTGTAAGGAGTAGTAACGGAGCCTCTCCTATTTTGTAAGATTATATTTATACTATGAATTATTTAGGAATTATATAAAAAAACATGGAGATAGGTACTAGAAATCTTGAAATTTTTTTTAAACAACAATCCAGTTGCTAGAGTCGGGTAGGAACTAGCCTATCTGTAAGGAGTAGTATCGAAGCCTCTTCTCTTTTGTAAGATTATATTTATACTATAAATTATTTAGGAATTATATAAAAAAAACATGGAGATAGGTACTAGAAATCTTGAAATTTTTTGTAAACAACAATCCAGTTGCTAAAGTCGGGTAGGAACTAGCCTATCTGTAAGGAGTAGTAACGGAGCCTATCCTATTTTGTAAGATTATATTTATACTATAAATTATTTAGGAATTATATAAAAAAACATGGAGATAGGTACTAGAAATCTTGAAACTTTTTGTAAACAACAATCAAGTTGCTAGAGTCGGGTAGGAACTAGCCTATCTGTAAGGAGTAGTAACGGAGCCTCTCCTATTTTAAAAGATTATATTTATTCTATAAATTATTTAGGAATTATATAAAAAAACATGGAGATAGGTACTAGAAATTTGGAAATTTTTTGTAAACAACAATCCAGTTGCTAGAGTCGGTTAGGAACTAGCCTATCTGTAAGGAGTAGTAACGGAGCCTCTTTTATTTTTCAAGATTATATTTATACTATAAATTATTTAGGAATTATATAAAAAAACATGGAGATAGGTACTAGAAATCTTGAAATTTTTTGTAAACAACAATCCAGTTGCTAGAGTCGGGTAGGAACTAGCCTATCTGTAAGGAGTAGTAACGGAGCCTCTCCTATTTTGTAAGATTATATTTATTCTATAAATTATTTAGGAATTATATAAAAAAACAAGGAGAAAGGTACTAGAAATCCTAAAATTATTTGTAAACAACAATCCAGTTGCTAGAGTCGGGTAGGAACTAGCCTATCTGTAAGGAGTAGTAACGGAGCCTCTCCTATTTTGTAAGATTATATTTATACTATAAATTATTTAGGAATTATATAAAAAAAACATGGAGATAGGTACTAGAAATCTTGAAATTTTTGGTAAACAACAATCCAGTTGCTAGAGTCGGGTAGGAACTAGCCTAACTGTAAGGAGTAGTAACAAAGCCTCTTCTCTTTTGTAAGATTATATTTATACTATAAATTATTTAGCAATTATATAAAAAAAACATGGAGATAGGTACTAGAAATCTTGAAATTTTTTGTAAACAACAATCCAGTTGCTAGAGTCGGGTAGGAACTAGCCTAACTGTAAGGAGTAGTAACGGAGCCTCTTCTATTTTCTAAGATTATATTTATAATATAAATTATTTAGGAATTATATAAAAAAACATGGTTTTGGTACTAGAAATCTTGAAATTTTTTGTAAACAACAATCCAGTTGCTAGAGTCGGGTAGGAACTAGCCTATCTGTAAGGAGTAGTAACGGACCCTCTCATATTTTGTAAGATTGTATTTATACTATAAATTATTTAGGAATTATATAAAAAAACATGGAGATAGGAACTAGAAATCTTAAAATTTTTTGTAAACAACAATCCAGTTGCTAGAGTCGGGTAGGAACTAGCCTATCTGTAAGGAGTAGTAACGGAGCCTCTTCTATTTTGTAAGATTATATTTATACTATAAATTATTTAGGAATTATATAAAAAAACATGGAGATAGGTACTAGAAATCTTGAAATTTTTTGTAAACAACAATCCAGTTGCCTGAGTCGGGTAGGAACAAGCTTATCTGTAAGGAGTAGTAACGGAGCCTCTCCTATTTTGTAAGATTATATTTATACTATGAATTATTTAGGAATTATATAAAAAAACATGGAGATAGGTACTAGAAATCTTGAAATTTTTTTTAAACAACAATCCAGTTGCTAGAGTCGGGTAGGAACTAGCCTATCTGTAAGGAGTAGTATCGAAGCCTCTTCTCTTTTGTAAGATTATATTTATACTATAAATTATTTAGGAATTATATAAAAAAAACATGGAGATAGGTACTAGAAATCTTGAAATTTTTTGTAAACAACAATCCAGTTGCTAAAGTCGGGTAGGAACTAGCCTATCTGTAAGGAGTAGTAACGGAGCCTATCCTATTTTGTAAGATTATATTTATACTATAAATTATTTAGGAATTATATAAAAAAAACTTGGAGATAGGTACTAGAAATCTTGAAATTTTTTGTAAACAACAATCCAGTTGCTAGAGTCGGGTAGGAACTAGCCTAACTGTAAGGAGTAGTAACGGAGCCTCTTCTATTTTCTAAGATTATATTTATACTATAAATTATTTAGGAATTATATAAAAAAACATGGAGATAGGTACTAGAAATCTTGAAACTTTTTGTAAACAACAATCCAGTTGCTAGAGTCGGGTAGGAAATAGCCTATCTGTAAGGAGTAGTAACGGAGCCTCTCCTATTTTGTAAGATTAGATTTATATTATAAATTATTTAGGAATTATATAAAAAAAACTTGGAGATAGGTACTAGAAATCTTGAAATTTTTGGTAAACAACAATCCAGTTGCTAGAGTCGGGTAGGAACTAGCCTAACTGTAAGGAGTAGTAACGGAGCCTCTTCTATTTTCTAAGATTATATAAATACTATCAATTATTTAGGAATTATATAAAAAAATATGGAGATATGTACTAGAAATCTTGAAATTTTTTGTAAACAACAATCCAGTTGCTAGAGTCGGGTAGGAACTAGCCTATCTGTAAGGAGTAGTAACGGAGCCTCTTCTATTTTTTAAGATTATATTTATACTATAAATTATTTAGGAATTATATAAAAAAACATGGAGATAGGTACTAGAAATCTTGAAACTTTTTGTAAACAACAATCCAGTTGCTAGAGTCGGGTAGGAAATACCCTATCTGTAAGGAGTAGTAATGGAGCCTCTCCTATTTTGTAAGATTATATTTATACTATGAATTATTTAGGACTTATATAAAAAAACATGGAGATAGGTACTAGAAATCTTGAAATTTTTTGTAAACAACAATCCAGTTGCCCGATTCGGGTAGGAACTAGCCTATCTGTAAGGAGTAGTAACGAAGCCTCTTCTATTTTGTAAGATTATATTTATACTATAAATTATTTAGGAGTTATATAAAAAAAACATGGAGATAGGTACTAGAAATCTTGAAATTTTTTGTAAACAACAATCCAGTTGCTAGAGTCGGGTAGGAACTAGCCTATCTGTAAGGAGTAGTAACGAAGCCTCTTCTCTTTTGTAAGATTATATTTATACTATAAATTATTTAGGAATTATATAAAAAAAACATGGAGATAGGTACTAGAAATCTTGAAATTTTTTGTAAACAACAATCCAGTTGCTAAAGTCGGGTAGGAACTAGCCTATCTGTAAGGAGTAGTAACGGAGCCTCTCCTATTTTGTAAGATTATATTTATACTATAAATTATTTAGGAATTATATAAAAAAAACTTGGAGATAGGTACTAGAAATCTTGAAATTTTTTGTAAACAACAATCCAGTTGCTAGAGTCGGGTAGGAACTAGCCTAACTGTAAGGAGTAGTAACGGAGCCTCTTCTATTTTCTAAGATTATATTTATACTATAAATTATTTAGGAATTATATAAAAAAATATGGAGATATGTACTAGAAATCTTGAAATTTTTTGTAAACAACAATCCAGTTGCTAGAGTCGGGTAGGAACTAGCCTATCTGTAAGGAGTAGTAACGGAGCCTCTCTTATTTTGTAAGATTATATTTATACTATAAATTATTTAGGAATTATATAAAAAAAACATGGAGATAGGTACTAGAAATCTTGAAATTTTTGGTAAACAACAATCCAGTTGCTAAAGTCGGGTAGGAACTAGCCTAACTGTAAGGAGTAGTAACGAAGCCTCTTCTCTTTTGTAAGATTATATTTATACTATAAATTATTTAGCAATTATATAAAAAAAACATGGAGATAGGTACTAGAAATCTTGAAATTTTTTGTAAACAACAATCCAGTTGCTAGAGTCGGGTAGGAACTAGCCTAACTGTAAGGAGTAGTAACGGAGCCTCTTCTATTTTCTAAGATTATATTTATAATATAAATTATTTAGGAATTATATAAAAAAACATGGTTTTGGTACTAGAAATCTTGAAATTTTTTGTAAACAACAATCCAGTTGCTAGAGTCGGGTAGGAACTAGCCTATCTGTAAGGAGTAGTAACGGAGCCTCTCTTATTTTGTAAGATTGTATTTATACTATAAATTATTTAGGAATTATATAAAAAAACATGGAGATAGGAACTAGAAATCTTAAAATTTTTTGTAAACAACAATCCAGTTGCTAGAGTCGGGTAGGAACTAGCCTATCTGTAAGGAGTAGTAACGGAGCCTCTTCTATTTTGTAAGATTATATTTATACTATAAATTATTTAGGAATTATATAAAAAAACATGGAGATAGGTACTAGAAATCTTGAAATTTTTTGTAAACAACAATCCAGTTGCCTGAGTCGGGTAGGAACAAGCTTATCTGTAAGGAGTAGTAACGGAGCCTCTCCTATTTTGTAAGATTATATTTATACTATGAATTATTTAGGGATTATATAAAAAAACATGGAGATAGGTACTAGAAATCTTGAAATTTTTTTTAAACAACAATCCAGTTGCTAGAGTCGGGTAGGAACTAGCCTATCTGTAAGGAGTAGTATCGAAGCCTCTTCTCTTTTGTAAGATTATATTTATACTATAAATTATTTAGGAATTATATAAAAAAAACATGGAGATAGGTACTAGAAATCTTGAAATTTTTTGTAAACAACAATCCAGTTGCTAAAGTCGGGTAGGAACTAGCCTATCTGTAAGGAGTAGTAACGGAGCCTATCCTATTTTGTAAGATTATATTTATACTATAAATTATTTAGGAATTATATAAAAAAAACTTGGAGATAGGTACTAGAAATCTTGAAATTTTTTGTAAACAACAATCCAGTTGCTAGAGTCGGGTAGGAACTAGCCTAACTGTAAGGAGTAGTAACGGAGCCTCTTCTATTTTCTAAGATTATATTTATACTATAAATTATTTAGGAATTATATAAAAAAACATGGAGATAGGTACTAGAAATCTTGAAACTTTTTGTAAACAACAATCCAGTTGCTAGAGTCGGGTAGGAAATAGCCTATCTGTAAGGAGTAGTAACGGAGCCTCTCCTATTTTGTAAGATTAGATTTATATTATAAATTATTTAGGAATTATATAAAAAAAACTTGGAGATAGGTACTAGAAATCTTGAAATTTTTGGTAAACAACAATCCAGTTGCTAGAGTCGGGTAGGAACTAGCCTAACTGTAAGGAGTAGTAACGGAGCCTCTTCTATTTTCTAAGATTATATAAATACTATCAATTATTTAGGAATTATATAAAAAAATATGGAGATATGTACTAGAAATCTTGAAATTTTTTGTAAACAACAATCCAGTTGCTAGAGTCGGGTAGGAACTAGCCTATCTGTAAGGAGTAGTAACGGAGCCTCTTCTATTTTTTAAGATTATATTTATACTATAAATTATTTAGGAATTATATAAAAAAACATGGAGATAGGTACTAGAAATCTTGAAACTTTTTGTAAACAACAATCCAGTTGCTAGAGTCGGCTAGGAAATACCCTATCTGTAAGGAGTAGTAATGGAGCCTCTCCTATTTTGTAAGATTATATTTATACTATGAATTATTTAGGACTTATATAAAAAAACATGGAGATAGGTACTAGAAATCTTGAAATTTTTTGTAAACAACAATCCAGTTGCCCGATTCGGGTAGGAACTAGCCTATCTGTAAGGAGTAGTAACGAAGCCTCTTCTATTTTGCAAGATTATATTTATACTATAAATTATTTAGGAGTTATATAAAAAAAACATGGAGATAGGTACTAGAAATCTGGAAATTTTTTGTAAACAACAATCCAGTTGCTAGAGTCGGGTAGGAACTAGCCTATCTGTAAGGAGTAGTAACGAAGCCTCTTCTCTTTTGTAAGATTATATTTATACTATAAATTATTTAGGAATTATATAAAAAAAACATGGAGATAGGTACTAGAAATCTTGAAATTTTTTGTAAACAACAATCCAGTTGCTAAAGTCGGGTAGGAACTAGCCTATCTGTAAGGAGTAGTAACGGAGCCTCTCCTATTTTGTAAGATTATATTTATACTATAAATTATTTAGGAATTATATAAAAAAAACTTGGAGATAGGTACTAGAAATCTTGAAATTTTTTGTAAACAACAATCCAGTTGCTAGAGTCGGGTAGGAACTAGCCTAACTGTAAGGAGTAGTAACGGAGCCTCTTCTATTTTCTAAGATTATATTTATACTATAAATTATTTAGGAATTATATAAAAAAATATGGAGATATGTACTAGAAATCTTGAAATTTTTTGTAAACAACAATCCAATTGCTAGAGTCGGGTAGGATCTAGCTTATCTGTAAGGAGTAGTAACGGAGCCTCTTCTCTTTTGTAAGATTATATTTATACTATAAATTATTTAGGAATTATATAAAAAAACATGGAGATAGGTATTAGAAATCTTGAAATTTTTTGTAAACAACAATACAGTTGCTAAAGTCGGGTAGGAACTAGCCTATCTGTAAGGAGTAGTAACGGAGCCTCTCCTATTTTGTAAGATTATATTTATACTATAAATTATTTAGGAATTATATAAAAAAAACATGGAGATAGGTACTAGAAATCTTGAAATTTTTTGTAAACAACAATCCAGTTGCTAGAGTCGGGTAGGAACTAGCCTAACTGTAAGGAGTAGTAACGGAGCCTCTTCTATTTTCTAAGATTATATTTATACTATGAATTATTTAGGAATTATATAAAAAACATGGAGATAGGTACTAGAAATCTTGAATTTTTTTTTAATTAACAATCCAGTTGCTAGAGTCGGGTAGGAACTAGCCTATCTGTAAGGAGTAGTAACGGAGCCTTTCCTATTTTGTAAGATTATATTTATTCTATAAATTATTTAGGAATTATATAAAAAAACTTGGAGATAGGTACTAGAAATCTTGAAATTTTTTGTAAACAACAATCCAGTTGCTAGAGTCGGGTAGGAACTAGCCCTATCTGTAAGGAGTAGTAACGAAGCCTCTTCTATTTTGTAAGATTATATTTATACTATAAATTATTTAGCAATTATATAAAAAAAACATGGAGATAGGTACTAGAAATCTTGAAATTTTTTGTAAACAACAATCCAGTTGCTAGAGTCGGGTAGGAACTAGCCTATCTGTAAGGAGTATTAACGGAGCCTCTCCTATTTTGTAAGATTATATTTATACTATAAATTATTTAGGAATTATATAAAAAAACATGGAGAAAGGTACTAGAAATCTTGAAATTTTTTGTAAACAACAATCCAGTTGCTAGAGTCGGGTAGGAACTAGCCTATCTGTAAGAAGTAGTAACGGAGCCTCTCTTATTTTGTAAGATTGTATTTATACTATAAATTATTTAGGAATTATATAAAAAAACATGGAGATAGGAACTAGAAATCTTAAAATTTTTTGTAAACAACAATCCAGTTGCTAGAGTCGGGTAGGAACTAGCCTATCTGTAAGGAGTAGTAACGGAGCCTCTTCTATTTTGTAAGATTATATTTATACTATAAATTATTTAGGAATTATATAAAAAAACATGGAGATAGGTACTAGAAATCTTGAAATTTTTTGTAAACAACAATCCAGTTGCCTGAGTCGGGTAGGAACAAGCCTATCTGTAAGGAGTAGTAACGGAGCCTCTCCTATTTTGTAAGATTATATTTATACTATGAATTATTTAGGAATTATATAAAAAAACATGGAGATAGGTACTAGAAATCTTGAAATTTTTTTTTAAACAACAATCCAGTTGCTAGAGTCGGGTAGGAACTAGCCTATCTGTAAGGAGTAGTATCGAAGCCTCTTCTCTTTTGTAAGATTATATTTATACTATAAATTATTTAGGAATTATATAAAAAAAACATGGAGATAGGTACTAGAAATCTTGAAATTTTTTGTAAACAACAATCCAGTTGCTAAAGTCGGGTAGGAACTAGCCTATCTGTAAGGAGTAGTAACGGAGCCTATCCTATTTTGTAAGATTATATTTATACTATAAATTATTTAGGAATTATATAAAAAAAACTTGGAGATTGGTACTAGAAATCTTGAAATTTTTTGTAAACAACAATCCAGTTGCTAGAGTCGGGTAGGAACTAGCCTAACTGTAAGGAGTAGTAACGGAGCCTCTTCTATTTTCTAAGATTATATTTATACTATAAATTATTTAGGAATTATATAAAAAAACATGGAGATAGGTACTAGAAATCTTGAAAGTTTTTGTAAACAACAATCCAGTTGCTAGAGTCGGGTAGGAAATAGCCTATCTGTAAGGAGTAGTAACGGAGCCTCTCCTATTTTGTAAGAGTATATTTATACTATAAATTATTTAGGAATTATATAAAAAAAACATGGAGATAAGTACTCGAAATCTTGAAATTTTTTGTAAACAACAATCCAGTTGCTAAAGTCGGGTAGGAACTAGCCTATCTGTAAGGAGTAATAACGGAGCCTCTCCTATTTTGTAAGATTATATTTATATTATAAATTATTTAGGAATTATATAAAAAAAACTTGGAGATAGGTACTAGAAATCTTGAAATTTTTTGTAAACAACAATCCAGTTGCTAGAGTCGGGTAGGAACTAGCCTAACTGTAAGGAGTAGTAACGGAGCCTCTTCTATTTTCTAAGATTATATTTATACTATCAATTATTTAGGAATTATATAAAAAAATATGGAGATATGTACTAGAAATCTTGAAATTTTTTGTAAACAACAATCCAGTTGCTAGAGTCGGGTAGGAACTAGCCTATCTGTAAGGAGTAGTAACGGAGCCTCTTCTATTTTTTAAGATTATATTTATACTATAAATTATTTAGGAATTATATAAAAAAACATGGAGATAGGTACTAGAAATCTTGAAACTTTTTGTAAACAACAATCCAGTTGCTAGAGTCGGGTAGGAAATACCCTATCTGTAAGGAGTAGTAATGGAGCCTCTCCTATTTTGTAAGATTATATTTATACTATGAATTATTTAGGACTTATATAAAAAAACATGGAGATAGGTACTAGAAATCTTGAAATTTTTTGTAAACAACAATCCAGTTGCCCGATTCGGGTAGGAACTAGCCTATCTGTAAGGAGTAGTAACGAAGCCTCTTCTATTTTGTAAGATTATATTTATACTATAAATTATTTAGGAGTTATATAAAAAAAACATGGAGATAGGTACTAGAAATCTGGAAATTTTTTGTAAACAACAATCCAGTTGCTAGAGTCGGGTAGGAACTAGCCTATCTGTAAGGAGTAGTAACGAAGCCTCTTCTCTTTTGTAAGATTATATTTATACTATAAATTATTTAGGAATTATATAAAAAAAACATGGAGATAGGTACTAGAAATCTTGAAATTTTTTGTAAACAACAATCCAGTTGCTAAAGTCGGGTAGGAACTAGCCTATCTGTAAGGAGTAGTAACGGAGCCTCTCCTATTTTGTAAGATTATATTTATACTATAAATTATTTAGGAATTATATAAAAAAAACTTGGAGATAGGTACTAGAAATCTTGAAATTTTTTGTAAACAACAATCCAGTTGCTAGAGTCGGGTAGGAACTAGCCTAACTGTAAGGAGTAGTAACGGAGCCTCTTCTATTTTCTAAGATTATATTTATACTATAAATTATTTAGGAATTATATAAAAAAATATGGAGATATGTACTAGAAATCTTGAAATTTTTTGTAAACAACAATCCAATTGCTAGAGTCGGGTAGGATCTAGCTTATCTGTAAGGAGTAGTAACGGAGCCTCTTCTCTTTTGTAAGATTATATTTATACTATAAATTATTTAGGAATTATATAAAAAAACATGGAGATAGGTATTAGAAATCTTGAAATTTTTTGTAAACAACAATACAGTTGCTAAAGTCGGGTAGGAACTAGCCTATCTGTAAGGAGTAGTAACGGAGCCTCTCCTATTTTGTAAGATTATATTTATACTATAAATTATTTAGGAATTATATAAAAAAAACATGGAGATAGGTACTAGAAATCTTGAAATTTTTTGTAAACAACAATCCAGTTGCTAGAGTCGGGTAGGAACTAGCCTAACTGTAAGGAGGAGTAACGGAGCCTCTTCTATTTTCTAAGATTATATTTATACTATGAATTATTTAGGAATTATATAAAAAACATGGAGATAGGTACTAGAAATCTTGAAATTTTTTTTAAACAACAATCCAGTTGCTAGAGTCGGGTAGGAACTAGCCTATCTATAAGGAGTAGTAACGGAGCCTTTCCTATTTTGTAAGATTATATTTATACTATAAATTATTTAGGAATTATATAAAAAAACTTGGAGATAGGTACTAGAAATCTTGAAATTTTTTGTAAACAACAATCCAGTTGCTAGAGTCGGGTAGGAACTAGCTCTATCTGTAAGGAGTAGTAACGAAGCCTCTTCTATTTTGTAAGATTATATTTATACTATAAATTATTTAGCAATTATATAAAAAAAACATGGAGATAGGTACTAGAAATCTTGAAATTTTTTGTAAACAACAATCCAGTTGCTAGAGTCGGGTAGGAACTAGCCTATCTGTAAGGAGTATTAACGGAGCCTCTCCTATTTTGTAAGATTATATTTATACTATAAATTATTTAGGAATTATATAAAAAAACATGGAGAAAGGTACTAGAAATCTTGAAATTTTTTGTAAACAACAATCCAGTTGCTAGAGTCGGGTAGGAACTAGCCTATCTGTAAGGAGTAGTAACGGAGCCTCTCTTATTTTGTAAGATTGTATTTATACTATAAATTATTTAGGAATTATATAAAAAAACATGGAGATAGGAACTAGAAATCTTAAAATTTTTTGTAAACAACAATCCAGTTGCTAGAGTCGGGTAGGAACTAGCCTATCTGTAAGGAGTAGTAACGGAGCCTCTTCTATTTTGTAAGATTATATTTATACTATAAATTATTTAGGAATTATATAAAAAAACATGGAGATAGGTACTAGAAATCTTGAAATTTTTTGTAAACAACAATCCAGTTGCCTGAGTCGGGTAGGAACAAGCCTATCTGTAAGGAGTAGTAACGGAGCCTCTCCTATTTTGTAAGATTATATTTATACTATGAATTATTTAGGAATTATATAAAAAAACATGGAGATAGGTACTAGAAATCTTGAAATTTTTTTTTAAACAACAATCCAGTTGCTAGAGTCGGGTAGGAACTAGCCTATCTGTAGGAGTAGTATCGAAGCCTCTTCTCTTTTGTAAGATTATATTTATACTATAAATTATTTAGGAATTATATAAAAAAAACATGGAGATAGGTACTAGAAATCTTGAAATTTTTTGTAAACAACAATCCAGTTGCTAAAGTCGGGTAGGAACTAGCCTATCTGTAAGGAGTAGTAACGGAGCCTATCCTATTTTGTAAGATTATATTTATACTATAAATTATTTAGGAATTATATAAAAAAAACTTGGAGATTGGTACTAGAAATCTTGAAATTTTTTGTAAACAACAATCCAGTTGCTAGAGTCGGGTAGGAACTAGCCTAACTGTAAGGAGTAGTAACGGAGCCTCTTCTATTTTCTAAGATTATATTTATACTATAAATTATTTAGGAATTATATAAAAAAACATGGAGATAGGTACTAGAAATCTTGAAAGTTTTTGTAAACAACAATCCAGTTGCTAGAGTCGGGTAGGAAATAGCCTATCTGTAAGGAGTAGTAACGGAGCCTCTCCTATTTTGTAAGAGTATATTTATACTATAAATTATTTAGGAATTATATAAAAAAAACATGGAGATAAGTACTCGAAATCTTGAAATTTTTTGTAAACAACAATCCAGTTGCTAAAGTCGGGTAGGAACTAGCCTATCTGTAAGGAGTAATAACGGAGCCTCTCCTATTTTGTAAGATTATATTTATATTATAAATTATTTAGGAATTATATAAAAAAAACTTGGAGATAGGTACTAGAAATCTTGAAATTTTTTGTAAACAACAATCCAGTTGCTAGAGTCGGGTAGGAACTAGCCTAACTGTAAGGAGTAGTAACGGAGCCTCTTCTATTTTCTAAGATTATATTTATACTATCAATTATTTAGGAATTATATAAAAAAATATGGAGATATGTACTAGAAATCTTGAAATTTTTTGTAAACAACAATCCAGTTGCTAGAGTCGGGTAGGAACTAGCCTATCTGTAAGGAGTAGTAACGGAGCCTCTTCTATTTTTTAAGATTATATTTATACTATAAATTATTTAGGAATTATATAAAAAAACATTGAGATAGGTACTAGAAATCTTGAAACTTTTTGTAAACAACAATCCAGTTGCTAGAGTCGGGTAGGAAATACCCTATCTGTAAGGAGTAGTAATGGAGCCTCTCCTATTTTGTAAGATTATATTTATACTATGAATTATTTAGGACTTATATAAAAAAACATGGAGATAGGTACTAGAAATCTTGAAATTTTTTGTAAACAACAATCCAGTTGCCCGATTCGGGTAGGAACTAGCCTATCTGTAAGGAGTAGTAACGAAGCCTCTTCTATTTTGTAAGATTATATTTATACTATAAATTATTTAGGAGTTATATAAAAAAAACATGGAGATAGGTACTAGAAATCTGGAAATTTTTTGTAAACAACAATCCAGTTGCTAGAGTCGGGTAGGAACTAGCCTATCTGTAAGGAGTAGTAACGAAGCCTCTTCTCTTTTGTAAGATTATATTTATACTATAAATTATTTAGGAATTATATAAAAAAAACATGGAGATAGGTACTAGAAATCTTGAAAATTTTTTGTAAACAACAATCCAGTTGCTAAAGTCGGGTAGGAACTAGCCTATCTGTAAGGAGTAGTAACGGAGCCTCTCCTATTTTGTAAGATTATATTTATA